>JAGMVL010000392.1:1200000-1800000 GCA_019202695.1 Populus x sibirica | reverse complement strand
AAACAAAGTATGCTTAAAGTAAAAAAAAAAAAAAAAAAATCTAATTATCATGATTCGTACGTACAACTTCTCTGTGCCCCATATCCATAACCTGCAGATATTTTCAGAAAATCTCCGAATTGGAGAAAATTCAGGGTCGGAGCTTTAAAAATTACGAGTACGAGTTTGATGATGATAAATGTTTTCTTTTGCCCATTTGCAGGTAAGAGTTTTTGAAGATCCATAAATATATTTGGATAGAATAATCTTTGTCTTGAATCAAAAGTTTATAATAAAAGTGAGTAAAAATTTCAATTTAATTACATGTAGCTGGATAAGGATCTTGAATGTCATGAGAACTGATTTTATTGATATAATAAATTAATTAAGTTTTTTTAATTATAAATTGACTTGAAATAAAATAAAATTACAAGTTATGCGTGTTGGATTTGGTGTGAACTGTGTTGAATATGATTTATAGAGTTTATTGATTATTTTTTTCTGAGAGTTGAAAGTTTGAAAAATAACATTAGATTTTAATTTGATTGTACGCCCAAGTTGTATTACGCGTCTAAATAGATTGCATAAATGAGACCAGTGCGTCTCATCTAAGGTGTTATTTTTACAAATAAATTTCTAACCGTGTTATTTTGCACAAAAAAAAAAAAAATATTTTACCACTGTGGTATTTTTTTATAAAAAAAACTTAAGATTGTGTGTTAGTCCGTATTCTTGCATAGAGCTACAAATCCCAGCCCGATACAATGAAAGATTATAATTATATATATAAAATAAAATAAAAACCTTCATTCAAGTAATATTTTAAAAAGCCCATCATGTTATTTGTTACAGATCCTCCCGTGGTTAAAATAATATTTTGACCCAAACCCAACTGAAGAAGGCGCGCATATCCTCTGAAAAATTCCCACTTCGTAGAAATTGTTTCCTACTCCTCTCACTGCCGTCTCCCGCCATCCACTCCTGCGAAAAAAATAAGCTTCCGCTTTTGGTCTCCACAATTTCATCGAAAAATAGACCAACTCAAGACTCCCTGTCAAATTTTTTATTCTATCTCCTTAATTCCGTCTCAGAAAAAAAAATTATGCTCCGTCTCTGTCATAGAAATCGACGCTACCTTCGTCTTCCTCTCCCTCTCTTGTTCTCCTCTTCTTAATCATCTTCTAAAAACCCCATCGAGCCGCCAAACAATCGCAAAAATTCCCAATATATCCCTACCGCCTCCTCTCTTTTTCGTAGCTCCGTACTCGCTCTCTCTGCCACTCTCGTCTCCGCCGTACTCGCATCCCTCGCTTATAATAATTCACAATCCGCAAACCCCAACCCTAACAGCAACAATGATCACAATTCTCTGTACGCTGCATTTGAGAAGAAAATTTCAAAACCAAATGAATCTTTTAAAATAATCGTTTATCACGTGAGGCAAACAGGCGTTGCCGAGTCGGTCTTATGGCAACCTCTAAGGTCTGTGCTTTCTTCTGCCAATCATGAGGTGAGGGTTGGATTTTAGCTTCGCGTGGCGTCTTTGTTGGTGGATATTGCGACGGCAAATGCCGCACGCAGGGCAGCTTTGGTTGGGGCGGGTGGTGGTGCGGTGGTGGATTGGTTATTGGAGACAGGTTGCGGTAAGTGGGAACGGGTGTGGTACCCGGCCGAGGCGGCTAGGGCATTAGCGTATTTGATTGCGGATCCTAATGTGTCTGCGATGTTCTTGGGAGGCCTCGTGCTTGTGCCTTATTTGCTACGGTTTATATTTTCGTGCCAGCCGAAGAAGAACGTGAGGTTTTTACTTTCTATGAAGTTTGGTGTTGGTGACTGATTAAATGGTGATTAGTTTCAAATATGCTCATTGTTGAATCCAAGTGAAGTTTGCAATTTCTTGCCATCTGTGGTCGATTAGTTGTGCTTTTATATATAAGCGTCTAATTTATGTGTATGAATGATGTCCCGGAGAATGGTAAATTAAGATTTTAATGACTGGTTTTTATGTCAATTTTACTTCACTGTTTCATTTGGTTATGTGCAAGGATATTTAGGCTTTGTAGTCATTCTAAGTGTTTTATTTTTTACCATTGATATATTCCATTTTCGTGGGAGCAAAGAATCGAGACGTAGTTCATTCGATATTTCGATTCTTAGAAAGGTAGGAGCATGCTTGTGGCCGCAATCATGGATACTTGTCACATCCAACCGTGATAGCTTAGAAAAGGTTTCTTTTAAGCCACCCTTACCAGGAAATGCGAAATGAGGGACATTCTTTGCAGCCATTGAAGTTGTTGAGGAAGGTGGTTTACAGATGGACAATGCGGGTGAAAATGAAGACGATGACGATGGTGGGAGAGGAATGGAAGGTATTGGAATTAAAATCCTTGAAGGTACAACAGTTTTAGGTCTTTCAAGGACTAGTGGACTTGTGGAGTTGGAGCATTCGATGCTGTTCATGTTGAATCATTTGGCCACACTCCTAAAACAGTTGCCTTGCTTCATAAGCTTGACCATTCGTTTGCAAAAGAAAAAATGTCTTCTGCCGTTGTTTCGGACTCGGGATGACTGCGTTGTCGCATGTTGCTGTCCCTTTGCAGCATGGGCATTGGCATCTCGAGGTAATAGATATCATATCCAAGAACTGGATCAAGATGGACAAGCTGTCATGACGCTTTAATGGCACCCGAGAGATCTGTTAGATGGCATGGGAGCTTGGTGGCCCAATTGCTTTGTTGGAGGATCGCAATCTTCCTTTGAATGATTCTCGTTTCGATTGGAGTTTCAGTCTTCGGCTACTATTTCACAGGCAAGCAAAAATGATGATATCCCTTTGGCTCGAGATGGCTTTGTCTCCCCTTTTGCTTTCTGTTGAAAGAAGTCCGGAGGCAAGAAAGATAGTGATAGAGAAAGGTCTTCTCGCTCATGAGAGACACAAAGCGGACAACAAATCACAAGCAGGTACAAGAAGCATTAGCGAAGGCATTAGAGTTACTTTCTACCAGTGATGTTCACTTATCTCTTGAAGATAGTCGAAGTGGTCCGGCATTCACGCTATCTTGGGTTTTTGCAAAATTTTCTTCCACTCGCTATGCGATCTTCATCTATAAAAATTCTCTCATGCATTTTTGAAGAACATGGCCCATCTACCCTTCCAATTTCTCAAGGCTGGTTAGCCATTTTGCTAAATGAAGTTTTAGTTTCGAGCAAGGTGTCATTTGGTAAAGGAGGAACTCAGCCTAAAGCGGACAAAGTGAAGGTATGGAGATGTTTTCCCCCCCTCATTTCATATAATAGATGTCGTCGATTTAATTGAACCTTTTTTCTCGTGTCTTTTAGAATGTATTTTATTTTCCCTATTTGTGCACTGGCATTTATCAAGCTCAATTAACTTTTGCAGACTCAAATTGATCGCCCAACATTGCTTCGCTACACGGATCGCTAATCAATTGGCAAGTGTCTTCTGTGGATCAAGCAAGGAATCGGCTAGGAACAGACATTGATTCTGTTGATAGTTTCCCTCTGCAGATCTTCTTTCCATGGATCCTTTTATTGGACCACTTAAGAACATGAAGAAAGACTCGCACCTAAATTTAATGTGGAAGATTCTGCTTTGGCAGCTCTTAAGGGGATCAAAGCACCGACGAGCTCGTTCTGAAGATTCTTTATGTCAAGACAAAATATATGAATTTGGGGTGTTATGTTTGCTAAGGCACTTTATGTTGAGTGATGATTATGAGAAACTTGCTGTGATGGAAACTTATGATGCTTCTAGGGTCCCCGAGCCACAAGAACAAAGTGCTAATACTGCTGGTGAGTCGTCCAATGCAGATGGTAATGATCCATCTAGTGTTCGAGTTCCTCCGACAGCTCACATTCGAAAGCATGCGGCTAGGCTATTGACTACTCTTTCACTGATTTCAAAATTCCAAAAGGTTATTCTAGCAGATAAAGCCTGGTGTAAATGGCTAGAGGATTGTGCTTATGGGAGGATCGCAGGTTGTCGTGACCTTAAAACACGAGTTATGCTAGGGCAACTCTCTCAAATGTCTTTGTGCAACCATTATACTGGTAATAGTGATGGTAGTGAGACTGAAGCTCGAAATAGAAAAGGTGATTGTGCTCGTTATGGTGACATGATCTTTTTGGTTAATCCATATTTGCCACACTGGAAGCATTGTGAAAAAAATAGATGTTATGATGATTCAAAAAAATAAATTTTCTTCAACTGAGGATTCTGTCAACAGCATTTCAATTGGAAATAGTGATTTAGATGATTGTACCAGGTCATCCGGTTGCAAGGAATTTCCCAAGGACTCTAATTCGAAGTTCCGAGATAGATGTTGTCTTTGTACATGGTTTGCGTGGTGGGCCTTACAAGACGTGGCGCATAGCGAGGACAAACACTCAACTAAGTCTCGGCTTGGTTGAGAAGATTGATGAGGAAGCAGGGAAGTTAGGAACATTTTGGCCAGGTCAATGGCTTTCAGCAGACTTCAATCGAGCTCGTCTTTTTACCCTCAAATACAAGGTTTGTTTTAATTTCGATACTTCTATAAAAAAGTGCCTGATTCAAAAGAATGGTATTCATCTTTTTAAGCCTCTCAACTGGGTTTTTCCTCTATCACAAGCCTCATCAATGTCTAACTCTTGTTTGAATGTCAATGCGACAAGTCTTACACAAGTGGTCCGGAGCTAGCCTTGCTGTTCGGGTTTGTACCCAATTTGTTGATATTGTGGTAGGATTAGTGCATGACTTTATGTCGGGGGTGTGATTTGAGGAGTTTGATTATCAACAATTCAAAAATATTAATCAAACTATTTTGGTGAATAATGGTGATCAATCTATCGATGGCTTTAAATAGATTAAAAATATGCGGTCAAACTTTGAATTTCGGGAAAAGAAGTTTTTGCGGTTCAGTCATTTTATATACTAACATTTGTAGATTTGTCAAGTTTAATGGTCCAAGACATAAGATTGAGGATTTACACGCATGTCAAGGTTAATGCTCGCATTGCTCATATGCATTTGAATTTCCCAAATTAGATGGACAATCCAATTTATAAAACTGGGTCTAATATTTTTATTCATAACTTGGATGATCGTATAATATCATCAGTGAAAAATTGTCATTTTTTTGTGAATGTACTCGTGGTTTCTAATCATGCTATGTTAGTGACATCTTGTTTGCTGTGAACATCATTTCCTTCGGGCTTTTAGTATTCCACTTTGTTATAAGATTTCGATTAAAACTCGCAGGAAGTCGGCTCAAGCGTTAGAGCAGCTTGTGGATGCCGGCATTGGAAATCGTCCCGTTGTTTTTGTGACTCATAGGTAAGCTTTATGGTTGAAGTCCTCGGTTTTGTGAGGTAATAAATTCGAACTTTCTCTTTCTTTTTTGATACTCGTCCTCTCCTTGTGTTCGGATCAATGGAGAGCCCGATGGATGCTTTGGCACTTTGCTGCAGACCAAGGTAACTCCAATTGTTGAGGGATATGGAGGATGGGCCTGGAGGATGGAAATTGTGCCAATCGAATCAGCTTACCCTGGATTTGGTGAACTTATTGTACGTGTGATCTGGAAACTCTTCTTTCACCTTCTACTTTATACCTTTTAAGATGGTGGATGAGTTTATTGGATTCTATGACTTCTGGAAGGGTTGGGGTTGGTTTTACCAAACCATTGCATATTTTATGACTACGTACTTGGAGGCTCAAATGCTTCTTCTTTTTTCCCAGAATTTTCCTAGCTCTAGCCTTTTTCAGAGGCCAAAACATGCTGTCAAAATGCTATACGTGTTAGACTTCTGTAGAATTTTGCGATTGACTCTTTTATCAAAAACACCGAAACAGGTTCTAGAGTCGACAGATCACATAAATTCATGCAAGCCAAGTGCCGCACCGATCCTTCGTATACCGAGACATTAAAATTCTTACGAAGCCGAAGACCCGTTACTCATGAAGATGAAGAGATGTTCACCGCGAAATTGTTGTCAATAGCCACACCGAACTTTGAACACTGAGACTTGATATTAGCGATGATTAGATTTCAAGGAAGCTGCGGGATACAAAATTTGACTTTGAAGAGACCGATTCCAACCTTTTGTAGAGATGAAGCTTTGGGACCTGACAGGATGCAGCATACAGATGTTCAATTTGTTCTCTAACCATCATCACAAGAAAGTTATAGGTTTTTGGTCCCAATATTTTTTTAAAAACAATTGTACACTAGTCTTGTATATCGGACATTTCTACCTCATTCATAGATTTATCTGTAAATAAACATTTCATGCGTCTGTATATAAAAATACCGTTGAGAGGAAGAAGAGAAATAAATTGAGAAATGGAGAACAAACTTGTTATTTATGCTCTTCACATACCTTTGATTTTCCATGGAATGTATTGGATAATACGTCTAAAGTAGTAGTGGCATGTTACTGTAGGGCTAAAGGAGTGGGATGAATGTGGTCGAATATGCCACGTGTGGAGACAACCTATCGTTGGAATTAATTAGTAGCCGTGTAACAGTTGAAAGAAAAAAGCAAGAGCCCGTTATCCTTGGATAATTTGGGCGGAGTGTATTACTTAGTTACAGCCTTGCATGCCCACTAAGCAAAGAATAAACCTCATCATCGTCTAATAGTAGCAGGAGAGGAGAGGAGAGGTTTTTTCCTCTCTTTTTTTTTCAAGTTTTTTTTAATAATCTTAAATGATTTCATAATTCTCATTGAATCCGGATTTATAATTTAACAAGTTACAAGTTTTATATATTAAATCAAGTTTAGAAGGTTCTACTTTTTTTTCTTTGTATTTTTTTTCCTTTCTATTATGTTAGTATTAGGTTGTTTGGTAATATAGATAGTCTCAGGTCTAGTTTTTTTACTTTCTCTTATTGTTTTTTTGTTAAATTATTTATTGTTGTTATATTTTTTATATTATTTAAATTACTAATTAAATTAATAACTCGGAACTTAATTTTTTTTTATTTGACTCGTAACGAAACATCAATACGGGCAACAAATCTAGTTTTGTATTGAATTGTATTGAAAAGAAAGTCTTTAGTAATTTTTTTCCCTTTTCACCTCTCTAATTAATGGTTTTAAAAAATTCTAAATTTGAAACGATGTCGCTATCAATATTTTCATTATATATTTTTTCTTCTATCTTGGACTTTATTTGTGTAAGCTTCTATTTCTGCTGTTTAGATTAAAAACATGTAAAACGACGACAGAAGTAACATCTTAGACAAACATACTTTTAAGTAGTTCAGGCATCATTGTCAATTTCAAATCATTTGCTTTTTCATGAAGTTGCCATTAATTCTATTAAAAGTAGGACTTTACGGGTAGAAAACTTATGCAAAAAGTTCTTACCAGCATTGTTGAGGTAATTAATTTTATGTGTGATTTTATAAACCATTTATATGGCAAGGAAATTAGTATTTACATAAACCTGTCTTCTTCTTCTTTTGTATGTGTGATTTTTTTTTCCTTTAATTATACAGTCTAATATACCTAAATTTTTTTCACACTAATTTTACTTTAGATTTGGGAAACGATGGAAAACCACATCTTTTCCCAATCATGAAAAACCTCGGCGTTTCGTTTTCACTTCATTGTCCTATGAATCCTGGTTTGCAGCAATAAGGAATATTTTCCGAATGGCAGTCGGTGACTCACAAAAGTTGTAATATAAAAAAAATAAAAAACAATAAAATGTATTTACATCCGCTGTTAAAATTAATGCTATATTAAAATAATATATATTTTTTATTTTTTAAAGTTTATTTTTAATAAAATAATTAAAAAACAATTCAAAATAAAAAAATTCAAAAAAACACCACACTCCAAAAACACCAAAAATAAATCCAAAACCAATATAAAAACAACTGAAAAATATCCCTACAGTACCCAAAAAAGCAAAGCAAAGGCAGCTGGCGGCGGATCCATGAGGGCAGCCAAAAACCAAAACAGTATCACATGCATACCCCCTGGTTTTATCAGAATCAACGGCTGTGATCAGAAGCCACCCCTCAATCCGACGGCCGTAAACATAACCGCGTTTCCAACTCCATCCTGATAAAAGAAAAGAAAAGAAAAGAAAAAGAAGTTGACACTCACAAATCCTCTCTTCTCTCAGACCCTAACCGTCTCTCTCTAAAACTTCAGATTCGTTTCCTTTCAGCTCATATAAACCTATTTCTTTTTCTACAATTTAATTTATAAAGAGAGAAAAATAAATATTAGATCTATTCTTACGCCATTTTTATCCAATAGAAAGATGCAATCCAGCGGTTCCGACTCACAGCCACAACAAGAGCAGAATAAACGGCAGCAGCAGCAAGGACAACAGCCGCCGCCTCCACCGCAACAACAACAGTGGATGCCTATGCAGTACCCGGCGGCGGCTATGGTAATGCAGCACATGCCGCCTCAACATTATGGACTGCCGCCTCCACAACACTATATGGCTGCTACTGCGTACCACCAGTACCAGCATCACCACCATCTCCCGCATGTACAGCAGCAGCAGCAGCAGCAAAGAGAAGGATCCAGTGGAGATAATAAAACTATATGGATTGGTGACTTGCATCACTGGATGGATGAAAATTATTTACATACCTGCTTTGCTTCTACTGGCGAGGTATGGATAAGAAATATTTTTGTATTTTTCGTACATATATATCAAAATTCATTTTTATTTTTATTTTTTAAAATGCGCATGTTAGATGATTGTTTTCATTAATTTCAATATTGTTTGAGAATTACAAAGAAGAAATCGTTGTATTAAATATACCTGAAAGTTTGAAGAGCATGTAGGGAATGGCTTGTAAAGCGTTGGTGGTGTTTTGTAACTTAAGAACTTGTTTGAAAATGATATTCTAACACTAACAAATAAGAATCACTGAAACGTGGATCCATGCACAGAATATTGATGATGATAGAATTTGTGGTGTCGAAATAACGTATTTGTAAGATAACTATTGAAGGCATAAACTTTGCTACTTATATTTGATAACATGCATTTAGCTTATACAAGGAGCTAGTGCTTTTAACGTGGATATTCTTATTGTACTTGTTAATATAATGCAATGCATTACTGTACTGGTAGGCAAAGGAATGATTTTTTTTATAATTTTAATGAAAGAAATTGTTTTTGCAGTTTGGTGACTGTGCTCTTTCGTGTCTGACAACCAGTGTTGTATATTGACAGATTGCTTCTATCAAGGTTATTCGCAGTAAGCAGACAGGTTTGTCCGAGGGCTATGGGTTTGTGGAATTTTTTACACATGCCACAGCTGAGAAAGTTCTACAGAACTATGGTGGCATTCTGATGCCTAATACAGAACAGCCTTTCCGCCTCAATTGGGCAACATTTAGCACGGGTGACAAGCGATCAGATAATACTCCTGATCTTTCTATTTTTGTAGGAGACTTAGCTGCAGATGTTACTGATAGTTTATTGCAAGAAACTTTTGCGAGCAAATATCAGTCTGTTAAATCTGCAAAAGTTGTATTTGATGCCAATACTGGTCGTTCAAAAGGTTATGGTTTTGTGAGGTTTGGAGATGATACTGAAAGAACACAGGCAATGACTGAAATGAATGGTGTATATTGTTCGAGCAGGCCTATGCGTATTGGTGCTGCAACCCCCAGGAAGTCCTCTGGATATCAGCAACAAGGTATTAGTTTACTGTTCTTTCTTTGAATCTTTATCATACAAGTTCTTTCTTTGAATCTTTATCATATTGAACTCTTCTTGTCTTATTTTTAGGCGGATATGGATCAAATGGTGCTTCTTCCCAAGGCTTCCAATCGGATGGTGATTCCAGCAATGCAACAGTGAGATTTCCAGCTTCTTTGTGCAGTTTTAATCTTTAGGATGCCCATGTTTTTTCTTTGAATAGACTATGTTTCTGTGTAGGTATTTGTTGGAGGGCTTGACCCTAATGTCACTGATGAAGATCTCAAGCAGCCTTTCTCTCAGTACGGTGAGATAGTGTCCGTTAAAATACCAGTCAGTAAAGGATGTGGGTTTGTACAATTTGCCAACAGGTAAAACTTTGTGGCTGTAACTCTGCTTTACCTTAACAATATGTGAATAATAATGTATTGGTTGGTTATTCCTTCATTACAGAGTTACTACATGATTCTCTATCTAACTTCAATTGTCAGGAATAATGCGGAAGAAGCATTGCAGAAGTTGAATGGAACAGTAATTGGCAAGCAAACTGTGCGTCTTTCTTGGGGTCGCAATCCAGGAAATAAGCAGGTATTGATTCTCCCTCCCTTTCTATCCACAGCCACCTTACTTCATATCTTTCTTTCATTACCTTACCGGATAGGATGTGTTTAGAATAATTACGAACTCTTTTTGGAAAAAAAAAAAAAAAGAGTCCGCAGTATAGAGTTCAAGTGTAATTAGCTTGCTCAGAACTGTTTTTATTTTTAAGTTTGGTAGGATAGCTGTTTATTTACATCTGAAGGATGTTTTGACATATTTTGTAAGAAAGTGTTGACAGCTATTGAAATTGTAGTCTTATCAAAACTGAGAATCTTTACAAGTTTCTCTGAAGTCATATTCTATACTATATGTCCAAAGCAACTATTGTTAGAAATCATCTGTTTAATGAGTTCATATTCTGTTTCAAGCTCTCTTTTTTTCTTTCCCTTTTGTTTTTGGTATTCAAGCTTGTTTATTGTGCTGGTATTGTTGGGATTTGGCAGCATAGAGCAGATTTCAGCAGTCCCTGGAATGGGGCATACTATGGAGGGCAGGTTTATGATGGTTATGGATATGCTCTGCCACCACCTCATGATCCAAACACGTATGCTGCGGCATATGGGGCTTACGCTATGTATGGCAACCACCAACAGCAAGTAAGCTGAGTGAATTGTACCCCGAAAGAGCATGATGTAGCTCTGGTAATCAGTATTAATCATGCTAGAAGGGGAAATTCGTTTCATTTCTCTTCAATTCCATCTGTTCTGTAAAATTCTTATAAATCTCTACAATTTGTGGAGTGGAACTGAATTTTGATGACTTGAGGTAGCTTTATAGGGATTTAATTTATCATTTGTTTAGGATTATAGTAGTTGAAGAAAAACTTTATCAATTGGAATAGATTGTTTTGCAGTATGCTGTCTGAATAAAGTTGTGCTCCAGAGCGTGAGTCTGCCAAACTCTTTTCTAAATCTGCTCTAGTATGAGTTAATTACCTTAGTTTGTCCAATATTTATTCGAGTAGGATGAATGTTTGCAGAGGTGCTCGATACTTTCTTGCTATAATATCAGTTTGTTAACTATTGAGCAGATAAAGAAAAATTGAAAACTATGCTCATTTATCATATTCATTTTATTTTATTTTTTACAATGAAAAATTGAAAACTATGTTTATTTGTTTAAAATTTGAAGGATTTTTCTTCTGATAAAAACCAAAAGAAAAAAGTTCAAGATCGTAGCTACTATTAAAAAATCGAAAACATAATTTATAATATTCACCTTGACCTTTTGTGTTTATAGTAATTTACTATAAAATTATTACTTTTATATTATTTAAATTAAGAACGTTCAACTTAAATTAAAAAGATATTATTTTATATTATACTTAATTGTATAAAGAAATATGAAATTAATGAAATGCAAGAATAGAAGCGGTGGCATGATAACGGTGATAAGTAGATAAGCGACCAGTGGCCAGCAACCTGAAAGGCCTTATTGGCATCTGAATCAACACAATTCCATGCTATCGGCGATCTAAAAAATAGAGGCATGAACCTCCCCATACGGCACGTGATGCCCAAATACGATGATGTTAAGACCTTTTATCCCAAGTGGTCTTACTATTACAAGTCAAATATCATTAACGGTGGTAATCAGTGTTAGTGGACCCCAGAAGCAATCACGATGTGAGGTTCCTTCCAATCGTCCATTCGGCCCAGAGGTCGTGCTGGTCTCGTGGTGCGCTAGGGTTTGGCCCTTCTTTAATCTCCGCATTAGGTCGTGTTAGAGCATCTCCAACCCAAAAAGCTAAATTGAGAAGCTAAATTGATAAAATAACATTTTAAATAGTATAAATATAGCTTTTTTTACCATATTTATTTCAATGGAAAAAAGCCATTTGAAGAGCCATTTATATTGGAGTGGAAGAAACAAGTGTCTTATTATTTCTTAATAAATTTGATGTTATTTTTTTTTCCACATGGCTACATTTAATTGGTTTATTTTTTTAGTGGCCCTACTTTGTTGGTTTTGGCTCTTTGAAGAGATATGTAGGAATAGCTTTTGTGGGAGAGAAAAGCCATTTTAGCATTTTGTTTGGCTTTCCCCTTGGAGTGTGCAAAACAAGTAAAGAAAAATCAAAATATTAGTTTTTAATTTTTAGCTATCCATTTAGCTTCTCCATTGGAGATGCTCTTAGATTCTCTATGATGATTAGGGATAATGGTATTTCAAATAACTGTAATTTTTTATTTTTTTATTATTATTTAAATACTTATATTTTCAAAATTTGATAAATTGAATATCCCGTCAAATGAATTTGTATAGTAAATTAACTAAAAATAATACATGAAATACTTGTGTTTCATGATTTTTTTATTTGAATGGTTGTGCTATACTTGGGTTCTAAAAATGATAGTATGATACATGAAATACTTTTTTTTTTATTTACGTGGGTGTACGGGTCAGCTTACGCGCATCACGACTAATCCTACGGCCCACTGAACATCCTGCAAACCCAGTGAGCATATAAGACACTGCGGAGGTGACAGGCGTGCACAGTAAGGTTCGAACCCGAATGCAGAGGAAGGGAACAAGCCCCTACCACCACTAGACCAATACCTCAAGTGCGATACATGAAATACTTTGATCCTATAAGTTATAGTAGTTTTTTTAAATGATTTTTTTTCATAACCTAACTTAATAATAATAATAAAACTTATAGGAGATAACAGAAACACCCTTATTTTTAGAAATTTTGATTTAAAAAAACAGTTTAATCATTATTATTTCTAAAATAAAGCAAAAAAACCTAAAGGGTTCATCTTACCATCCAAATTGGATGGATTGGATTTTATTCCTCTATTTGTTTTTATAATTTTAAATACTTTGAACATGGATGAACTAATTATCATATATGATTATTAGATTATTTAGTTTCAGTTTGGATAAATTTGATTTAATTTTTAATTGATAGAGTATTTAAAAATAATCCAATTCAAATGGAAATGTTATTTATTTTTTCAATTTATATTTAGTTTTTTTATCGATAGAATAGTGTTTTTCTTTTAATATAGAAATTGATTTTATGAGTTCTATAATTCTTTGAACACCTTTTTTAATGCGTAGAAAAGAATTCCGTGATTTATATTCAACGTGTTAATGAATTAATTACATTGGCCAAGTATATACCGTGTGGTATCGTTATTCCAAGACTTGTAAGATGTAAACAACGGAGAATTATTGACTCCAAACTCATTTTTTTATTCCTCTCTCCATATTTATTCGGATCCAATTAAATGAAATAATGAAATTGATTCTGAAAAGCGTATTTAATCTCGTAATTAAATTCAATAATTAAAAAAAGAAATTAATTTAAGAGTAACAATCAACTTCATTTCGGATTAGCATCATTTCCAAGTGGTGACCTGACTAAACGAAGCTGTTTCTGGTGTGAAAGTCGTTCAGCAAACCTACAAAAATAAGAGGAAAATCAAATTAAATAACTGAAGGCATAAGGTGCTATTAATTAATTATACGCTGAGAACAGATTTATACTTTATGAGAGCCTCTTCATTTGTCAACTTATTAGCAGGCTCAAAGACACCGGTATCCAGATTCACCCTTGATACTGGTTTCTTCAACAATCCTTCGCCCACTTTCACAAGATTTTCTAAATTTTCTTTGGTGGCAATATCCACGGATGCAAGTGTTCCAGTCAATGTATCGTCCTGCATTTTTAGCACAAGTATAAATTACTTCATTACACAAGTCAATATCTATATATATATGAACTTGAAATTTACCTGAATTCGGAGATAATTTTTTTCAGAACGGAGGGCTTGAAAAACAGTTCCAAGGTGAAGGTCAACCATGTCACTGCTGGCTTGCGTAAAAACATCCACCAATGGAGCAGAATTGTCACTAGTCAACCATCCCAAGACACCCCACTTTGCTGCCTTTTTTGCATCGTACTTTTCTTCTGTTTTTGCTGTACCAGTCCCAAGAGACAGTACCAGGAATCGCCCATAGTCCGTGGGCTTCACGGGGAAGAAGTCAGGGCTGTCCCGATTGATTTCTTTGGATACTTCACCCATAGCAACTAAAGTCTGATCGATAAACCAAATATAAATGAAAAATAAGCATTTTGTGCAACAACTGTAGTTACACAAGATTAATTAAGATTTGTGATATGGATTAGTATAGATTACTATATAAATAGATATATACCGGATTATTAGCAGCCACACCGCCATCAACAAGATTGAAACCCCTCACTTTGCCCTCCGAATCTTTGGTTTCAAAATAATGGGCTGGGAGATATGTTGGGGCAGCTGAAGTTCCAATGCATATATCAGATAGAAGAGCATCGGTGGATGGATCATTCTTCACCTGAACCGAAAAGTCGTATTTTGAGGGAATTGTTATTTCTCCTGATCAGCGTTGATATGACTCTTTTCAACTTGCAGAGTAAAGAAAACAATATTTAGAGATAAATACGAACCTGATAGCTAGAAAAGATGGTGGGCTGGAGGTATTTGATGTCAAAAGTTGGGATCACAACATTTGTCAAGGTCTGATGCAATCGCTTATCTCCTAATTTCTCCTTGACAATGCCATGTAAATATTTGCCATCATATTTTGGCCCGCTGAAAGCCTTGATCAGATTACCAGCAGCTGCAAATGGAGACCTATTGGAAAAGGAGTATAATTAATTAATATCAAGGATACTGAAAATAGATTGAGAAAACAATATTCTTCACGCAAATCTAATTAATTCACTATTATGATGTGATCATCAAAGACTATTACCCATCCTGGGGGAAGATTCTTGGGCTGTTCTTAAGATAGAAGTCATTGATATCTTTGGCAGCAAACAAAGGGCGATTTTGCTCGTTTGGGGCAGTTAGCATGGCAGTGACCAGGCCACCAGTGCTAGTCCCTGAAATCACATCAAAATAGTCCGCGAGTCTTGCATCTTCACCATCCAGCTTCTTCACGTTTGCATTAAAAAATGAATGAACATAAAATTATATACTCGAAGTCTTTGAATCGACAACACACATTTGATTCTTTTTATCGTGTGAAGATTAATATTGGAATTGGAACGTGCAAGCAGGTAGCTAATCAAACGATCTGTGTTAATTAAATGCACATTGTCATGCATGTGGTAAAATAAAGTTCAAATAAAAGTCGAAGGTTACAACTTATCCCAACTTATCACCATGAGCGCGCAAAAAAAGTACGATTTCTACCTGAAGTTCGGACTCCAAAAAGGCAAGGATAGTCCCTGGTATGATCCCTCTTATTCCACCTCCATCAATGCTAAGAACAGTGATTAGGTTTCCATAAGTTGGTGGTTGATGGGGTGATCCTGGAGTTTCCATATGAGCGATAAGATAGGTGCTAAAAAAATTTAAAAAGGAATGACGGGAGAACCAGGATATGGAAGAGATTGCAAACTAGCTGGAGAGGCTTAGCTTAATTAAAGTTTTTGACTGTCTGGGAGTCCGCACTCAAATCAAATCAAGTGTTAACCTTGAGATCTCCAAAAGCAATGTGAAGGTATAATTTATAGACTTCAGGACTTCAAAAGTTGGAAGCTTTCAACAGGTTGGAAGTTGAAACATACTACTCATCCAAATTAACAATTCAACGCGTCTGAACTTTCCTGGATGGAGGGGTCCCGTTTTAAATGGGTTTAGACTCCAGAGGTTTTCTGTTACTGTCTCTAGTTCCAAGTTGTACCACATGTATACGCACTTGTGGTAAGGGGAATAGTAAGTTATTAAAAACTCTGAAATTACAAAACGGTTCAATTACGAGATTGATAAGGTCATGAAACCTTCCACATTGGATTATGCTTTTCATTATTATGTTTTAGGCTCAAGCGTGTGTTTGTGTGTTTGAATGTAGACTTTGTTTCTAAACTTGTTTGATATGTAAAAACAAGTTTTTTATCGAAATAAACGACTTTTCAATATTTAAGTCAGTAAATATATTAAAAAATAATATATATAAAAAAATAAAGACATGGGAAAGTGTGTATCGAATGAACTACGGTGAAGCCTTTGAATGAGCTTGAATTGAACTTTTTTCTTTTACTTGGTGACCAAAGGTATTTATAGGCCTCAATTATGTTAATTGACCTCATGAAGAGTGGTGTTATAAATACCTCATGATAAGTGGAGTTGTAAGTGTCTAGTGGTGCGTAGAGTTGGAGGTGTCTCATGGCGTGTGGGGTTGCATGTCAGTTGTTGGTTGCTATACGATTGGTGGAGTTGGTGCTTCTGCTTCTACACAGAGAATTTGGTGTGCACCAAGAACATCAATGGGTGGTTTAGTATTGCATAAAGTGCGCTCAAAAGGGTGGTGTGTGACATCGCTCTAACTTCTTTGAACTAAAAAAAATACATTAAGGTGTGTGCTTGAGATAAGGGTATTGCGTTGAACCTAAAAATATATATCGCGATCAACCCATTAGGCTTAGATAGTGTTAGGCTAGGGTGTCTGGTTGTGGGCTATACCTAAACAGATGGTTAGGATTCCTAGTTGTTTGGTTTTTTTTTTTTTGCATATTTTTCATGCACCATCTCCCATGTTTGAAAGACTTAACCATCATAAGTAAGAGGGGAATAAAAATATATTTGTCAGGTTACATTCTCGCAACTTTTGTTAACATGTTTGTAGAATAGATGAGAGTTTGCCTGCAAGAGAGATGAGAGTTCAATGAGTTTTCTTGTTCTTCTTAGTGTAAAGGACATTATTTATTTTTGAAAAGTGAAGGATGCTTTGTGATCGTAAAAGTAATGTTAATGCATTGTGTACGGAGACATTGTATGGATGGAAATTTTAATTAGAGATGTGGAGATTCTGGTGTGGAGATTTTATTAAAGACATGAAGAGTTCATCTAGAGATGTGAAAATTTTAATAAAGATATGAAGATCTCGTTGTGGAGATTTTATTGAAGATATAGAGTTCATTTTGAAGACATGGAGAAACATTACTGTTTTTATTCAAAAGTTTTTTAAAAATTCTCATGCAAGTATGATTACAAGTTTTGGATATTATATGATTGAGGTAATGCATCACAAGGATTTTTCCCTATTTATTTGGGTTACATTTCTTTCCTTATAAATTATTATAGATAACCTCTAAAGATCAATCTTTCAATCTAGTTTTATAGGGCATGATATTTTTTAGTATCATGATAGTTGTCATGATAAAAATAACAGAACTTATTAAGGTTCTTTGTATTCATGTTACTTTTCATGGGAGGGAAGTATTTCATAAATTCTTTTTCCTTAATAGCAATCAATACCTTATTACATGTAATGATTAAAGATATGGTCATGTGCTCAAAACATATCAGGCGATCATCAATATATCCCTTGGCATTCCTTTTGTATTTCTTGGGGCTGTTAGGAGATTGATGGCATTTTAGAGTGCATGTTCTTTGTTATTAGAAACAAAGGTGTTCTTGTTTTGTTACGCTAACTTCTTCTACTTGAATGTGATTTTTCATTGCTTGTTTTACTTTGAGCAGAGTTTGGACGAGAAGAGTATATAGTCAATCCCATAGAGAATAGTTGCATACCCTACTAATCAAGACTTTAGTGGTAATAAGTTCGAGTAAATTTTTATTTTTATACAAAACTTTTTTATTTTCATTTAGGATTTTTTTATATATATAAATACGTAAAAAAAACTGCATGTATATTTTTTTTTTTTTTAAAACAAAATGCACGGGTCAAATAAGTAGTTTATAACTACTTCTCAGTAACTTCCCACATAACAAACACGCGCTTGATTTTAATTTTCTCCTGAACTTCTTACAGCAACAAATAAAAATTACTTTTAACAATATTTCTATTAATTTCATAATAAAAAAATAACAACAACGATAAAAGGCTATAATTAGTCATTAACTGAACAAACAATTTTCCTAGTTACTTTATCTTGTTAATTAACAATACTACTTTATTTTTTTTATAGAAAAGTTTGGGTTCAGGTATAAGAAGAATAAATAACAAGATTACGAGGCGACAAAAAAAACTCAATGACAAAGAAACAATCTTTGTTTATATCAAACGAGGCTTTTGCAAAACCTGATATTTAATTATTGTTTAGTTACTGTCTCGAGATAAAAAAATAAATATAATGGATATAAAAGAGACAAAACAAAAAAGAAAACAGACATAATTGTGTTTGATAGTGATATACAAGTCAAAGTGATTGTCTCTGTATCGTATTTGGTTATAGTGGATAAGACAAAAAAAATATGAAAAAACTCCATTTTACATTTAATATGTATTGTTGTCAAACTAACATATTTAAAAAACTAATTAGATATTTGTTTTTACTTTAGTTTATATTGAGTGTTAAATTTAACAATATTATAATAACTCTTGTTTTGTAAAACCATGATCGACTTGAACTTTGCCACCAGTCTCTGGTCGACTATGATAATAATTATTTTTATCTATACATTGACTTGAATCTACTCATGTTAACTCTCCCGACTTGTGATTTGGGCCTTGCCCTGATTGACCTCTCTAGTCGGGTTTTAAAACTATGATAATATTTTATTTTTACATTGACTTAGGTCAACTCGAGTTAAAGCTTTTGATTTGTGACCCTGACTTTTTCTCGAGTTGACCTTCGAATCAAGTTGTAAAATTACAATAACAACCACTTTTATTTTTATTTTATGTTGACCGGGGTCAACCCGAGTTTACCCTCCCGATACATGAAACGAGCTTTAACTCTAATAGACCCTCAATTAGGGTCTAAAATTATGATAATAATTATTTTTATCTTTACGTTGATTCAGGTTAACGATCAACCCCACTCATGACTAGGTCCTTATCTCAGGTCAATTCTAGAACCAAGTTTTAAAACTATGATAATAATCATTTTTATTCTTACATTGACTCGGGTCAACCCGACTTTACACCGAATCGACCCTCGAGTTGGGTTTAAAAAATATGATAATAATCATTTTTATTCTTACATTGACTCGGGTCAACCCGACTTTACACCGAATCGACCCTCGAGTTGGGTTTAAAAAATATGATAATAATTATTTTTATCCTACATGCCTTAGTTGAATAATTTTAGAATTAAAAGTTTTTTACAATGATATTTTAAGAATAAAAAATAATAAATATTCTCTAAATATATGTCTTCTCTATATCTCCTGTTTTGAAAATACAAAAACTCACTCTAAAATTATCTTAGAGACATATTTGTTTTTATATTTGTCTTTTTAACCAAATATATTTTTATCTTTATTGTTTTTGTTTTTATTATCTTAGAACAGTAACCAAATACTATCATAAAATATATGCATAGACAAGAAAAGTTATATATATATAAAGCATCGGAGACAATTCATATAGTTTGAATTTTGATTGATGAATAAAATATTATATTTGACTTGTTAATTTATATAATTTTTATTAGATTTTAAAATTTAAAATTTAATATTTATGAAAATTTAATCTAGTAACATTTCTTTTCTTATTTTAAGTGATATAAATATTAAGATATACATGGATTGATTTAATAACATTACATGTGGTACATATTTACTTAATTAAATAATGAAGTCTTGTATACAAAATGAGATAGTGGATATATAAAAAAATAAATATCTTTGAATATATATGTACGAATTATTTTATATATTATTATACTAATTTTGAATTGAAATACTGCAATAAATTGGTAAACTCTTCGCACTAATTATATTGAAAATTTGAATGGCTTCTAGAACAGCATTGATAGCTTAACCTACAATTCAACCACCTTATTAACGAGTTATCAACTAGAATTGAGTAGACTATATAATTAATTTATTTTGTTTTAATTCAATTATAAATCAAGGAAAAAATCAGCGATCAAACACAGACACGCAACTGATTAAGGGCTAAAGATTTGTCATATGGATCAAGACTCCACGTTTTATAATTTTATTTGAACGGAACAAACCTGATGGGCAAGAGTATTAAATAATTAGAGAAAACCTTAAGACTAGCATTAATTATTAAGATGGTCCTGGCTCTTGGAGATATGCACAGACCCTGTCTCCGATCCCATTTCTTGCAGAGCATACAAAAGAATAATTCTTGCAAGGAAGCTTGTCCAGTTTTCTTTCTCTGTGTTTGTTTAATCACCACTGATGTTACATGCTGATGCTTTCTTAATTTCCTTCTCTCTCTTTTTTCGTTTTTCATTTTCGTGGAAAGAAGACGTTTTCGTGTGTGTTTGGGGGCAATGGAGCTGCAACTGTTTTATGAAATTTTGAATTTTTTTATTTTAAATTAATTTTTTTTATATTTTTGAAGTGTGGATATTAAATTGAATTTTAAAAAATAAAATAATATATATTATTTTAATATATTTTTAAATAAAAAATACTTTAAAAAATAACATCCAAAACACTTTAAAAAAACACCCCCATCGTATCAACACAAACACCATTTTCCCGTATACTTGCTCCTGTCAAGGTTTTCAAGTCATCAAGACTCGAAAATACACTAAACCACGATTAAAATTGAGAGAGAGAGAGAGAGAGAGAGTACGGTTTATACGAGGTCAAATAAGCCTAAAAAATCCGGCTGAATATCAAACCATATATCAGGCTCGTAGGTTTCGTCCTTAAAAATGGGCCAGGGCAGTATAACCTTTTCTTACATATATGGGCTGAACAAGCCTAATTCTGCTTTTCTAGCCCATTAATTGAAAAATATGGGCCTTACAAAACCCTGCAAATATTGAAGTCGAAAGCCCATCTAGCTTCAGGGCCTAATTCCCAAGAATATTTAATTATTTAACCTTTCAAGGGCATAGGAGCAAAATCTTCTCTAACAAGTTCACAATTTCCTTCTCTCCTTCTTTTTTCCCCTGATAAATACCAGTAAGAAGACTAGAAGTTAGCAGCCCCTATCTTGCTCAGAAAGAAAACCTCAACAATCTGTGTTTGGCTAGAGAGAAAGAAACCAAGAAAGTTAAATAATAATAATGTCAGGTATGGAGAGACTGCAAAGAATGTTTGCAGGTGCAGGAGGCGCGCTGGGTCATCCACCACCAGATTCTCCCACTCTCGATTCCTCCGAGCAGGTCTACATCTCCTCTCTTGCCCTCCTCAAAATGCTTAAGCACGGTACGGTTTTCTAAAATCCACAACCTACGTATTCAATTTTAGGGTTTTGCTGTTGTTCTATGTAAATCCGAGTTTGAACCCTGAATTAGGATTTTGGATGTACTTATTTTTAATGAATTTAAGAATTGGGTTATTTTGTGTTTGATTTTGGTGGATGTTGATGATAGGGAGAGCTGGGGTACCGATGGAGGTGATGGGTTTGATGCTTGGAGAGTTTGTGGATGAATATACAGTTCGTGTTGTCGATGTATTCGCAATGCCACAAAGTGGTACTGGTGTGAGTGTTGAAGCTGTTGATCATGTGTTCCAGACTAACATGCTAGACATGCTTAAACAGACTGGAAGGTATTATTTTCTATTTCTGTCAAGTTGATTTTGATGAAAATCATGTGGTAGTTTTTGGGTACAGTTCCGCTAATGATTTTTTGATTCTTTGTTTGGTGTTGCAGACCGGAGATGGTTGTGGGGTGGTACCATTCACATCCTGGATTTGGCTGTTGGCTCTCTGGTGTTGATATAAATACCCAGCAGGTTTTGCTTTGTGTTTATGCTTATGGTCTTGGTATTGATATTCTTAATGGTTGGTGTCATCGGTGAACTTTTCATTGATGTTACAGGTTGTCAAAAAATGGATTGCTAGATTTAGTCGCTCAGTGATTATGATTAGTTTCTTGTGTGTGTCTGGGCTTTTGAGTAGGCAATAGGATTGTGTTACCTTCTGAATTCTCCCTCACTTGGGAAAAACTACTGCCTGAAATAGGACAGCTTGATTACAAAAGTCTAATGTGAACAGTGACTGCATGGGTCAGAAAAAACACCCTTTTGAATGATGCTGTTGGACATGGATATAAATGGACTGAGGACTCTTGATTTGGGGAGTGCCAATGTGACCTAGAAGACTAATAACACTTAAAACGTTATGGTGTCTTTCTCTTACAATTCTCCTTATCCTCTTACAATATTTTGATGAAATTTAGTTTTGCCACCATGCTAAGATTATATTGATTGAGGGAAGGGTTCGTGATTGCTATGTCTTGTATTTGACTGTTGTTTGTTTCAGTAATTGTTACTGCTTGTTGCTACTAGAATTGACTGTTTTATTGTGTTTGATATTCAGAGTTTTGAAGCTTTGAATCAACGTGCTGTGGCAGTGGTGGTGGATCCAATTCAGAGTGTTAAAGGAAAGGTGGTAATTGATGCCTTTCGTTTGATTAACCCACAAACAATGATGCTTGGCCAAGAACCACGGCAGACAACTTCCAATCTTGGGCATCTGAATAAGCCATCCATTCAAGTGAGTGCATGCCAAAAGTGATTTTTTTTCAGCAAACTATTTTTCTGTTGCATCAAGATTTAACATGGTTCACTTGAAAACTTTCAGGCTTTGATCCATGGATTGAACAGACATTACTACTCCATAGCTATTAATTACAGAAAGAATGAACTTGAGGAAAAGATGCTTCTTAACCTGCACAAGAAGAAATGGACAGATGGTTTGACACTTAGGCGGTTTGATACTCATTCAAAAACCAATGAGCAGACTGTTCAGGTGAACAGATGTTATTGGAGTTCCCTTAATCTCTGTTGTGTTGTTTTCATTCTGTCTTTTAATTGTGTGAGAGGGCGTTCGTGATATTTGAGTGTCCTATTCATGAACTCCCATGTTGGATCTAGTTGAGTGTCATTACTCATCCAGCACTAAGGCAATGCCTTTTGTGTGTTAATGGGTTGTCATCATTCATCTAGCATAGTGTTCCATTACTCATCCTCCAACATTAGAACAATTGCATCCCGAGAAACGGGCTGGGGATGGGGCTCTAATTCTGACAGGTTAGCTGAATCTCTGGTAACTGCCATCTTATCATTAAGGCAATGCCATTTGTCTGTTTCTACTCTGCTAGGTACTAGGTGCATACAGTAATATCCATTTTTGCAGTGCTATCGTGATTGGTCTTGATATTTCTTGAAATCTGCAGGAAATGCTGAGCTTAGCTATTAAATACAACAAGGCAGTGCAAGAGGAAGATGAGCTGCCACCTGAAAAGCTGGCAATTGCAAATGTAGGAAGGCAAGATGCGAAGAAACACCTTGAAGAACATGTCTCAAATTTGATGTCCTCCAACATAGTTCAGACATTGGGCACTATGCTTGACACTGTTGTGTTCTAGACCTGACTTTATGTCATTCTGTACTCTGTTTCAAGTAGAACGATCTTGATTCGTAATTTACTTTTACGTTTCCTTTCCTTTCATTGTTTGTTATGGTGTACTGGACTAGTTGTCATGGTGGATATTTGGAAGACAGTTAAATCACTGGGATCAATAGAGTCATTTTATTATCTGCTTCATGATGTTAGATTATGGGGTGCTACGCTGTGCCTGTGTCTGCATGCTGATGTTTGATTAATTTGTTGTGGAAGTTATAATTAGGTAATCTAACGCCAGTAATGTTGACCACCTACGACAACCTGGGTTTGAAGATTGGATGACCACTATCTAGTGATATCCTAGTAATGCTGACCCCTTCGACAACTTGGTTTTGACTGGATGACCACTCAAAGCATGGCCAGCCTTGAGCTTTCTTCTTCTCCTTTTGAAGTGATACTACAAATGAATGCATAGTCAGGTGTTGAATTTTCTAAATTATCATGTCTTTTGGATGCGGGTTACCGTTCTTTCTTGGCACTCGTGGGCTTGCTGGCTCTTATGTTGAGCAAAGAGCTTAGGGTTGCAGTTGGGGAAAGATTTGAGCTCACAAAATTTTTGAATGTTTTTGAATAGTTGGAGAGAGAATGTGGTGTTCCTCTCAAGAAAAATCTTCCAAGTTGAAGTTCTTGGTTTTTAAATAATAGCTTACCTATGTTGACAATTTAAAGTTTACATATTTCCTTTCATGTGATGGTTAATAACTGTTTCTTTCATCAATGTTTGTATGATGAAATACGGGACTGTGGCGATGATTTGGCCATGGGAAAGTAAATACATGGAATTTTTCCCCTTTGTTTGAACTTTTCAGTTGGTAGATTATTTCTTAAACTGGGTGGATATTATTTGCTCGTTGACATGAAGATGGGTGCTGTAATTTGATTGCGCGGTGTTTGTAAAATGATAAATAATGTTCTGAGAACTTGTAGTGGCGGGATGAAGATCCTACATTAAATATATAGGGTTATAAGAGGGGGACTCTCGGTGCTGCTTAATCTGTAAACTACAAACGTGACAGGTATTTTTATAACCCAGAAGGTGCCATGCTGATTGCTTGATGCCTCTCTACTACGAATGGATTGCTTATTGTTATAGAAGAACTTGAAAGGATCAGATTTTGTGGACAACAAAATTGTGATTGATGCATCTGGTCTCAAAATTTAGTCTTTTGTAAAGTTTCTGTCTCAAAGACAGAAATTGGTCAAATAAGTATTGGCGTAGCAACAATGGTTTCTTCCCTGATTTCCGCACATGTCTCTCTCTCTGTGAGTGTGTGTACACACACACGATTGAACTGCCTAGCTCTTCCTTTTGTTAATAAGAGGGAGGGTTTTGGTTTAGAGCCACGGGCAAGCTCACCGAGGGGTCCGTTTTACAAGAGAAGATGCTAATTGTTTCTCTTGCTGGTAGGTTAACTAGTTTTTCCAATTTCATAAACTTCAACACCACAAACGAGAACATGACTTGTGAATTAGGCAACCACCGGCTATAATCTAGAGGAGTATAAAAACGGTTTCTCATAAGCGAAACCTTGTTATTTATTCTTTAATCTTGATGTGCATGCTTGCTTTCCATTGCCAAGGCTAAAAAAAACAAAAGGATGAAGATGCTCTTGACTCTTAAGCCATCTTAACAATTCTAGCACCTTTGCGCCAGGACCAAGATTCAGAAGGGGATTTGGGCAAAGGTGGAAGTAACACAGCCTTTCTCCATAGACCGAATGGCCATCCCTGACAGTGACAGAACTCCTGGAGTATCGAGCGCTTTGGAAAATCTGGAAAACAAAACTCGTTGAAACTTGAACATCGAGAGAAGTTTGGCTTGGCAGAAACAAATGCTTCCCTGCTCAAAGCACTTGAACAACAGGATAAACAACTCCCAACAGAGAAAAATTCATCTCCTGTATCATCATATTCATCATTGTCATCGTTGCCGTCATCCTTTTGTTGAACAGCCTTCGGGGTTACAAACAATTCTCCTGTTTTCGGAGAGTATACCCAGGAAAAGCTGTCTGTGAAAATAAAGGGTTTGTGCCTCAACTTTTCCATGGCTCTGCTTCGAATTTCTGAAACAATAACCTGAAGAAGGAAAACACAAACAGATTAGCAAGGATAGAAAGAAAGAACATGATTTTCTATTCTTTTCCTTTTTTTTCTGCGAGGGGGGTTGGAACATGAATTTTTCAATGGTGAAAAGTGAGTACTTCCTGCTCATCATCAACGTCAGCAGTTGGATACTCTTCCTCAGGGCTTGAAGTAGAAATCCGTCCACCACAAGTACGGCAATTAGAAAACACATCCTTCAAAGTTGCAGCAAGGAACTTGCATTTCTTAGAAGGATTCGGTGCCTCTTCATGGTGAAAGACGCCCATGTTGAGAAGAGAAAGTTTGGTGGTATTTCCAACTTCAATGGTATGGGACAAAATATATACAGCACTAGCATTTATAAGTCATAGTTTTTGTTGATGTCCACATTGACTGGCTCCTGTGATAGTGGCCTTGCATCTTACTGACAGCAGTGGCTTTCGATCCTTTGGGGTAAAGACGAAGATAAAAAAGTTGAAATACGTATTAGCAAATTACTCAAAAGTCCCACTTTAATTTCTCACTAGTGAGTTGCACGCGTGACGTGGCGGGGAACTTTTCACCGACGTTATTGGATTGTTAACTCGTCAATCTAACCTATGCACCGGCCAGGTTTTAAATTAAATTAGGTGAAAATTAATTAGTCTTGTTTAACCATTCTTACCTGGACCAAGTTTGGTTCTTTAAAAAAATACTGAAAACCACATTGATTTATTTATTTTTTTTAAATATAGACCCGGTTATATTTTGGATTTATTTGGATTAAATTGAGTTAATTTGTCTAATTTATAATCTAAATGATGATCTTGATCATGTTAAATAACCTTGTTTTGTAGAATTTATTTTTTATTTAATTAAATGATTATAAAAATAAATATTTGCATGATTTACAATGAATTAAATTACCAAGGAGAAATATATATTTTTAATTTAAACTATATTTTTTATTAATGTATTTCTTTATTATTTTAATAAAAAATAATAATTTTTTAATCGCAAGCATTATTGTTTAAATAAAAATATATCATGACTTCAATAGCAAAATTAAAAAAAAAACTATCAGAATAATTCTTTTAATAAAAAAAGCCGAGAAAAACAAAACAATAGAAAAGCGTCAGTCATTTGTGCTAAAGAGACCAGGCTTGCATACTTGACCCAACAAAAAGAGTCTTGTGCGTGTGGGCTTTGCAAGGCTAGAACCGTGACTTGATCTCTTTCTTTTTTTTTTTTTTTTTTTTTTTTTTGGTAAAAGGGGAATAGCCTTTTTTTTATATAAAAAAAATAAAACAAACAACATGTTATCTACCTATCCAATATTAGATGACCAGAGAAATCACGGAAAAAATAAGTTAGGGTTTTTAAAATATAAAAAATCATTTTAAACATATTTTCACTTAAAAACACTCTTTAAATCCTGATAAACTTATTTATCAATTTAAAACACCTCTAAATCGATTAAATAACACAAAATTAAACCAAAGACAAAAAAAATCTCAACTCTAATATACTTTTTCTAGTAATATCAAAGCTAAATAAACACATTCATCTCGTTAAGAGAAATACATTAACATTAAATTTGACTTTTTCTATCAATTAAAAAATGACAAATCATTATTTTCTCTCTCTTCCACTATTTTTTGAAAAATCTCTTTCTTTTTTGCAAATTTAAAGTCTACAATGTGAATAAAATAAAGTTTGAAATAATCTGTTAAAGTCTTAAACTAAATGGACTAAAATGAAATTGAAAAATTCTTTAGGCTAAGATCTTTTAAAAGAAGCACATTTAATAGTAATAAAAAATAACCCTATAATCTTGAAGGGTGTAACTCAACTAGTCAGACCCCTGAGTTTGCTCTTCAGAGATCACTAATTCGAGTGCCAAAACCTCAGGGCCACTAGAGGCTTATATGGTCATTAATTTCAGGGTTTCAGGGGATTAGTCGAGATGCGCGTAAGCTGATCTGGACACTTACGGTTACAAAAAAAATTACCCTACATTTTGCTTTCTTGTCAAATTCAGTTCTTAAATTTTTATTTTTTTTTTCTAACAGTAAAACTAGATTTTTATTTTATAAAATTGACTATCAACTCAATACGATGATTTTTTTATATTGTTATAACTCTATAAAAATAATTAAAAAAAATATGGGCAGCACAACTCTAATATGATATGATATGATATGATATGATATGATATGATATGGAATGATGAATTTAAAGGAAAAAAAACTAGTGGCCAAACAAAAAGTGAAAAAATAAAATAGAGAGAGAGAGAGTGAAACACCATACGAGTCTATGGTGAATTCTATCTTGGTCCACGGTGTTTCAACTGCGAAACAATGATCTCTTACGGGGACCATCAATCCTCGATTCACGGAAGCCATGTCTTCAGAGAGTGTTAATCATGTCGTTTTCAAGTAATCACTTCAGGCAGAAGTCAAAGTGAAGTAGGGCATGATACCAAATCGTGAACGCAATTTATTTGATTACTTGAGAATGATGCCCTGCCGTACAAGTTATTACCGGTAAACAGAAACGTCCATTGAATTTAATTTTTGTGTAACAGAAACAAAACTCGGATTTGATCCGAATTCTATATTAAGTTAAAAGAATACTAAAATGCAATTAATTAGGCGTATGAAATTTAATGAGATGGTGGAAAATGGTATGGCAAGCTTAAAAGTGGATTTCCTCTTCTCCAACTTGAGCATGAAAGTAACCTGAGCACGAAAGTAGTTGATATGGAGTGTCTTGTAATGTAATTGTTGTTGTTTTTAAAATTATTTTTAATATTAATATATTAAAATAATATGAAAATATTAAAAAAATATTAATTTAAAACAAATAAAAAGTTTTTAATTTTTATTAAAAATACTTTTAAAATACAAAAACAAACAGAATTCAACTGTTATAAAGTGTTTGTAATAAATTGAAGAGAACAGAATTACAGGCAAATATGAAACTGCAAGAAATGGGAGTGTGTTTGCAATCTTCATCCACAGCAAGCAGGAATAGAACCAGAAGCAACCATTACGAATCAGAGTTCTTTGTTGATAATGATAAATGCATTGCAGACAGCCTAGCCAGGCCCAGATTTGCCTCTTAGACAGGGTTATTGAACTGATGTGCGATCATATTCACGCCAATAAGGGCAACTCATGGCTAACGTAAAAAGCAAAGCAGTTGAATTGACAAACTAGATAGTAAAATGTAGAAACTAGTGCAGATACCACCATCAGAAGACGATCTTGTAGCCTGCAGACAAACTCTCCAAACACCGCATTTCACCTACTTTCAGCATGATAAAATGGAAAACTGTCCCGTGCTGCTACATCTACATCAGAGACGAATTTCTTTTTGGTGTTATCAAATATAATTTGATTGTTTACTCACAGAAAAAAATCTTCTCAGCTTGCATCCAAAAGTTTCAGACAACCAAACCCTGCAGAGATTTGGAACTCGAATTTGGCAGGGTTTTTGAACTAACGTGTGATAATATTCACAATAACAAGAGAAACCACAAAGCAACGTGAGAGCATAGTAGAATTGACGAATGCATAAACTGGAGCAGATGCCACCTCAAAAAAGTAAAAAATTGTCATCTTTCAACCTCACACAAACCCTCTAAAACGCTCAACTTGCCTCCTTCTAGCAGTGAACAGATGGAGAATCTGTCTGATGTTGCTACACCTACATCAGAGATGATTTCTTTCTGGTGTAACCAAATATAAAGGACTGTTCACTCACAGAAACAAATATCAGATACTAAAGAGTCATGATCATCTTACACAACTATACATCTTAGTGAATCTATCCCTTCATTTGATCAGTTGCATGTATAGAACAATTTCACAGCGAATTCAATGTCTGATCCTGAAGCCAAAACCACTGATAAGCTAAGAGCAAGTAAGGAGACCATATCAGAAGGGTCATAAAAAGGGTCATATAACTCAATCATTTCGACACACAGAAGTTGAAATCATAGATATAAGATGATAATAGTATGGCCAAAGGAGTTAATCTAACTTCTAGGATAGAATATTTAAAGCAAACGCAGCACTCAACAATAAAATTTACCAAAGAACGTCAAAATCATGAATTTAGAAAAAATTGAAGGAAGAATTACAAATCTAGACTAATAAAACTACTTTACTACCCAACATCAAATTGTAGCAAAATCAAAATGATACCAAAGGAGTAAAGCATACAAAAAATGAAAGAGTCAAGTGGAGTTGCTGTGAAGTAAGAGAAATAAGAGACTGCAGCTTTACAACAGCAGAGGTTTTATCAGGAGGACATTTCGAGAGAGAGACATTCAAATATTGGAGAGCCTCGTCAAGCTTCCCAGCAGCCAAGGCTGCACAGCCTGCCATGTAAGTCCCATCTGCCATTTTAGCATCATATTGAGGATTTGCACCCGAATCGGAGCTCATGTTAGTCTTTACTATGTGGGTTGAGGTTGGTGATGGCGAGTCGAGAAGGGCTGTGGCACGGCTGTATTCCAATTCATTAATAGCAGTCTCGATTTCAGACATGAGAGTTTCTGGGTTTGATGAGGCCACGTTTCTCACTCCCTCAAACACGCTCCAGTGAGTGCTCCCTTCTTCAGAACCCATCTATCTTCTGCTAAGCAACCATAGATGGTGTTCGTCCTGTCTCTGTTTTGGTTTGAAATTTTTACTTCCCCTGTTCCGATGGCAAAAGGAGGGGGGGCTTCTTGGTTCCATTTCACTGCTCTTATAGGTATCGCGAGGAGACATGTTAGTAAGCAGCAAGGCAGCAGCTTTTAGACTTGAAATTTGTAAAAATAAAATAAACTGATTATAAATAACAAAGCAAGTGTTTCAACTAATTGGATTGGATTTTTATCTGCATCATCTCTGTATTTAATAATAAATATAGGAAGTACAATGAGATTGTACAACTATTATCAAACTGTAAGCTTGTCATAGTCAGAAAAAACCTAAACTGACTTTGATTTGAGCAACTGAGTATTAACTAAGTAAGTGCATGCTCTAACACCCCTCTGTAAATTCATGGGTGATTGGCAAACCATGAGTTTGAACCTTAGAAATTGAAACTGAGTTGCAGACTGCCCTTTGGTAAAACGATGAACCCAACTAATCCTATCTGACTAGAACATCTTTATTAACTACCTTCTGTCTAACAACATGATAGTCAGTTTTCACATGTTTGATTTGGGCATGGAAGCTAGCATCTGAAGCTAAAGCTAGTGCTCTAATGTTATCACACTAGATAGTATGGGGCAATGAAAGATAAGTTTGGAATTCTTTCATTAACATTCCAATCTAGAATGCCTCTATCGTAGCTAAAACCATGTTTCGGTACTCTGCTTACGTGCTTGAACCCAAGACAACTCCTTGTTTCTTGGCACACCATGATATTAAATTCATGCCTTGAAAAATATTGAATCCATAGGTGCTTCTTTGGTTATCAGGATTTCTAGCCTACATGACAGTCATAGAAAACAATTAAGTTGGCAGCAGAAGGTGCATAAAATAGGTCATAGTTAATTGTGCCTTTCAAATAGCAAAGGACTCTCTTGATTGCCATCCAATGAGAGTCTTGTGGATTATGCATAAATTAACACAATTGATTTACTACATAGGAAACATCATTCTTGAAGTCGTAGGACAGACCGAGCTAGCTAGAGGTACCCTGCTGGATTTATATTCATTCAGTTTTGATTCGTTTCAGACCTTTGGAATTGGAGTTTCGGATTTTTGCTGGTGAACAGCATACCAAAAGGTTCTGGGTGGCTACTTGAGACCGAACCATGACATATATGTGTGTGTGTGTGATCACTCTCATTGTTTCGTTGCTGGATCCCTTCAGGCGCTGCTGGTTTCCTAGGGGATTTTGCCCAGTTGGCAATTCATTTCTTCATATTTTGCCTTGTTAACAATTTTACTTGTGTTTTACTGTTTTTTTTTTTCAATTAATTTTCAAGATAATTAACAGAAGGTTCCCTCGGAGTGATCACACACGTAGCTTTTATCAAAACCAAAATTTTTGGGGATCTAAATGTGGTTATCGTGTGTTACCATGAACAAAGGCAACATTGATGTGTTCTTTAACGAGGGCCATACAAATGATTGTTAGGTCATAATCTTGAAAATAAAAAAGAGAAAGAAAGCTCGATCCATGTCTTGGTCCATGCCATTAATTAATCATTCGTCTTATGATGGAGAAACTTCACAATCATTCGTTACATGATAGAGAGAGTTCATAGAGTGCAATTTTAATTGAGCAAGGAACAGCCCCAGTGGTTCATGTGGCTCATGGGCAAAATGTCATTACTTTGGTCAGGTTAGAAACAGAAGGCCATAACATTCCTCATATGATTCATGCATATCAATATAAGAACTTGGCACTTCTGTTTGTATAATTGAATTCGCAAATTCATATTTTGTGCTAACAATTCACACCAAGCTAGAGGGGCTAGCCATGATTAGCACATAAATATCATTCCCAAAGCCTGATGAACACGTTGTCAAGCTAGTTATTGTTGGTCTTGAATAAAAAGGAAAATATTTCTATTAGACACTCTCTCATAACGAATCAAAACTGAATGAATATAAATCCAGCAGGGTACACTTATAAATAGTTGGTTTAACTATTGGAGGGAAAGTTTCAAAGTAATGATTATATATTTTTTTTATTAAAATATTATTTTAATATATTTTTAAATAAAATATTTTTAAAAAAATAACTACAATCACACTTAAGTTCTTTCCATAGCTTTTCTCCTCTCAAGTTTGGCTACTGAGTTGGCTCAGATTCTGGAAGTGTAATAGTCAAATAATGGAAAAGACGATGAGTGGTACAAAACATTTTAAAACCAGGATATTCTTTAGGTTTTAAACTTCATGTTTTAGAGCATGTTAAGATAACTCTATAGGTTGTGAGAGTTGAGGACTTTGAGGAGATGTAATGCAAGGATGTGTTTGATGGAGAAATGAATTTGCCTCTAGGTAGGAGTTTGAAGGATTCTCAGGAATGACAGTATCATAGTCAAGAGAGAAAGGTAAAGAATATTTTTTTGGTAAATGTGCTCAAAGAAATACTGTCTTTTTTAATTTTTTCTGTAATTAATATAACGTGGGCTGATCCAGCTTTCGCGCTCAGCCTTACAATTTGACTCTCTTTGAGCATTGCCTCGTTGTTGTCTCACGAGAGTAGTGAGGGCTTCTAATTTTATCGAACTTCTTTCCCTAAATTACACCTTCAAAAATCACAACCGTTAAATTTATGAAACCACTTGCAATGAACGAGATTGCTTGTTCATCATGACTTGAGGATTTGCGGCCAAAGATTTTAAACCCAACCCGGTCAAAGGCTCGAGTTTTGAGTTTTAACCGGGTCGTCCGGGTCAATTTTTTTTTTAATCAAAACAACTTTATTTTAGTAAAAAAAATAAATTCAATGGGTTACAACCAGGTTTTTGACCGGGTCAACCCGCTCGATCACCCCAGGTTTTGCCTTTCTATTTTTTTTAAACCCGGCTCAGTTCCAATCTCGAATCAACCGAATTTCGAATCAATACATTGAACCGAACCGGATTTTAAAACTATATTCGCGGCTACTTATGTAGGTTGCTCTCTAATATTGGTATGAGAGCTATTTAAACCTTGTAATTAAACTGATAATTACTACTTTGCCACCAAGCTATTTTTAAGCATAAATATGTAGAAAATGACACAATTTTACAGGAGCCGGTGAAGAAGATTGGGATGGAAAAAAGAATTGTTGTAATGGAAACCCAAAATCCCCATTGCCACCCTTACGGAAAACTCATAAAGCATGTCTTGGTTTCTTCCACCATATCTTTTGTTAAAATCTTCCTTAACTCGCTCCAAAAAGGCAATTGGGATTTGTCTGCCAGCAGATTCAACGGCAACAACCCGGAAAAAAAATAATTTGCAGGTTAGAGACATGTATTCAAAGAAGTTAGGATGTTAATTAAACAGAGACAAATAAAAAAAATTAGGGTTGTTGTGAATAGTAATTCGCACAGATCAATTTGGGAGAGCAAACCTTTGGAACTCTTTCCTTAAAGAGACCTTGTAAAAGCCTTTTTTCTGACTTGGTATCAGTATTCATCAACTGTGTGATTAAGCTGGTCACTCCGACTTTCATTAAAAAAAACTACAAATCGAAACAACAATTACCATATATAAATATTTTACTTTCATTTTTATAATCTAATACCTATAAGCGCTATTTTGAATAGAATATACTTAGGGTTATATGAACCCAATAAAAATCAATTTGGTTTTTTCTTGGGTTTTGAAAAATATAATAATATTTGGGTTAAAAAAGTCCAATGAGAAGGGGACAAGATCCCAACAGCTCAAGGTATAAATTGTTTCTTCTTCAACAACAAACATCACGAGAAACTAAGAATCGAATAAAAAAACCTAGATTGATTTCGATTTAGAGTTGTCTTGAAAGAGAACATTGTATAGGAGAGAAGTAGTTTCAAATGTCAGATACAATGTAGGTGGTCTGTTGCGTGTTGTTTTAGCAAGTTTCTCATATATTATTTTTCAAGGGTAGAAGCGTTATTCTATATAACAAAAACTATCAAATATAATTTGAAAAAAAAATCTAAATATCTAAACAAAACCCGGTTAACAAAAACTATGAAAATAAAACATTTCTAAATAAAATAAAAATAAATATTCAATCCATTCAAATTATCAAATAATATAAATTTAATCATGACTAAGTTTTAAAAATTTTAACCTAACACTCAATCCATGTTTTTTTAAAAATTTGAACTTATTATCATCCATATTACTCATATTATCTAACTTTGATAGGTTAATACAAATATTATAAATAAACTAGTTTTTTAAACATCCCTTTGCGAAATTCCGTAGTCCAAAGAACAAACTCTCAATTCCCATGAAGAAATTCAATAGCATGCGATGGTTACAAATTTGCATACCATTTCAACAAATTAATTTTTCATCCCTTTTACAAGGAACCGAACCAATCTTCTCAGGCTAATCCATAAAGAAAGTTCTTGATGTCTACCTGTAAAAGAGGCTGCCTAGTCTGGGCACCAGATACTATATTAATATCATTAGCGCCAGGACTTCCGCACCCCGTGTTAAAAAAATGCTTCTGGCAATTAAACGAGGGATCACACTACCCGCCCGTTCTCTCTTTCCAAAAAAACCAAATGAAATGAAGTCAATACTCACCACATCTGGATGCAAGGAGTGCCTAATCGAAGGTATCAGCAGAGGCAGCTTCACATCTTCTAAAAATTGTCACAAGACGATAAAGACCGCAGCTCAAGCAATTTAACATCAAACTATTTGGGATGTTACTTTCAATCATGCACTAACAACACCAGAAACCCAGGGAACAATCAATGGCGCATTTGGGTGGGAATCTCTAAATGATTGGGAATACCTATCCTTGAAATTCAGTTTGGGCTTTTCTGCCTGCAATTTGACAAGATAAAATGTCATAATTGGATTGATTAAAGTCTTGATGGATTTTAGCTCGTAATGAAACATTAAACCAATTCTTACATATTTTAGCCAGCACTCTTGATTTTTATGTTGATAGATATCCGGCGAAAAGCACCCTGTCTCTGATGGGCAATAGACCCATGTGTTGCATTTCTTTTCACCAGGCTTTGCATATTTTGCCTGATCTAGGCAAGCTTGACAGCAGTCAGCTGCACTTTCCTTATGGTGGGTAAGGCCCCATCTAACAGCAGCACCATCATAATCAGTATGAAGCTCAGCATGGCATTCAGGTGGAAGTGGCCTGCCAGGTAGAACTTCTTCCTCTGTAAAAAATAAGTATAATTAAACCAACATGTATAAATTTGTTTCATTGGTAAATGCTTAGATACTGGCAACATGAAGAATAAAATTTTACCAACAGAAACCTCAATTTAATTACCAGGCTCTTCTTCACCCTCAGGCTTATCATCGTGTTCCTGGTGAATTACGTCAGCAGGTACCCAAAGGCCAATATTTTCTGACAGCACAGCCCAATAAGACTCTAAGGCTCTTACTAGGATACCTAAGAACATTCAGGAACACACGTGAGCAGCAGGGTATGGGAAACGAGGATTTAAAGTGCTTCCTACAGACACAAATATAATTGGTCCTTGAGGCCATTACATCAGAGATTTAAATGACACCAAACCACACCCTTCCAAGGACAGAAGCATACCAGCTTCCTCTTTCAAAATAGATGAAGTCAGCCCCTCTGTTTCACGGGCCAACAGTTTGACCTCTTGCAGTTTTTCTTTCCGCCACTTTTCAACAGCATCTGTTTACAAAAGAAGAGAAGAACAAAGATAAGTGGCAAAGTACCAGCACAGAGAAGGTCAAAAGTCATAGCTCTTATGTTACATGTCCTGTATATATCCATCCACATTGCTTGGATAGTTGGATGACCCTATTGTAGGCAAGCGAAGTGATTGAGTTCAGTAGTTCCTCATATAAAATTATTGACTCTAGAGATATAGTAATATGGAGAAGACAAAATTGTTTCAAGCACCGACAGAACCAGAAGCGCCCCTTGTTTCAAAGAGAGGAGGACGGGTTATTCACATTTCATTTGATGGTCAGAGGCGAATTGAAAGCTAAGCAGTGGGAATTCTAAAGATTCCCCGGGGAAAAATAGAGATGTCTCCTACGTTACCCCTAATATGTGGAAGTATCGACGTAATTTCATAGAGTCATTCGGTCTGAATGCTACATGAAGAACATAAGCCAGATGAAGGAACGGGAAGACCTAGGATGTAGAAGAGCATAACATGAGTGATTCGGCAGATTTTGATTCCTATATATCCACTCATGTAGTACTTGACTTCATTATACGATATATAAGATCCATCTGTATAGATATCATCATCTACACCCAGAAAGCCGTATGCTTTGGAAGAAGCTTGTACAGTTTGGGAAGAGGTTTTGATTGATCAAAAAGAAGAATCTACTTTAGGTTAGCCGAAAGATGGTTATCGGTTCAAGGACGCACGGTGTCCCTGTTTTTTCAGGGTAAGAAGGGGTAGAGAAAATGCCTCGAGCCAATAAGGCGTTTTTCGAATAAGCCAATTCATTTGGGACCCTGCAGATCCACTCTTTTTCCTATTCAAAGACCAGCCCCTTGTCTCTGTGTTTTCACATCGAGAATTCTTTGCAGATGAAGAGATGTCAAAGGGGCTTCGCAATAAACTTCTGGAAATCATTGTTTAATGTTGCTAAAAATAGTGAAATGTCAGGAATGAGACAGGAAATACGATTAAAAAGAAGCACTAATCAAATCCTGATAAACCAGGACTGGGTGGTTATCAGCTAAGTAAATTATAACTGAACAGAAAAATGATGTCAGTCCAAAATCATCCTAACAGTACACTTGAACTCCATGAAACAGGAAGTCACCATTTCAAGTAGAGATGTGTTCATGAATGACAAAATTGTCAAAACATCCAAAGAATCCTTGGATAATTCTACATCGAAGAGCATGAATATGGCAGAGATTAAGAAATAGAAGAAGAAAAAATTTACAGCTTTCAGAAATAACAAATGGCTGAAGTTTTCCATGCCAAAGATACCCTCAATCAAATATTATCAGTCAACAAAATGTAAATTCCACATAGTAGCTTCTGAAAATTCTTCTTTCTTTTATCCAACTTCCAAGCTAACCATGGAGCTAATAAAATACAAAGAGATGTATAACAGACTAAGCCCACAAATATCATTCAGCACCATTACAGATTCCTTCCTTCTCTATATGGAATCATGGGGCATGATGTCCAAGGTTTCAAGAAGAACCTTATGAACAAGATTCAAAGCATAACATCAGCCTAAAGCACCAGAATTTCAATGCATTATAATTTTTTAATTGAAAAAAATTAATAGCAATCAGATGAGCTGTCTAATTTCAAAACAAGCAATACCTATTTGATTATGAAAAATTTATAGCTAACAAGTAGAATTACAACATTTTTTGACAGAGAATTTACTTTTCTAGTTTGCTATTGACAGCCAATGTGTCCCCATGTAAGAAATTAGGAACAAATTCTGTGAGCATTTGCACTGTAGTAGTTTGGGAGTGAAGTAGGAAAAAAAAAGAGAGGATGTCGGCGATAGAAAAACCAAAAAAGGCCACAGATCCTTAAATCATCAAGAGGCAGCAGAGGAATAATGCTGCAAATAGAGGTCATGATGTTTGCAGTTGTAAGACAAGAGACATGGAAAAAATATGGTAGCAACAGTTATGATGATAAATAAGAGGCCTCAGGCGGTAAAAATGTCAGTGCTGGCGTGGTGCTAATGATAGATATGGTGGATTCATGGCATGGAGGTGAGCGTGGTAGAGGCATCAGGTTCTGGTCATTTTAATATTAATACAAAAAAATGGCACTTGTTTCATGAAAGCAAACAAACGTAGCTGTGACTTTACAAGAGAGACAGCATGGGAGATATAGCAGAGTTAGGGTGGATATGGGAAAAATAAAAATAAAAGTAGCATGTTATAGTTGATGGAGGGGACAGAGTTTAAAGTCGTAAACCACCATGTTTAAGCACTTCATAGAAAAAACAAAACCAGATAAATTGATACATACATACAAACATACATGTGTGTGTATAATGGTGGTAGCAAGCTCCATTGAATTCTATACCCCTTGTACAACAGTAATAGGATCTGCTTGAAATCAAAACCGAGAATGGCAACATATTAAAGAAGAAAAAATACATCCTCTCCTTTGTTTTCCATCATTGTAATACCAATATTGGGTGGGGGCATAGGCCCGTCGTAACAAAAACTAATATTCAGTAGATTTAAGCACTCATCTTCTGTTTAGTTAAACAAGATGCAGTCAAGCAGAAGTTGTATGGAAGAGTGAGCAACAACAAAGAAACACCACTCTTGCTGTTCACTAATCCAGTGAGACAGCACAGAAAAATGTTTTCTGGTTCTCCGCATTATACCAAATTAGTTGTCGTTTGATGAATAATACACGTCAAATGCGCTGAGCCTTCAAGACTCGAACAAAGCTAGTGTTCAAACCTATCCTAATTGCATGAATCAATTTGAAATAGTATAGGCAGCTGCAAAACAAAACGACATGGGATTGAAAGATGAACCTACTTCTCTGCTCACTGATATTCGCATTCGCATTTAAGCTTCTCAATCTCTCCAGAATCTCATCAGTTATTTTATTCTTAACCTCTTTTGGCAATTCAATCACCGTTTCTTCTCTGTTAAACTCTTCCTTAAGTTCCTTCACCTTTCCAAAAACAGAAAACACTGAATTAAACCACCAACATCCAATGAAGGAATCCAGAGCTCATATTAATCACACAATAACTGAAAAACCTAAAAGGAAATGCTTACAATTTTAACAAGCTCTAAAGGTTCTTTCGCTCTTCGAATCCGAATTGATTCCTCCATTTTCCTAATCTGATCTGGTGTGTACTTTACAACTACAACATAATAATAATAATAATAATAATAATAATAATAATAATAATAATAATAATAATAATAAAGAAAAAGGAAAGCTCGAAAATCAAATAAACCGCTTCAATAAAAAAAAAAGGACCTAAAAAACTTGGAGAGTTAGTTACCTCTGTTAAAATCATTATTGGAGTAGAGATAAAGGGAAGCATATAGAGAGTGAAGAACATAAAGAGCAATAAAAATGTTAATAGAGCAAACAAAGAGAGTGGTTCTCTTGTACGAACATCCCCATTTCACTCCTCTCGCCATTCCCTCCTCCTCCTCCTCATCCCGCCATAATATCCAATTATTCCTCTTTCTTTTATTAGATCAACCGATAGATCGCTCTGCAACCAAGTCGTGTTTTTTTTTTATAAAAAAAATGCAGTAATGAGTTATTTTTGTGCTCTTTTTTTTTCAATAAAAAATAAAGACCGTTTTGGAGGGCGCCGATGAGTGGTGTGGATCGGGATTTGATTGCAAGAAATTAATACAAGTGACTATTGTTTTCTTTCTTTTGATTTTAATGACTGGTTAAGAGTTAGCTTTATAAATGAACTTTGTTTTGCTGACTCTGGAGCCTGGGCTAACGTGCGCCCTTGTGGTTAGGTTAGCGGCTAAAAGATAGGAGAATGCATTTGTGTTGATCAATGCGTGCTGTCGCTGTTTAAAATTTAAATATTCTTATCATATGATTGATTGATGGATGGATTTTTGAATTTGGTGTCTTTCGAGGGATAGCAATTGGTATTATATAACAACTAAATATTTACATATAATTACAAATACTTACATTTCTAATTTTTAAAATAATATTGTCACCATAAGTACTTCGTTTCTTGAAAGCAGTTTGAAAACAATTGTCTGAACAGCTAAATAATAGCTTGGAAGGATATTGTTAGAGCACTTGTTCTAATTTACAAAAGAAAAGAAAAGAAAACTTTATTATTTTTTATTTATGAAATAAAAAGTCATGTATTAATTGTTTTTATTATCCATTAGACAACATCCTAAAATAACACCCAAAACACAATTAAGCATGGATGTATTAAAAATTTTAGCTTTTGTTAATATAAATAGTGATGTGGTTATTTAATTATTAAAACTATGATATTATATTAAAAAATATATTTTCTATGGTTTTATTTTACTATGTTGAAATACAATTCACAAAGGATCAATTATAGATTTAGTATGAATCTAGTTAATTGATGATTTATAGGACTCGAATTCAAGCGTAGAGAGAGGAAAATGAACTACTTAACTATTGTGCCAAGAGGTTGTAGGCATTTTCTTTCTGCACTGATCTAGCTATGTACCATTATCGATAGCAGATGTTCTTGAAGGACAGAAAATAAAAGTATAAAAATAAGAAGAAAATATCAACATGAACGTTGTCTGTCTCCAGATTTCACATTTCAAGCATTAAACAAATAAATCAAACCACTTGTTTTAAATTATTCAATATCTGATTTTGAATGAATTTTAAAAATAAAAATAATATTTAATATATACTTTTTTATATAAAAAAACATTTAACATGAATATCATTTATTTTGATGATGTAAATTAATATTAATGACAGCTGAAATCTAATGATTTTTTCCCCTTTCAACCAAGAATTAAAAACTAACTAAATAAATTTTTATAACAAAATAAAATTAAAAAAAATATTAAGATACTGAAATTATATAATTTTTATGATTCTTAAAATTTAAAAATCAAAGTATATTTTTACGAAACTTATAACATGTTATCCATATTTTGTGTTATTTTTTTTTTTAATTTTATATTTTTATAAAAAATCAAAATAAATTGATTTTTAATTAAAACTAAATCACTAAAAAAATAAAATTTAAGAACTAAAATAAAAAAAAAAAATATATATATATATAAAATTTACGCATTTCATAATAATATATTATATAATGAACAGTAAATTAATGTAAAACACACGTTTTGTATATTACATTTGCTTTTATTTCTTTAGATTGGATCTTAGTTGTCTTTAATTTTTTGGTGCCCCATAAGTTAATCAGCAAGGCACACTGATCATCGAAGTCCATTGATAGAGAACTGAAAGCTGTTTTCGAAGGGGACATGAAGGAAATGTGGGGATTTGGAAGTAGATATTATTGGGGGAGAAGGGAAATGGAAAGAGAAGGGATAGTGGTGGTTTTTGCTTGGATGTCTAGTCAAGAAAGACATGTGAAAAGCTATGTTGACCTTTATGGGTCTCTTGGTTGGAATTCCCTTGTCTGTCACTCTCAATTTCTCAATATGTAAGTTCGGTTTTTTCCTCTGAATTGGCTGTTTTTCGGTTGGTTAATGATATTGGTTTCTGGGTTTGACCGGGTTTATAAGAATTCGATGTTTTGTTTTTGTTGAATTTTGGTTTCTGGGTTTGACTGGGCTGGTGCTCATATGTTTTTGGATGATGCTGAACTGTAGTTTTTGTTGAATTTTGTTACTTTATATAGTGAAGCATAAGGTTAAAATGGAACCTTAGCTAGATAGGTGGAGCTGGATCTTCTGGTTCCCTTTAATGGTCCTAATATTTCTGATAACGGATGATAGCTTTTTCTGAAAGTGCTAAATGGGATCTGGTAGTTGAGACAAATCAAGATATCAGCCTGTTTGTTTTACATGCTAGGATTGAATATGTTCTTTTTCATAAGAATTGAATTCAGTGTGTATTTAACATGAGAAGATGATGGGAGTAATTTAGAAGTGCAGGCTTAGGCAACCAGGCTAAAAGAATTTTCTTATTGTGCTGATCACTTCATGGTATTATCTACTCTTGCTTTAACAGGGAATTATGTACATTTCTTGCATTTACTTGCGGGTTTCATGACTGCCATTAGTGACCATGTTTTATTAGTGGGTTTGACTTCTGCATGTTACACTTGCTGCATGCTCTCTGTAAAGTTTTGTGGTTTCCTATATGAATGACATGTAACATCTGAGATAATATTCCATGATCAAAAAAATGTTTACAGTAAAGCTTTGTATTCATTCCTACACGTGCATAGTCAGTTATAATTTTAAATCTGGGGTGTAATGTCTATAATAATCTGTTCAGGTTCTTTCCTGAGAAGGCTGAAACTTTAGCATTTGACATCCTCAATGAACTTCTTGAGGTCAGTGCTATTCTACTACGTCAAATCCTCTGATGCATTCAATTCATTTTGCTGGTTATATTTTATGTGGCTACATTCTGGTGCAACTTCACCTGCCTCAACAGTTTTAAACGAGATCTAGTGTTTCCTTTGTACTCCACATATCTGCTTTGCTTGAAATATGACACTCTCCCTGAGGAATAAGCCGCTGATTTTGTACTGCTCTAACTTGAAATCTGTCGAGTTTAACTGTTGGTTATCTTGTAATTTGCTTGCATCATTTTTAAATATTGCAGGAGCTAAAGATAAGGCCATACCCTATAGTCTTTGTGCCCTTTTCTGGTGGTCCCAAAGCCTGCTTGTACAAGGTTCTCCAGGTAACTACCTCATATGCCCCTGGGTAATTATCAATGATGGATTTTAACCCCTCTTTGAGTAAGAAGCAACCCCAGTTTCTTTGGATGAGTAAACACATTGTATTTTCCCATTGCAGATCATTGAGGGAAAGTGTGAAGCGCAACTGAATCCGGTATGTCAGTCTTTAGCATGAGTTTGACTTCCTCTTTGTATATGTGGTGAAAGCCATATGTTCTTATATTTTCCATTGCTCAGTTTATGCATTTGATGCCCATTTCTGTTTCTGTTTTGTTTAATTCCTTTTTTTTCTGTCTATCTATAGGATGACTGTCAGCTGGTCAGAGACTGTATTTCAGGCCATATCTATGATTCTAGTCCAGTGGATTTTTCGAGTGATCTGGGGAGACGATTTGTTGTTCACCCATCTGTTCTTAAAATGTCTCGTCCGCCAAGAATACTATCCTGGATGGTAAATGGAATTAGTAGCAGTCTTGATGCTCTCTTCCTGAACAGATTTGAATCACAGCGTGCTGAGTATTGGCAGACTCTGTACTCCTCTGTTGTAAGTACATAATAGCTTATTTCTATAAATTATGTTGCGCCGCTTCTTCTTTTTTTGGCATCTATTTAATTTAGTGTCACTTTATTGCAGAGCATGGGAGGGCCATATCTAATTTTGTGCTCAGAGAATGATGATCTTGCTCCGTATCAAGTCATTTGCAATTTTGCTCAAAGACTAAAAGAACTGGGTGGTGATGTAAAGCTTGTGAAAATGAATGGCTCACCTCATGTAGGTCTGTTTCTAACTACAGTTAAATTTTCAACCAAGACATACTACAAGCCATGTTGTTTGCAAAAACCTATTTTGGTGGGTTGCTTTGAATATCACTTGTATAATAAAACCAAATGGAGTTGTTTGATTTTTTTTATTTCTGGTTTGAGGTACCCATGCATTAGGATGCAAAATTTAGTTCAAGCTTTTGTAGCTTGGTGCTTTGAGTGATGCCACCGGTATCTTTTTCACTTGTGGTTTAATTCTTGAAAATCCCTTCGATTCCCATTACAGTCAATGTTGTGATGGCCATGCTCCTTTTTCTACTACACAATCAACATATTATTTTGAGACAGCAAATGGATATTCTTTAATTGCAACAAGTGCTGTCTTTTCACATAATTGCCTTTTTAGAGTTCTTAGATTGTCTCTATGCTTCTCCTCTCCTTTGTACTAACATATTCAAGTTCTCTCTGTATGAATTGTTGTAGGTCATTATCGACTTTATCCTGTTGACTACAAGGCTTCTGTCACTGAGCTCCTTTGTAAGGCAGCTGCAATTTTTTCCCAGAGAATTCAACGACTTGAAGGAGAAAAGATGGGTTTCGAAGGGACACATGATCAGATCTCTGAGCCAATTAGTGACCTGAGGAAAGCAGCTGATAATCCACACTATAGTTTTCGTGGAGTTACTATTGCACCAAGTGATCATTTCTTTATGCCAAGCTCAGTTGAGTATTACGAGGGTAGAGATGTTGAGTCCTTGCAAGATGAACACAAGGAAAGTTTGGTTCAGTTGCGAAGCCCTCCAACTATCAATCCACATGGAGTTCTTAGTCAAATCCTTTTCGATGTGTGTGCTCCCAAGAATGTTGAAGGTTGGGATTTAAGGTCATCAGCTTCCTTGAACAGACACCCACTTAATCCCTCGCGAAGGCATGCTCCATTTAATCCAATGAAATGTATACGCCGTTCAAGACTGTAACAGTTATCACTGAAAAACTAGAGGCAAGATCGTTCGTGTGAGTATGCGAAATTCAAATTTGGTGTGAAGCCTTGGCTTTGAGGTTTCCAAAGAGGCAACACTTCCTTCATCCTAAGAGAATAAACGCGAGAGCCAAGTGGTGTGAGCTTGGAAGTGTTGCATCTGTATAATTTTCCCGTCACCTGACGAAGTGTACAGTAATTTACTTGCAACACATAAATTTAATACGAAGTTCGTTCGTTACAGCTTGGTCCACCAACTCATGCCACATAATCATTCCATGTCAGCAAAAAGATTTTCTTCCTTCTCTTTTCATCCTTCTCGTAATGAAAAATCCTTAAAAATCACAGTCCACCTCCATCCCTCCCTCTCTGTCTACAAAACAGTCAACCTCCATCTCCTCCCTCTCCATGCTGAACACAAAAAATAAGAGACACCCAGAAAAATCACAGCCCACACAGCACCACCCTCCTCCCTCTCCAAGACTGCTGGGAATTTTAAAGGAAAATCTGCAAATCTATGAGTAGTATTTCTCCTGAAAATCCAAACCAAAACTCCAAAATCTAAGGTTGCTGGAAATTTTAAGGGAAAATCTGGAGACCGAGTTTCAAGGAACAAATTTATGTCTTCAATTTGTAGTGAAGCACCTTTTCTAGCTATCTCCATTTTGTAATTTGCTTGACAATTGACACTACCACATTCTTCGTTTTCAATGAAATTCAAGAATCCTGCGTTGGTTACAATGCTTTGCAGAAACAAGTTGTTTTCAAGTATGAAACCAATTGTACTATCTACAGGTTGATGCAGTAGCTTAACTCTTAGTGGACAAGTGTTATAATTTCTTGTTTGTCATTTGATTTTCTTTTCTCTTGAGAAAATTGATACTTGGTTTTTCTTCTTAAAAAGAAAGAACAGGAGATTCAATCTAAATAAACATAAAATCACAAGGAGCATGGTCAAGGGATCTCTATCCTAATTACATCCTGATATATAAATCAATAATAATAATAATAATAATAATAATAATAAAGAAACTCTAAACCACTGGGAGGGGGCATTGTGGATGAGTTCGCTGTTTTTTTCCATTTTGCCCCTCTTAAATGCTATCTATAAGGGTATATAATCTTTTCATAGGGACACATTTGTATTTCAAACATTCAATAGGGGCACAAAGATTTTTTGCATTTTATTTGAACAATAGTTATCAAAATAACCTTTTAGGTAAAATAAATAAATAACAATACCAAATGGGATAGATCAAGACCAGCAATACCCAGGTTGGATATGGGCATCGAAGAAATCAGTGGTTTGGAGATATTTACATAAAGATTGAGGTTTTTCAAGGGATTTTGGAATATCTGAGGGTTTTGATTAGGTAATAAAAAAGGATGGGATTTAGGATTTTCGCAAGCTAAGAGAAGATGTAGAAAGTGAAGGGCTTTCTGGGGTTCAAGGGAAGATTGTAGAGATTCTTTTTAGTTAAGGATTCTTTTTAGAGAAGAAGGATGTTGATGCTCTGTAATTATAATATTTAAAGATAATATTTTTTTTCATGGATTGTCGAGATTAAAATACATTTATCGGTCATTACTCGGTCTTGTAGTAGCTCGCAGCGATTTTCTTGTTAAAATGTTGATTTGATATGCATGAAAATAGCCGGGATACCCGCGCCAAACTGCGTGCAGGATTCCAAGATAATCTGCAACGCAAAGCGTTGTGAATGTATTTTTTTGGTGTCATAAAATTTTTTAATTGAAAACTAAAAAGATAATATTTGCTGTTTTATAAAATGAATAAATAAAATATATAAACTGATAAATTATAATTTGAAAATATTTAGAAAAATATTGCAAGTAAACGACATATCATATAGATCTTTAAAACTTCGTTTAAATATATAAACTGATAAATTATAATTTAAGTGATTGTGATTAGTGTTATACTTAAATGCACAGTTTGGCCCTTCACTCCTTATGCCTTTCCCTGAAACCAAACCAAACCCAACCCTCCCTGAGAAGAGACTATGAAGGCGCTGGTGACCGGTGCATCCGGTTACTTAGGCGGTAGACTCTGCCACGGCCTCCTTAAACAAGGCCACTCCGTCCGCGCCTTGGTCCGTCGCACCAGTGACATCTCCGAGCTTCCTCCTCCCTCCAGCGGTGGAGTCTTCGAACTCGCATACGGTGACATTACCGACTTCCAGTCTCTCCTGGATGCCTTCTCTGGTTGCCAAGTCATCTTCCACGCTGCCGCTATCGTCGAACCCTGGCTTCCAGATCCTTCAAAATTCTTCTCCGTAAGCACATCGTTGACTTCAAATTTTTTCACTGAATTGATAAATGAAAAAAAATGAAATTAATTGTTGTGTTAGGTTAATGTTGAAGGATTGAATAACGTGCTACAAGCAGCTAAAGAGACAGAAACAATTGAGAAGATCATATACACGTCGTCGTTTTTCGCACTTGGTTCCACTGATGGATATGTTGCTGATGAGAGCCAAGTAATTGAGAATTATGAAGTGTTTCGATTTTAAGATTCGTTAATTTTCCCGAAATTTGATTCGAGTTTTTGTGATTACAGGTGCATTGCGAGAAACGTTTCTGTACGGAATACGAGAGATCAAAGATGACTGCTGATAAGATTGCTTCACAAGCTGCGGCAGAGGGGGTGCCGATCGTGATGCTTTATCCTGGTGTTATTTATGGTCCAGGGAAGCTCACTACTGGGAATATAGTGGCTCAATTGGTAAGATTCTTTTCTGTTTTCCTTATTCATTGAATTTTAAATTTTTATTTGATTGTTGAAATCATAGTCGTAGCTTGAGGTTAGTTGTATTCTTTTCTTGTTTGGTTATCCTTAGATGGTTTATGATATATCAAAGATGATATTGATTTAGGTTAGAAATTGGTAATTGTATTGCCGTAATGGTATTGAAAATCACTGTTGTCTGACTGTTGCTGTCCTTGTCATGTATTTTGTTTGGCCAGGAGAAACGCTTTTAATAAAGTGGGAATGGTTTGCTCGGTGATATTTGTTAATTTTGATGTTCTTCATCCAAGTCTGTCAAAGTTGTGCTTCATTCTTTTTTTATTTTGGTGATTATGCATTTTTTCTTTGCATATTGGATTTGTTTTTTTGCACATTTGTTGGAATACATGCTACGTATATAGCTGGGGCATCTACTTTGATGAGATTCTGTTTCGTTTAGTCTCTCTGGTTCATGATTTTCTTACGGGAATTTAAACCTGTCCTTACTATAGTAATATATGCACATCACTTCTTTTTTTTATGCCTTGGTGTCTTAATGCATTCTTGGAATTCATTGGAGATCCCACCTACTTCTATACGTTCTTGGTTTTTGGGGTCATTACCTTAAAGGCTGCATTGTTGGTTTTTGGCATCTAAATGAGGATAATCATTTAATGGGGGAGCCTTCCCATGTCCAGCGAGAGACATTTTGTGCCATAGCGTGTGTATCTGAACAACATATTTTTTCAATTAATAACAGAATTTAATTTTTCATAGCTTTGTAATCTCAGCTCATCGAATGCTTTGCTGGATGTTTACCAGGATATTTAGGCAATGGGAATCATAAATTTTCCTTGTCCAGCGAGAGACATTTTGTGCCATAGCATGTGTATCCGCACAATGCATTTCCCAACGAATAACAGAATTTAATGTTTCATAGCTTTGTAATCTCAGCTCATCGAACGCTTTGCTGGACGTTTACCAGGATATATTGGCTATGGGAATGATAAATTTTCCTTTGTTCATGTTGATGACCTGATAGACGGTCATATTGCAGCAATGGACAAAGGTAGACAAGGTGAAAGATATCTACTTACAGGAGAAAATGCATCCTTCAAGCTTGTTTTTGATATGGCTGCTATTATCTCTGAAACAAAAAGGCCAAGGTTTAGCATTCCTTTATGCATAATTGAATCTTATGGATGGTTATTGGTTCTTGTTTCTCGACTTACAGGAAACCTTCCTCTCATCAGTCCCCCGGTATGCCCCATTGCTTTAACCACTCAGTTCTGACCCTATTATTCGTTTGGTGTATTGTTTTTTTTTTATCTATCGAGTTGGCTATCGAGATAATTCTTTTGATATCTGACTCTATACTATCTTTCTACGAGCAGACTGTACATGTTCTAAGACATCAGTGGGAATATTCATGTGAAAAGGCCAAGACAGAGCTAGGTTATAATCCTCGGGGCTTGGAAGATGGACTGAAAGAGGTCCTTCCATGGTTGAAGAGCATGGGGGTGATCAAATACTGAGGAAAAATGCTTGTTGTAACATGTGTTGTTGCCTTGCACGGGTGAGATGTTAACTAGTTTGCGGGTCCGCTTAAAAAATATGATTTGCGTTTAGTTAAATTTAAATTCAATTCTTAATTATTTTGTGGTTTTTTAAAATTTAATGTATATTATAGATTTTACTGCCATATGTGTGTTTTACATTTATAGTTTAAATATATCTTGATATTTTCTATGATACTGAGATAATAAATTTGAGATTAATACCTAATTAATACATGATTGTGGCATGTCATGTACACTATGATACTAAAATAATAAATTCAATATTAATACCTAATTAATATATGATTGTCATGTCCTGTAAATATGTTATAGCAAGTTAACATTTCTGATTTAACTCATGTTAGAAAATAATGCAAATTTTGGATGACTGGTTTAGCTATTTATCAATAATTGACTGAACCTTGAAAACGGATAATTCATTTATTTCAATTTAAGAGTTTTATAGATTTTTTAAGACAGGTCTTGAAAAATTTTAATCGGAACCTTAGAATTACCCGTGCATCTTATGAATATTTGATTAAAAAAATCAAGCTTGTAATTTATTATTTATTTAATTAAAATTTTATTTAAAGAGCCTGGTATTGGAATGGGTCTTTTCATGGTTATTAAACCTAGTACAAAGCCCGGGTTGGGCAGATTATTTCGGGTTAAAACTACATTGTCTTAAAAAAATATTAAAATTAATAGGTTTTGACATGTTATTTGATCAAACTTGCTTAACTTTGAATTGATTTTTTTAGACTTGGCTTGGGCTAAGAGGTGGTTGGTCGATTTTTGGATCAATCTGTTAGGTTCAATTGAGTTTAAAATACCTTTTCCCTTGTTATTTTCTAATTGATTGTTAAATCTTTTTTAAAAAACAAAATGTGCATTGATATAATTTTTAGCATTAAGTTTCATTTATTCAAATTTAATTATAAATCTATGCGCACAAATGATGGAATTAAGCAATAACAATTGCGACATGTGGAAGAATTATTGTCAATTTCGAATATATTAAATTGAAAATGAATTATCTAATTTACTAAAACAATTAGATTTCTTGATTGTCCTTCCTTCACGTAAATAATGAAGTACCTTCCCAATTATTTTTGTTTTCATTTTCACTTTTTTTTTTATTCTCAAACCTTTTTTTTTTCTTTGATTGAATTTTTTTATGGTCTAATTAGATGAGATTAAGTTTGAAATTGTGATAGAAAAATCAAATGAGAAAATAGAGAATTGAAATGTAAAATATAGAGAAAACACATGATTAATTTCAAATGTGTGTTTATTTTTCAATCTTTAATTTAAAAGAGAAGTGAGAAATTCTTAGAAAACTGCTGAAGAGATAGAAAGTTATAGGTTCTCATGATTCCATCAACCAAAATTATCAAGCTTTGTGTCAAATGATTCCATTCGATAAAAGAAGTTCGATGATAATGATTTTTCATTGTAAACATGCTTGAAAAGGTAGATCGGGCTGTTTAACTTTATTTGATTAAGTTGATTTTTGTTTTTCAAGTGATTTTGAGGGCATTTTGAGATTGATAAGTAATTTATGAAAGCTTATATTGTATTTTAAAAGTGCTTTCAATATAGTTATGAAACTCGACCTAGCATATTGACTCATGACTTTTGGCATCCATATTGATAACTTCTGTAAACCCCTAGAAAATATGAAATTAAAAATGAATAGAAAATAGTTTAAATTAATCAAAATGAGTGTTAAGAATAACATGAAAAAAAAATTAGGGTGAACCCGGTTAAAAAAACTATAACAATATCATCATGAATCGATAATCAGCTTGTAAAAGAATTAAATGATAAAAAAGTAAAATAAATATTTTCTAACATGAGAAAATGGTCATGAGAATTTAGTTGAATGATTAATATGGTATGTGCAAAGAGGTCATATGAAAATTTGAATTTTGATATAAAATCACCAACCGGCTAGTTCTACGCCACAAGTATAACTCTTAATCTGATTGTTGAATCAGGTTGAAATTTTACATGGAGTCACATGATATATTTTCTTACCTTTAGTTAAAATTTTAGGGGAATCGAAGTTCGGTAAGTTTTTGCAAGAATGTCAGTTGGACTAAAATATAAAAAATAAAAACATGGGTTAACTAAGGGGTAAAATAGTCATATGGAAAAAAAACAATCTAGCCCTCCTTATTCCTTATATCCAGAGTGAGCTACTGGAAAATAAAAAAAAGGAGGAAAAGAAGGGAGAAAAGCTAGGTTAACATTAAAAATCCTTGAAAGTAAATATAAATTTGTCATGGAAGGTGATGAAATGAGAGATTAACATCATCTAACATGAAATCTAGAGGGGGGGAAATCATATGGGAGAGATAAAATAAGAGAGAGAAACTTACAGTTAAAGAGAGAGAAAGAAAAGGTGTGGAAAAATCTTGACTGGTTAGTATTCGAAACTCATTTTATTATCCAGTAAGGAGTTTCAAACTCATTTAAATAAGTTTGAGTAAAATAAATAAATTTAATGTTTAATTCTTGAATTAGGGTTCCGAATGAAAAATTGAGGTTTTGTGAAGTGTAATTGTTTAAAGAAATTGGAATGGAATAGGGTAGAGACAACTTAAAATGATGAAAAAAGAAGAAGAAAATGAGGTGTATTGGGTGTATATGTGGTAGGCCATGTTAGGAAGAAATGAATAAATTGAGTTATGTTTAAGCTTGTTTAATTGTGCGTGATTGATTTATATTGATGTGTTAGTGACGAATGGAAAGGTATAAGATTAATTTACTTAATTGTTATGGAATTATTAGTAAGCTTGATACAAGTACATTGAACCATATAATGGAAGTTATATGTTGTTGTGTTTTGGACAAGTAAGATATTTTTATTTTTTATAAAACAATTATAAATGCAATTTTTTCAACGCATTTCTATAATTTAAAAAATTTAAGTTCAAATAATTTTTTTATACATACATGTAATCAAATAAATCGAGAATTATGTATACAAATAAATAAATAAAAAGTCATTAATGATACCAAAAATAAAACTTGAAAAATCAAGAGACATGTAAATCAAGATATTTAATCTCGAAAGATGAGATATTTACCCGGTTGTATTTACTAAATTTATTAATTAAAATAACATTTTTCTCTCTCTATGACATGAATCCAGCGATCTCTTTCTCTTCTCTCCCAACCAGGGACTAAAAATAACAAAAATAAAAACTTGTACCAAATTAAATTGGAAAAATTTGAGGTACATAAATTGTATAAGTTGCATGATTTTTAAAGTTCAAGGACCAAAATGAATTTTTTACAAAACTTAATACTTATTGTGAGAGGATGAACAGTAAAGACTTGCACAGTTAAAAAACTCATGTCTTTTAGAATTATATTTAAACCTTGTTTTGATTTTGTATTTGAAAAGTGTTTTTTAAAAAAATTAATTTTTTTTTATTTTTTTTATTTAAAATTAATATTTTTTTTATTTTAAGATGATTTTAATCCACTGAAAATTATCACTTTATCAATTCACAATCTTGAGCCAAAAGAATCCCGGAAACTACGGAAAATTAGTGTTTTGGTCAATAGAATGGCTGGACAGAAGAGAGAGACAGACGGATGATGACGGCATGGATGGTATACAAGGCAAATTTAAAATTGGTTTTGACTCGATTTATCAAGTGTGATTTTTTAAATATGGGAAGGAAAGGTAAATTCAGAACAAACTTTAAATATTTAACGAGATTTTTCCCATTATATAATATCATTTGAAAATGTCTTCTAGTTGGCTTCAAAATAGTATTAAAATTAGATATGTTATTTCTATTTTTTTAATTTTTAATTAACGTGGATATTCATGTTAGCTTGCGCGTATCTCGACTAATCCTACGAGAGTACGAACCCTGAAATTAACGATCATGTAAGTCTTCAGTGGCCATGAGGTTTGTAAAATTCAAACTAACAACATCTAGAAAGCAAACCCATGACTTGACCAATTAATTTACATCTTTAAGATTTATTATTTTTATTTTAATAGATGGTGTTTGATTTGCTAAATGTTATTTTTCTTTTCAAAATCACTCTTCCGATATGGTGATTTTAAGAAAAGTGACTTTCAAGGATTTAGAGTTTTATTGTTGGTTTAATGATATAGGTTTTGTACAAAAATATCATTTTATATTTGTTGTTTTCTTTATATTTTTAAAAATAGTCGAAGTAATTAACACCATCATAACCCTCTATCGTTGTCCTGATGACAAGTTCTTGTTAGTATTTAATTAGGTGTACTAATAAATTTTTAAAAGATTTACTGATAAGAAGGATCTCTAAAAATATGATAATAAATTTAATATACTAATATAATAACAAAAAATAGTAATTCAATACCATGAAATAAGTTATATCTCTTACATAAAAAAAAACTATTTTGACTAGCATATTGTTTATTGTCCTAAGAGAATGGAAATTTGTGAACTACTTTGTAAATTAAATTTAGTGTAGTTTTTACTATTATTATTATTATGTAGTGTAGCATATTGTTTTGTCCTAAGAGAATGGAAAATATTTTATTATATTGTTAAAAAAATAACTTCAAATAAAAATGTAATTATTATAAATTGCGATCCATGATTTATTTTTAATGAGATTATCATGATTTCAAAAAAATATATAGGTATTGAGTTAGATGGTACTCAATTTTGTAAGTTTTTATTTTGTTATTATATAATTAAATAAAAATAAATTTAATAAACTTAATAAAATTCATGATAGAAATTTATCTACGTTTACCCGTTCCTCTAATACGTACGACAGTCTTAATATTTTTTTATATATATAATTTCATCTGGAAGATGAAAACACATACGAAAAACTGCTTGGTGTGGTGCTTCTTCGTAGTTCGTAGTATGAAACAAGGAGAACAATGAATTGGCTCAGGATTTCCTCGCGAGCAAATTGCCAATGAACCGTTTGTTTTGTGGGATCCACCGATCAGATGGTAAATGATACGTGAAAGAAATTGCTGATGGATCTAGGCTTCCTATTTTTTCCAAATACAAACCTTAACACCGGGGGTGATATTATATTAGAACAAAAGAAGGCCTCTTCATTATTGACGATGGAAGGGTACATAAGAAGGGTCAACTCAATAATGCTCGCCAATCAAGTCCGATCTACAAATCAGGGCAAAAAGTCTTAACAGAAACATCACTGCAAGTACACTCGTATCCGGTCAGATTTTCTCTCCATAAGTTGTCGTTGAGAATGAAGAAGATAGTTGTGACAGGCGCATCTGGTTTCGTAGGCGGGGTACTGTGCCACACCCTCCTTAAACAGGGCCACTCCGTCCGGGCCTTAGTCCGCCGAACCAGCGACTTGTCCGGCCTCCCTTCGCCCTCTACGGGGGAGAACTTTGAACTCGCCTATGGTGACGTTACCGACTATCGGTCACTCCTGGATGCCATCTTCGGCTGCGACGTGATCTTCCATGCTGCCGCCGCTGTCGAGCCCTGGCTTCCAGATCCTTCTAAATTCTTCTCCGTAAGCACGTCCCGTCCGCTCTGAGTTTCCGCTTCCACTTTTTCTATATGAAATCACTGAAAAGAACACTACTTAGTTTTCTGTTAATAATTCTTGACAGGTGAACGTAGGAGGATTAAAGAATGTGGTGCAAGCAGCTAAAGAGACAAAAACGATAGAGAAGATTATATACACTTCTTCAATGGTGGCCCTTGGATCAACTGATGGATATGTTGCTGATGAGAGCCAAGTGAGCAATAATACTACTTGGTTTCGACTTATTTCGCCCAGATGGATTGATTTGAAATTGCATAATTAAATCAAAGAAAGATTCTTTCCAAAAATCTTGGGTCCTGGATTTACGGGATCACGAATCACAAAAGTTGATCCAATCATACAATGAACAAGACTTTTGGAGAGAACATTGATTTGGGATTATGGCTGTTACAGGTACATCACGAGAAGTATTTCTATACAGAGTATGAGAGATCAAAGGTAGCAGCTGACAAGGTTGCTTCACAAGCAGCAGCAGAAGGATTGCCAATTGTGACCCTTTATCCTGGTGTTGTTTATGGTCCAGGGAAACTAACAACTGGCAACGCGCTGGCTAAAATGGTAAGATCCTCAACTTGTTCAAGTTATGCTTGATCGTATGTTTTTGATGACTCGGTAATATTTAGGAGTGAGCGGTGGCCGGTTTTTGGGGGAAAAAACTCGACCATACTAAAATTATAAAAATTCAAAATTTAAAACTAAACCCAACTGATTTGATTTAGATATTGTTTGAAAATGAATTTTAACATGTTTTTTTATTAAAAATATTTAAAATTTATTTTTTGAGTATTTTTAAATTATTTTATACATGATGATATCAAAAATAAATTTTAAAATATATAAAAAAATATTTTTTTAATATTTTTTTAAATAAAAATATTTTAATAAATAATCACTACCACACTTATAAATACCTTCTTAATATCAAATCAATTTTGGTTTTATTTTACTATTTTCAACTCAAACTACGGCTATCCATTTACACAGATCTTATGGGAAAAAACCACTCCAAGATATGGATGAAAAGTCAAGATATTGTTTGGTTAATGTTTTGACATCAAGAAAAAGATAGAAACATAAAAAAAATAGAAACGGGTTTGGTGGAGAATTAAAAAAAAATAAGAAGAAGAAAAATGTGTTTTTGTCTTTTATCTAAAAATAATTTTTAGACAATTTTTTATTTATCTAAAAAGGAGAGACAAAAGGTGCAAATATAGAGACAAACTTAAGTTAATTTTTTTTCTACAAATATCTTTTTAAACATTTTTATAATTTTAATTTTAATGTTTATCCTAACATTTAGATCTACATCATTGAAATTGAATTTGATTAATTTAATTTTCATCATTAAATTTGAAAACTATAAAATATAAAAGCAAATACCATAAAATATAAAAAAAGAAAGAGAAGAAAGAAGAGAGAAAATATAGACCAAGCGGAATTCAGATAAATTACTGAAATGATCATCATTAAATGAAGGTGCTCTCATTAATTTAAACAATTTTATTGTTGGATTTGAGAGATATTTGGATTTGAAGTTATATATCTAAAAAGTTTAAAAACTGGATTTGTGTGTTGATTAGTTATTTAAAAGTGATTTTTAATATTAGATTTATTTTAATAATATTGATTAGAGTATTTTCATGTCTCTTTTTTCCTATGAAAATGAAGCTGTTTCTTAGATGGCTGACAAGCTAATTGGAATTCAACAATAAAACTTAGAAACCGACAAGAGACCAGTGAAAACAATGACAAATCACGCATAATTCAAATGAATGTTGCGTCACTTTTTAATGTTTTCTAGCCCAGGAGCGATTGCACTTGGTTTTAAGCTCATATATTAATATTTTAATTTTTAAAAATGTTTTTTAAGAATATAATTGTATTAAGAGTTTGGTTTTTTCATTTCATCGTAGTAATATGAGAAAATCAATTGCTCAAAGTAAACGATAAATTATTTTATATAATTTAATAATTTGTAATAGTTAAAAAAAAATATGAATTAGAGTAAATGAGTTTTTTATGAATTAAATAAAATTAATTAACTAAAACGTGATTTATATTAAAAAGTATAAGAATAATTTTTTTTAAAGAATGAGTGTAGCTTTTCAACATTATGGTTGAGAAAAAAATATCGTTATTAAAAAATCAATGTAATAATTTATATATATAGAAATTAAAGTAGACACTTTCTCACATAAAGTGAATTTAATAATGAAAAGGTAGGGGTTGACTGGTAAAAAAGAAATATGTATCTGTGATAAAATTATTATTTTATATTTTCAACTGTGTTAGTTTTAACTATGTATTGATATAAATATTTTATTATTTTATTTTTAAATATATTTTAAAAATAATTTAATAACTGAGTAAATCATAATTTAATCATATTATATTATTAAAAATTAATTAACTTTTTTAACATGAGTAAAAATCTTTTTTTAATATGACTTTAATGACTAGATAAATTGCTATTTTAATTTAGTTTTAAAAAAATTAATGTCCATATTGTAAACTAAAGTGAAAATAATTATCACTATTTATTATTTCAAATATTGCAATTTTGATATTAATACATATTAAGGATAATAATAAAAACTTATATTTTGTTTTATCTTGTCTATTATCAATCTAATAAATCTAATAAAATATAAAGATATTCACTGAGTTACATATTACTATACTAAAGATAGCTTCATATATGTTTTTATTTCATATTATCATCTCTACTTAGTTGTTTCTGTCTCTCCTACCCCTACAATGAGTAAATTTTATTATATTACCCAAAGGTTACTCTTCTTTCTACTGAGCAAGCTCCATTCATACCCAATCATCATATCCAAGAGGCAACCTTTGAACCTTTTTTTTAGCATGGTAAAAAAAAGATAAAATAATTTAATGCAAAAAATATTTAGAAAAATAACAAGTTTAGAAAGTCATAAATGATATTTGTGACTCATAAATAACAAGTATCATTTGCGACCCACTCAAATTGTAAAATTATTGGACACAAGATTTAATTATGAGAGATGAGCGAGAGAAATAAAAGGAAAGAAAAAGTCTCTAAAGGCACACTGAAACTCCAATAACAACATCACTGGTACCATTGGAAAGATTTTGATAGGATGAATTCAACGACACCAAGAAAGGTCACCAACGGTGACTGAAGTGGGCTACATGAGTGGCTCATAGACAAGTGAGCTTCGATATCTTTGGATGGTTCATGTGGTTCACTCCATTCATCGTTAGTGACCTTATTTGATGTCGTTGAATTCGTCTTGTTGAGATATTTCTTATAATGCTAGTGATGTCGTCATCGGAGCTTCAATATGTCTTCAGGATCATTTTTTTTCTTTTCTTTGTTTTTCTCTCTTCTTGTAATTTGTGAAGAGATATGAGAAAGAAAAAACTGAAAAAAATAATTCTAGAGGTACATTAAAGCTATGATGACCATGTCATCCGTACCATTGTCAATATAAATCCAACACATCAAAGAATGTCATGAATAGTAAACAATTGTGTTATTTTATTAAATTTTTCTTTTTACCATGCTAGAGTACTAAAAAGTTCCCTTCGAACCTATGGCTAACTAATATCATACTCAGGGCGGTATAGTGAGATCAAATGATATCCGAGTGAACCTTATCTTACTTGGTACAAACCAAGTTTGATGGTGGTCATTTCCAAAACTGTAGGTCAGTTAGGTTCTATCATTTAAGCTGTAAACCAAATGTGAACAAATCGATGTATATTATACAAATTTCAAGTGAGCTGACCTGACTTAAAATTTGACTAGGTTGGTTCAATTTAGTTATGTTGGTTATTCAGGTTTTTATTGATCATAATGCAAAATGATAGAAATATTAGTAGGTTTAAAACAGGCTATAACATGTGATGTTTAACTCAATCCGGTTCATGACTCAATTCAAGACTAGCATGAGTTAAGTGGGTCAACTTGAATCGATTCAAAATAATAATGTTTCAATTTAAAAAAAATGTTGAAACATTGTTCTGAGTTATTTTTTTTTTAAAAAAATAAAAAATAATCTTATCCGAGCTTTGACCAAGTTATAAATGAACCTCTCGAGTCAATTAAGTCAACTCAAATTCAATTTAATTTAAAATTCGACTTGGTTCATATCCTAAATGAACAGGTCATCAAATTGACCCTCTAGAACGGTCGTGTTTAATAGCATTGTTTTCATGTTTTTAATCGGCCTTTCTGAACATAGTCCACGCCCTTGCAATTTTTTTTTTCAGACAGGGGATCTGCTTGTGCATTTTTTTTTTCAGACAGGGGATCTGCTTGTGTACGTCACTAACCACTTCGATAACCATCCGTAGGATTCCATGATGCATCATGTTCTTATTTGATGTTATGACGTTCATTTGTAGCTGTTTTCCATCCCCTCCAATGAATATATTCATACCCATGGTGCTTTTAGTTAAGAACAAGTTTTGGCATCAAATTACGTATGCTAGTTTGCTGGATTCTTCCCATAATGAAAAGTAATCTTGTAAATTTGTATATGTTTCCTTAAAATGCACAAGCAGATTGTGATGGTTCTTAGATTTGCCATTTCAGTTGATTGATCGATTCGCTGGACGTTTACCGGGATATATAGGGCGTGGAAATGATAGGCTTTCCTTTTGTCACGTTGATGATGTAGTTGGAGGTCATATTGCAGCAATGGACAAAGGTCGACTGGGTGAAAGATATCTACTCACAGGAGAAAATGCATCGTTCTCACGTGTGCTTGATATAGCCGCTATCATCACTAGAACAGAAAAGCCAAGGTTTAGCATTCCTTTATGGGTAATTGAAGCTTACGGATGGCTGTCGATTCTTATTTTTCACTTTACAGGAAAGCTTCCACTTTTATGTCCACCGGTAAGCCCCCATCGTGACCACTAGTCAGTTCTGATCATATGTTTGACGACTAAAATTGTTAATCAAGAATTCTTCCTTTGATGTCTGAATCCTTTTTAATGTGTTTTACTGGAGCAGAGTGTGCATGTTCTGCGACACCAGTGGGAATATTCTTGCGAGAAAGCCAGAATAGAGCTGGATTACAATCCCCGAAGCTTGAAAGAAGGACTAGATGAGTTGCTACCGTGGTTGAAGAGCTTAGGGGCGATAACATACTGAGTTGGGTTGCGGCGTCAAGCTGTGTGCCTATCTTACTTGTTAGATTACTTGTTTAATATCAAATTCCCCGCTTCATTTTTAAATCACTTCTTCCAAGCGTATTTTGAGTTGTGACGATAAATCTATTATCTGTTCAAGAAAGGATCAATGCATTAGAAATGCAGCTCAATTACAACATCCCCTGACGATTAAATCCAGTTGCCATGTATGTAATTACAGCTTTTATATTTCTACCGGAACAAACATAACCTAAACTTTGAAAACTCGTGTTAATTCAGAGATCCTCTGTTTTCAGCTTGGATACGTATTAATCTCTTGTTCCATGTCCTATCCCCCTTGTTTCCTGTGAAGTTAATGGCGAAGCCACATAAGCAGTGGTGATGCTAATCTGGCAGGCCAAGTTGGGTGGTATTCATCTGGAGTGAAGATTAGTCATGCATGTGGAAATGGAAGATAGGAAGCCAAGCTGGATACAATACAGGATATAAACGAAACCAAAATGGCTAAAATGGAATCAGAGAAAACAAGATGCCTGCAAGCACCCCATTTTTTCTTGTGATTACTCGCATAACCACAGATGCGAAAGTGCAAGAGAGGCTGCACTCAGTCCTTGTTACATTTTCCGTTTGAAATTCGGCAACTGTTCACAAGGTTTACAATGACCTGGCTTAACCCCTTGGAGGCACTGGTCTAAAACAACCAGGAGACGAACATGCCTAGAAGCTGCAGGTACAGCAAACACGCCATGATCCCCATGTGTCCAAGTGCTCTTCAAACTGAGAACTGAGGAAGATTAGATAGTACAAATAATTGTTGCATAGGTTCCCACTCCATGGATAGACGGCACCGCCAATTTCTTGGTGTAGAAAAAGTCTTGCAAAAAACCATAAACCATTACAAATATTTTATTAGTGTACGTGTGGTTGATGAGCTGTGATGGGTAAGAACTAAGAAGTGTGTAGTTGTTGACAGCAACACTGCTTGGCAAGCCGGACCCTTGTCCAGCTTGCATTCTTGCTGTGCAAAAATAAATGGAAAATGCTTTGAAGCAGCGTGTCAACAGCAAAGACGAGGGACACAGGAAATAAGCATAGTACACTCTCATTAGTCATTTCTTTCTCTAAAGCTGCCTGGTCAAATTGTATCGTGGGCAGCCACTAAAGCCATCCAGTGAAGACTGTTATAAGTGGTTGATCGAGCTCTCTAGATATCTTGTTGTTAATCAATCATTGATTTTATTCTTTCACGCGGATCGGTTAATTGCACTAAATTAGAGATTAACTGGCGCCGAGAATTCCGGCGTCCTCCAATTCCTCCAATTGGAGGTCAAAGGATTAGGTTGTAAAGGCACAAAAATAAGGCTCCCCAGCCTTGCAGCTCCATTGGCCCTGTGTCCATCCACAAAAGAAGAGAAAGAGAATCTCTCGGGAAAAGTCTGTTTTTGCTGCAAAAATCGTGTGTTTTAAAATTTTAATTTTTTTTGAAATTTTTTTTCTTATTATTTTTTAATTATTTTGATATATTAATGTTAAAAATAAATTTAAAATAAATAAAAAAAATATTATTTTTATACATTTCCAAACTAAAAACACTTTAAAAAACAACTACTGTCGTGATATCAAACACTATCTTAAAATAATGTCAAACACCACCTTAAAACTATGCGACATTAAAAATTATTTATTTATTTATTTATAAATAATTTTAAAATTTTAATTAGAAATTTTAAAATATTATTAGTTAAATAATACACTTGCCAAGTACGTGTTAAAAGAACAAATTCTCCTAAATGTGGATGAACATAAACAATTTTATTTTTATTTATTGTCAAGCTAATTAATAGTAAATATATAAAGACTATAATGTTGTATTGACAATAAAACATCTCCTCATTTTTGCACGTTGTATGTATGTATGGTTTTTGTCCCCCTGATTTTCTTGACCAGTTACATTTTGCGCGTTGCTTCCCTTGACCGGCTGCACCTCCAAATATAGAAATGCATACAAGTTATACGACTCTTGCTTAAGCTAGATATTTTTATTTTTTTATATAAAATATATATATACAGGGTTTTTTAATACATTTCTATAATTTTAAAAATTTAAATTAAAAATTTTATGCATATATATAATCAAATAAATTAAAAACTATATATGTAAATAAATAAATAAAAAGTCATTAATGATATTTAAAAATAAAAATTGAAAAATCAAAAGACAAGTGTAGATCAAGATATTTAATCTCAAAAGACATGATATTTACTTGATTGTGTTTAATAAATTTATTTAATAATTTTTTTTATTTAAGCAAATGATAATAGAAATAGAGATATAAATTAAATAATTGAATAAAATAAAAAGAGAAAAATATGCAAGACCGCACATATTAAATAATATAATATGAACATATATATTTTTTATTTTTAAAATTAAAGTTCATCTATATAAAAAAAATATATATAGATGAATCAGAAAACATTTCAAATTTAAATATATATCTAAAAAAATAATCATTATTTAAAAAAAACTCTCTAAACAAAATGAAAAGGAAAGGCTGTAGTAATTTAAATATAAATTAAAAAAAATTAGAGAAAAAACCATAAAAAAATCATTTATTAAAAAAATAAATTAACAGAAAAAAAAAACAAAGGCTTGGCACTATTGGGCTTGGCAAGCTAGACCGACTCTTTTCTTTCAATCCCACATTTTGGTTCCTCTTCTTTTAATCTCTGGCGCTGCTAGGTCTGATAAGCCAAGCATGATAAATTTATAGCATGCTATCAATGTCCGATTCTTTTTTATTTTGGTTCCTTTTCTTTTAAACTTATATTTTTATAAAAAAATTAAAATTAATTGATCTTAAATTAGAACTAAATCATATAAATGAAACTAAGAACTAAATTAAAAAAATAAAATTTTACATAATCCATTCATAATAATACATGAAAAAATAAACAATGGATTCTTACCCAATGACCCATTTCTTTTGAGTAATACTTGATAAATCAATCCAAGCTACTGTGTCCCCATTAATCTCTCAAGTCGGCTTGATCTTGATTTTTAAGAAATAAATTTAATTACTTAACTTCGACATAACGAGTGATCTAGACCCTACCATATTTGTCCCAGAGTGGGCCATCCTACTCAATCAAAGCAAATCAGACGGTCCTGTTAGCGTCCACAAGCGCAAAGATAGTTTTTTCTGACTGACAAGCCGCTCAAAAAACGGCTATCTTTCTTGCGCCGAGCGGAACGAATGGCGATTTTGGACACATCAGCATTCAGCAGAGAAAGACAGCTGCATATGCGCTATGCTATTTCTTAAATGAAAACAATCCACCTCCTCTCTTTCTTCTCCCTTTCTTTTCAACAATGGAATTTTTGCAGGTTGCTGGGATCCGCGTATCTCGATCACTGGAACACCAACAACAAAAACAAATGAATTTCTCTCTCAGCTCTTAATCTCTTTACAGCTGCTAGCTAGAACTTCTTTTTCTTGTAACTTTTCTCCTCTCTTGTCTTTTTCCAATTTATTATGCTATTTTTCATGATTTATTGTTTTTGGTCAGACATTTCCCACATTGATCTATAGAATTATTATCTCTTTATCCGATGATTAATTATTCAACCAAAGTTTCTTGTACCAGGAAATGAAGAAATAGATATTCTGGCGTTGGCGGTGTTGTTAAGAGGGAAATTTATCTGTGTAGGGGATTTTTGAAGGAGGAAACATAATAACAATGATGGCTGCTGCGAGGGAACATCATACGGTGCCGCTCTCGGTGCTTTTAAAGCGAGAATTGGCGAGTGAGAAGGTAGAGAAGCCGGAGATTTTATACGGACAGGCTTGTCAGAGCAAGAAAGGGGAGGATTTCACCTTGTTAAAAACTGAATGCCAGAGAATCGTGGGTGATGGGATTACTACTTATTCTGTTTTCGGGGTAATTTCTCTTTGACTTAATTTTTTTATGCCATTTTAACGGATTCATGATCAGTTGAATTGAAATCAACTAATTCTTTGACATTTGCATGTTTTACTTAATTTCGGCAGGTTTACTTAATACAACAAACCATGTTTTTTTTTTTTTCCAGTTATTTGATGGACATAATGGGTCTGCAGCAGCAATATACACCAAGGAGAATCTACTAAATAACTTCATAGCCGCCATGCCTCCAGATCTTAACAGAGATGAATGGGTAGCAGCACTTCCAAGAGCTTTAGTTGCAGGGTTTGTCAAAACAGATAAAGATTTTCAACAGAGAGGTACGACATGTTTCTTTTGAAAATCAAACTTCAGTTGAAAACTCGAGGAGTATTTACGTTACATTGGAGTATAAACTCAAAGACCTTTACTCACACCCTTTGATTGGATGATTTTCTTGAACTGCTCAGCATCTGCTTTAGCCTTTCCACTATTGTTCTGGAACACGTGTTCAACTCAATTTACACACTTCGGTGAATTGCATCTTTGTTATTATTAATGGAGAGTTCACCTTTCGCTTGTCATGGACACTGATTTCCATTCATTTATATGTTTTATAAGACTCAAAAATAGTGACATTGTATTGATTGATGGAACATTAATATAAATACTAAGATTTCCACACAATCCATATTCCCGAGAAACGTCTTGATGCCTTCAGACTTATGCAGACATTTTACTTATTCATCATAACATTGTGCATCCACTGATGATAAATACATTTATTGATTACTGTAACTAATCATTCATCAATGTATTTCAAGGCACTACTGTTTCTTTACACTGAGGGCATCGTGTGCTGTTTGTTTTTCACCAAATTAGCAAATGGTTGATTTAACAGGATATTTTACAAGACAACAATTTTTTATATGATTGTTAAGATTTCTGTATAACAGGATATTATTGATTTTGTTTTTCTCACTCATTGATTTGCAGGACCTAGGGTGCGTACCTGAATATGATTGATAATCATAATCTTATTCTATCCCTGTAGTTTACTACATGAATCAATAAATATGAATCTTTTGCCTTGGCCTTATTATTCTACTTTCTTTAGCAGTACTGCTTCTGTTGATTGAGTTGAGTGTTGAGAGCTTTGTATGCGAATGATGTTTCATGTTCAAAATTTGGTGTTTTTTCCTTTTCAGCTCGAACATCAGGAACAACTGTCACCTTTGCAGTAATCGAAGGATTGGTCATAACTGTGGCATCTGTTGGCGATTCCCGTTGCATTCTTGAATCTGCTGAAGGTGATCTCTATTACTTGTCAGCAGATCATCGGCTTGAATGCAATGAAGAGGAGTAAGTCAGATATACAGTTTCTTGTTATACCAATAACAGATCCTGTTATTACTGAGACATTAAGTTTTAATTTAACAGGAGGGAGCGCATTACTGCAAGTGGGGGTGAGGTGGGACGACTAAATACTGGCGGTGGTGCAGAGGTACCTTTCCTTGTGTAGCTTTTTTGTTCTTTTCAAATCTCAAATTGTGTACGTTTCTTGCACTTTTCTGTTTATGTGAAATGGAATAACTCAATGATATTCTCCTTCAAGTTAATTGGTCAAAGTCAGGACAACTACCAGAACATAAAAATAAGGCATTATTTAGCTTATGAATCTTTAAAGTCTTTAGAAATAGAACTGGAACACTTTTATGGAATAAACGGCCTGTATGGTATTTTGAATGGAATTCTTCCTGTGTCATATTTAATTGAACTTCTATCAAAATTTGTTTTATGTATTGAAGTAGATTGTCTAACTTGGGTGGTAGTTCTGTTTCAGATTGGCCCTTTGAGATGTTGGCCTGGTGGCTTATGTCTTTCGCGATCTATCGGGGATGTGGATGTTGGCGAGTACATTGTTCCTGTTCCTTATGTGAAGCAAATTAAGGTTTGTTCTTAAGATTTTGTCATGTGTAAATTATGCTTGATATTGTATTGGTAGTTTTAATTCTATTGCTCGCATGCCACTGTGGGCTTTAAGTACTGTTGGCAAACTCCATGCTTGTCCTATACGTTACCTTTACACCATGCTTGTCCTATAAATTACCTTTCTCTTTCTCATCATTTTTAACAATCTGTTTATCCATTAATTTGACGATTTTTTTCCTGAAATAAGTAACAGCACTTACAAAATGGATTTCTTTGATAATTTGCTGTGAAATTTAGATTGATTATAATATCAATGCTTGTCACCCCAGAGAACAAAGGTCACATGGACTGAGGCTGTTTTGGCAGCATCTTAAAAAATTATTTATGGTCTGCTTGTAGCTTCTCATGGCATGGTTTGTTTTTTTGAAGTAACATTATCTCATTGTGCATTCTTTGCACATAGCTTGATTCATACTGAAGCACAGTGTGCTGTTATTCACTTTTTTTCATCCTTAAAAGCTTCAAATCTTTGTGATTTTCAGTTGTCTACTGGGGGTGGTAGGCTTATTATCTCAAGTGATGGTGTTTGGGATGCTTTAGCTGATGAAGTGGCTCTTGATTGTTGCCGTGGGATGCCAGTGGAAGCTGCAGCTGCACAAATTGTTAAGGTGGAGTGTTATTTTTTTCATGAAAACTCCAACTGAAATTGCTTCTGGTTTAAGATGCCATGGCTTCCCTACTATGGCACATTATGTGATACCATAACCTGTAGTCTGTCTTACTCTCTGCATTCCATTTGCAGGAAGCAGTGCAGGTGAAAGGACTTCGAGATGATACAACCTGCATTGTGATTGATATAGTACCACCAGAGAAACCAGCTGCCCCTTTGCCACCACCAAAAAAGCTTGGAAGAGGAGTATTCAAGTCCATGTTTCGCAAAAGGTCCCCGGAATCTTCTTCTCAAATTGATAAGGAATATCTGGAACCAGATGTGGTTGAGGAACTATTTGAGGAAGGATCTGCCATGCTTTCAGAAAGGTTTGTGCTGTGAAGATCATCATTGTTGGCTAAAATTGATGGTTTGATCTCTATGTTAGGCATTGGTGACAGATTTGTACGTTGCGTGCTCCTTTCTGGTGGCTTTTTGCCTTCCTGTGTGGTTGTGTTTGACACCATCCATAATGGGTGGTTTGGCTGCCCGTCTTTTGACAAACAGTTATTCTGGTTTTTAGTGTTTTGACGCAATGCATTTTTGTGTGAAATGCAGGTTAGATACGAAATACCCGCTTTGCAAAATGTTTAAGCTGTTTATATGTGCAGTCTGTCAAGTAGAGATAAAACCTGACGAGGGTATTTCAATACATGTTGGTTCATCTGATTTTGGAAAATTACGTCCCTGGGATGGCCCTTTCCTTTGCTCAAGTTGCCAAGAGAAAAAAGAAGCAATGGAAGGGAAAAGACCACCAGGAGGTACAAACAGCAGTTCTCTACGGGGTTTTTTTTCTTCGCTCAAGTCTCGCTCCACTTTCATGCTGACTGATTTTCCATTTCATTTGGGTTCAATTTTACAGATAGGCATAGCAGTGATAGTGATTAGCCAGCCATCCTTGATTTTATTTGCTTTTGGCAAGCCCTGACAATTGTTTCAGAGTTCAAGACAAATGGAAAGAACTTTCTCACAATATTCAGCTCCCCCAACTTCTCATGGGTGTCTGCATTTTGACCTGTTTGTGGTGAACTTGAAGGATTCACTTGGCTCTCTCCCAATTGTTTCTGAGCTCGAAGTTGGAAGATCAAAATTAGAGCTGTTTGCTTTTTACAAATCTGTTTCTGGCTTCAAAATAACAGTTGTGCTCGTGGTACCCTAAAGATCCATTGAAGGCTTTGATAAACTTATGTTTTTCTATCTGAATCTGTTCCTGTGCGGTTCATAGAGCTAACATCAAATGACAGTGGCCTTCTGATGTAATTTTGTTGTTATTATAGAGAATTTGACCGAGTGCTGAATACAGATCCATTACAAGTCAGGTACAAGCTTGTGTGATTGGCCTGCTGGATGAATTTGTTCATGTAACATCAGGGTGAACCTTCCTTGGTGAAGTAAGTAGGAAGGTGAACTTCAGAGATAGAAAACTTGGCTATCAATTTTTTTTTTTTTTTTTTTTAACAATTGTCTCTATAATGTCAATCAGAATCCACTTCTTGTTGCTGTATACGAGCATGGAGACCATATAATTTTATTTGTTCGGGTTTGCAACTTGATCCTCCTTGATGAAGGCACTCGAATAGTTGAATGTGTCAAATGAATCATGTACTATTATCAATCTTCCTCGAACTCTTGTTCTGTGTTATCCCTGTTCTTAAATTTTGTTTTGGTTTGATGGTGGTGCTCTACGATGTCGCTGTGGTGTTCGGGGACCAGCTTCAGCAGGACAAAATGTGGACAATTTCTTGGCTGGAGGTATCGAGGTGAGTCAAATAACATGTGAACTCTGTTTTACTAATTGGGACATCTCTGTATGCTTCTCTTTGTTTCATCTGCCGATGCTTCCTTTGAGACTTTTCAAGCTGGAAGTATATAGTTGTAATTATCCGTGAATTTCATTAAAGGTACTGATCTTCCTGAGTGAAGAATCCAAGTCTGCTTAGAGATGATTCTCATTGGCTTAAGAGGCAAGAATTTTTAGGCTTGGTGGTGGTGAGGTATTCATTTTTTAAAAGGCAACAAGCGTGTTTTTTTTTTTTTTTTTCAATCGACATCTCATATTTGTCTTGCACTTCTGGTTTGTGGGACCATAATGTTAAAAGGCAGTGGTTTGTGTGCTTTATGATGCACGAAAATAAAACTTATCACCATGACTTTCATAAACAAATAAAAAGCAGATAAATAAATATCCCAAGGTCCAAATCTTTTTGTTGATTAAGGCATTGCTTGGTTATTATCTTATGGTTTGTCTCTCTTTTATAGATAAGTTTTAGCTAATTTTTCATCCCTCGAAAAAGGAGGGACGAAGATGGAGACAAAATAACGTTGATTTTTTTTAACCAATTGAGTGAGTATTGATCATTTTGGAAGAAAATGAATATCATTATTAAAAATTTAATATAATAATTAAAAAGTATATAATATTGAAAATTAATCATGTTCTTAAATTAATTGGATTTAATGATGAAGAGGTGAGGATTGAGTGAGAACAAAAAATATGTATTTGTGGTGAAATTATTATCTTGCATTTTCAACTATGCTAGATTTTAATTTTGTGTTGGTGCAAATATTTTATTTGATAATTAATTAATTAAATTAATTGTTTTATTATTAAATATATTTGGAGAAATTATTTCATGGTCAAGTAAACTATAATCTAATTATATTATCCTCTTAGCAATGAATTATCTTCTTTTTTTTATATAATAATTACAATTTTTTTTCTAACATGATTTTGATTAGTGGAGAAATTACTATTTCATTTTCATTTTCGTTTTCTGTTTTCTGTTTCATCTCATTTCCTTTTCCCAATTATCTCCACCCTTTTATTTCAATGCCTAAACTAAACATTTTCTAAATTTCTAAAGTCATGTTAGGGCATCTCCAATGAAGCTAAATGGATAGTTAAAAATAAAAAACTAATATTTTGACTTTTCTAAAATGTCTTTTCTTTCCCACAAATGCTATTCCTACATATCTTTCAAAAGAGTCAAAACTAACAAAGTGGGGCCAACAAAAGAAGAAGCTAATTAAATCTAGCCATGTGAAAAAAAAATAACATCAAAATCATTAAAAGAAATAAAACACTTATTTATTCCACTCTAATAAAATTGGCTTTTCAAGTGGTTTTTTCTATTAGAATATATATGGTAAAAAAGACTATATTTATATTATTTAAAATATTATTTTATTAATTTACTACTTTGAAATAACGTTTCTATTGGAGATGCTCTTAGGCTACTGCTCCAAACATTCAGAAGAACTTATCACGCTCGCGCGCGTGGATGAGTGCTTGAAAGAGGATTTTTTGTCTGCTACCATGATTTGGTTATTGCTGCCTTTTCTTCTTTTCCATGACTAGCTCTATCCACTGAAAGAAAGAATAAGATATTGGGTAGCCGAGGGCAAAGCAAGAAGAAGAAAGAAAAAGTTTTTCTGCACCTAAGGATCTTATGGAGTTTTGAGTGTGAAATCTTTGTTTTATGCTTTGTCATGTTTTCTTTTTTTCTTACTCTCATTCCTCTTTTGACTTTAGTGAAAAAATATAAAAGCATGTATAATTGTAGTGTTGTTTGAAATCGTGGTTCAAACATTATTTTATAAAAAATTAAAAGATTTTCATATACATATTAAAAATAATTTTTTAAAAATAAAAAAATAAAAATATTTTAAAAAAATAATCCCAAAGCATACCATCCCATATAAGAAGATGATATCGAGAGGGTTATCTGGAAGTGTTGAAAATTAGCCAGTCCAACAAAATAATGCCTCCATGATTGAGATGTTGACCTCAAATAAACGAACAAAATTCTCCTACTGGATTTGGACAGCTTTGTACACGTGTGTGTGATGTCTATCATCTTTACCTCACTGTGAAACCCTGATTTTTGTCTTTGAAATGCATTCATTTTATCACCGTCCGATCTAAAACAGATGAGTTAATCTATAAAATATTTCGTGCAATCTTTTTGTTATTCGCCCAATGAATATTAGTTAAAATTCATTTTTTTAATATATTAATATCTCAAATAAATTTTTTAAAATAAATAAAATATTATTTTAACATATTTCTTAAATTTGTTTTTCTTTGTCAGTAAATTTGATTGGTGATGAGTAAAGTGTATATAAATCCGTTTGCATGAACTGATACGGTAGAAAGTCGCGAATGTGGAGCCCGCATCGATCCCACAGTAATTAATATCTTCTTGTCATTTCTTAATTTTCAACTTTTCTTTTCCATTACCGGTAAGACAGTCAATATTAATAATTCATCATGATATTCTCCCGTGGAAATAGAAATGGAGATATTGCACATTATTGACGTGCCACGTGTAACCTTTTCTCTCTCTCTCTCTCTGGAATTCTCGTTATCTCATCCTAGGTTTTTTTGTGGTGCGACTAAATCTCTCTCTTTTTTTCCCCTTCATTATCTACGTTTCAAATACACAATATTAATGCCTTTGTTAAAATATTTATTTATTTCCCATAATATTTTATAAATTTGAGCTCAAAATTCCATACCCTTCAACAATCCATGTACAACGTACTACACTGCTTGAATAGTTACTACTTTAAGAAATGAAGAGATATAGGTTGTCTTAATCATCAGCTCAAGTGAGAGAAAGAAGTCAGGACTGGTTTTAGACATCAATATTCAAAGATTGGCCCGAGTTGAATATAAACAGACAATATTAGAGCAAGAAATGTTACAAGTTAGGGCCAATTAAGCATAAAAGCTAAAGTAGAGATTTTGACTTGTTTATGTTGTCTCTAAGTGGGTCATGATTTTCACCAAACTAGCAGGGTAAGAAGAAAATGGAGGAAAATCCACACAGATAAAATAACGAAACATGTTATTGATTTCTCTCATGACAAATAAAAGAAACAAAGGTTCGGTAACTTCATGAAATTTGAAAAGAAACAACTTTGACTCGAAATCCCATGGATTTTGGGTACACTTGGCAATTTGCATAAAAAGTAAAAAGACTTGGTCAATTAACTTCTGGCAAAGCTACACGTTTTAGAATATCCCGTTTTAAAACAGTGATAATTAATTGATGTTACAGTTTATATATAATTAATATAATATTTTAAAATTATGATAAATAGAAGTCATAATTAAAAAACACGGTATTTATTAAATTTTATATCTCATAACTATGATATTAATTAAATTTTATCAGTGAAAATCAAGCAATAAAATTCAACAAAATTTATATTCTCTGTATCTAAATCTAACTTAAAATATTATAAGCTTGTTTGTTACTATGATAATAATTGTATTTTTAAAATGTTTTTTTAATTGTATTTGTATTGAAATAATTTTTTTAAAATTATTTTTGATATAATGTATAAAAAACAAAAAATATAATTAATTTTAAGTGAAAAATAAAAAAGTCTTGTTTTTTTAAAACGTTATTAAAACACAAAAAGAAATGAAAATTTATTTTGCCCTTGCACTGCCTCGCCACGCCCCGCCAATCCAAGAAAGGTTTTGTGGGCAATTTTGTATTTTGCATCATAGTGATTCCCAATTCCAAAATCAGCTATGGCAATAGCTGTTTGATTTTGACAAGGACCCACCAACCTTCAACACATAATGCTAAATGTTAGCTTATAGTTCCATGGCCACCACAGCTTCTCCATACGAAGAATGATGTAAAAAGAAAAGGCTAGTTATGGGTTGTAAACTCTGCACTAAAGACATTTTAAGCCCAGCTACAGATTGACAACAATCCCCCGCCCTCTCTCCACCGCTTTCTGGTGCCCTTATCCTCCATCCATCCTCTAAGGTTTGACAATATTCATTCCTACGTTATTGGCCCAAAAATAAGAAAGTGTTAGCGCTCCACATACTGAATCCGATCTTAATTGGTCTTTCTGTATAATTCTGTGAATTATGGACACCCAAACGCAAAGGAACTCCAGAGAAAAAGTTGCGGACAAGCCTCAAGAAGGAAATTTAAAACAAGACGGAAAAGAGGGCATACAAGCAAAGCAACAGGCACTGCCAACATCCCCTGCCTCCCCATCTTCAGCATCCTCCTCTCCTTCTCATGAATTTTCCTTCACAATCTCTCTCCACTCTGCCTCAGCACCAGTCCCTGACAAGGCCAAAACCCCTCCTAATTCATTTGCTATTGATTTGTCTCCAGCAGATGACATTTTCTTCCATGGGCACTTGCTCCCTCTCCATCTCCTCTCACACCTTCCTGTATCTCCTCGCTCGTCCACAAATTCCTTTGACAGCTTCACCCTCCCTATCAAGGAATTATTAGATGATCAAAGACCCAACAAAAGTAGCAATAACTGCAGCACCAGCAATGGAAATAGCATTAGCAGTAGCAACAACATCAACAACAACAATAACTGCAGTCGCCATCGAAGCAAAAACTATAGTGAGACAAAGGGAAGAAGCAAGCCCAAGTCTTTCTCTTTATTCGGTTGGCGAAAAGGGTGTGAAGTTAAAGAAAAGGAGGGGGACAAGGGTGAGCACAAGAAAAAGCTGAGGTTCGACGCAAGTCAGGTACTGAAGAGGTACGCCAGAATGGTTAGGCCACTAATGTTCTTCAAAGGAAGGAGAGAAAATCTCCAATCCCACAGGCAACCTTATTCATTTTCAGGTAATTTAAGTTGGGGAAATAAACAGGAGTTGCGAGGGACGAGAGGAGAATGCTCAGCACCGGCATCGATGAGGACATCTCCAACAAATAGTGGCCTTCTTCTTGCAACTGCAACTCTTCCTACTTCTACTAGTGATAGTACAATGGAAGAGTTTCATGCTGCTATTCAAGCAGCAATTGCTCATTGCAAGAACTCCATTGCTGCAGAAGAAAAGATGAAATGCTAAATGTTAGACTGGACTTCCGATTTTCTTCTGTTGAATTTCTATTTCTTATACCTGTGCATAAATTAAAGTACTATATATATATATATATATATATATATATATATATATATAGAGAGAGAGAGAGAGAGAGAGAGAGTTATGAAATGAGTTTGAGAATCTCAAGATGGTATCAAAAGATTACAGCATTTAAGAATAAAGTTTCATGCTTTCTTGTCTAGCTATTTAAGTATTGCCATTAATTGTTTGATGAGGTCCTCAAATTTCCAACAACAAGAACTGAACTTTTTCAATATGCATGCTCCTGCTATAAAAGATATTCATAATCATGCTATCTATTGGTTTCCTTTTCACATTATTATTTTTTCTGTGCCCATCGTATCATTTCATTACCGATTAATTCATAATATAGTTTTAAATTCCAAGCTGGCCGGACGGAATATTCTAAGATTTGACTGATTTAAAGTTAAAATCAGGTTGGATTTATAAAAAATAAGAGTAATTAAAAACTCATCTGACTTGATTGACCGGCAACCCGACAAGATCCGGTTATAACCTGCTGATTATTTTTTTATTTTTTTTACTAAAACGATGTTATTTTAATTTGTAAAAAAAATTAGGGTTAACTTAGGTGAAACTCGTGACCCGAGCCTTGGGCCGAGTCGACTACATGACCAAGTGTAAAAACACTAATTTATCATATTCTACTTGTTTTATAATTAGTATGATGTCCATGGCTTACATCATTAATCAATCCACATGGTAATATTCATCCTCCGAACATAATTTAATGAAACTCAACTAAGTTTTGATTTCAAATATTTGGTGTAGACTATGTAGCAATTTATGTACGTAGAATACACCCTCCACTAGGCTATGTATACCACATTCAGGTTTAATGTCTCATTACAGTATCCAATCTATTGATCAGTTGGTAGATATCAAGCTTTAAAGGCGCGACAAGATAAAAGCGTATGACTTTACTAAATTCTTTTTAAATTATGTTATTCTGACAAAAAAAAAATAGTTTACTTGCTAATTTAAAAAAAATCCAAAATTTTGTCATAATTCAGGGAGGTGTTGTTACACGAGATGGTGTCAGTAGGTCAGATGCTGTGGCTGAGTCCACAGCTTCATAATTCATGAAAATGCATGTATCAAGTACAACAATCGATACCTTAACAATAACGTGGAAGGTACTTTTGGCTAAGATTGACATGTCAAATACGAGTCCAATTTAGACACCATAAACTATGACGTTGATGATACGTGGCAATGATGTATGCAGTTAACAGAGTTGTTGACTTTGCTAAACCGAAGAGCATCCTTATCATTATTAAGCCACCTGTCCCAAATAATCATATGGAAGTGCTACCTTGCCTTTTAATCATCGTGCTAAGGGCTAAATTAAGCTACGAGAAAATATTAATGGGAGTGTGTAATTTGTTTTTTTTTTTAATTGCTAGTGGTAGCTTACACACACCTTAATTAATCTCTCGAGACCTTAAAATTAACGACAATGTAAGTTTCTAGAGGTCTTAAAGTTTATGACACTCAAACTAGTGATCTCTGTGTAGCAAACCCAGAACCTGACCAGTTAAACTATACTCCCTCAAAGTTATGTGAACTGTGTTTTTTTTATTATTATTAACATGGGTGTCCGGGCTAGCTTGCGTGTACCTCGACTAATCTCACGGGTCCTGAAGTTAACGAGCATGTAAACCTCCAGTGGTTCTGAGGTTTGTAAGATTCAAATTGATAACTTTTAAAAAACAAACCTAGAACCTGACCAATTAAAATATACTCCTTATAATTATATGTATTGTGTTATATGCTAACGAGTGGATGCATTCATAAATTTAACCAGTGAAAGGCGAAGCCATAGATCATGACCATAAAAATTTGAGCACCACATATTTTTCTTTTTTACCCCACCATGGAAATCCCAGGAAAAGGGCAATGGCTGCTGGGCTCAAGGAGAAAGCTAATAAACAACTAAGGTAGCCACCCACATGATTGATTTTACTCGAAAGTGTTACGGCTTGCAATAGAAGATCAGCTCTTTTCTTAAAATACAAGTCCAGAAAAAAGAAGAGATAGCAATGAGCACCGTATCACAGACGCCTTCAGAAGTCTCAAGATTCAAAAATCTCTCTTAAGATTTTCAAATCGAAAACTTATACCTTGTAAAGTGTAAGTGGTCTTAAAATTCAAAGCCGTGCGCATTCCTATATCCTGGTTTTTTATAGTTAATTATTGCTCTTTTATTCCCCCATTTTATTTACTATCCATTTCTTTTTTAATTGTATTATTAAATTAATAGGGCTTATATATTGAACCAAATCAAATCAATAACTCATATCTCATATCTTTCTTATTTCTTTAAAAATAGTAGTATCACCCAAACATCCTTTTTATGTTAGTAGAAAAATGACCCGGTTCGCGGTGTAACATGAGTCATCTATCTAGTAAAAATATTAAGTTGCGAGGCATTTTAACTATGCATTTTATACTGTGTATTCTCTAAAATATCATTGTGAATTGAAACATTGATTTTTTTTTCTAAATTCTGAATTTGATCCTCAATCTTTTTTTTTTTGAAAAAAATTGAATTAAAAGACGATTAACCAAAGTGAAGAAAAAAAAGGAGAAATAGGTGGCAACTTTGAATTTTATATGAAAAATTCATTTCAATCCTCTTTCTTTTTTAGTTAATAGGTAATCGATCTCTTTGGTTGTTGAAAATTCAATTCTATTACAAAATTTTATTTTTTTATTTTTCCGTCCTTGGTCAAATTGTTAAATTGCCAATTTTGGAGAAATTTGGGGAAGTTTATTTTGATTGTTGGATGTAATTGTGTTGAGAATTATGTTCAATTGCATAAAATGATTGAAAATCATTGATGAAAAATTAATCTATCTAGGCATTGAAACTCATTAATGAAAAATTAAGTCATTTGAACATTGAAATTCAAATTTAAATTTAAATTCATTGATAAAAAATTAAGCTATTTAGATATTAAAATTTATTGATGAAAAACTAAGTCATTTAAACATTGATATAATATGGACATTAAGATGAATTAAGAAAAAAGATAAAAATGCATGCAATAGCGTGGATCGGAATCCACCAATAAAAAAGGATGGGCCGGAGTATCTCAAACTGAACAGAGAATTGACTACGCAGGCCATAATCGTTCCACTCTAAGATCCAAAATAGTTGTGGAACGTGTAAAAGTGGCTTGAATACCAAGCAATATGAATCAAAACTGCAACACTGCTTGCAACCTGGTGGCTGTATGTGGTGGAGCACATCTTAACCAAAGCTAAGGTTTAAAAATCTTGACAAAAATATATGAGAGGAAGATTCTTCCATTTACCAAGACAGAAGTCTCACTTCGAAAAGGAAGAAATTGTTCACTAAGAATATATCTAAAGAAAAGATAGACAAAATTAAAATAAATGAGCCAGAAAGACATACTGAGGGCTTGCTGCTGGTTGTAGTTATAGACCTAGCCAGCGGCAGCCAGCCTGCGATTTAGTAATTCAGAAGAGGAGAACGGATGCAAGAGAGGATAGTTAATCCGATCATAGCCTGTGTGATTCTTTCTAGGATAATTTCGTGAGAGAAAAAAAACATCAGAGTTCGAAATAGCCGTCACTAATCAACACCATGACTTGGACTTGAAGTATATATTCGGTAGAGCGCACTACATATATATATCACTTTTTTGAAAACAGATTATCATAATAAATGCTTCGATGCTCCTCCCAAGATTTAGGGCGTTGATAAGATCTTGCTTCCATATGCTGTATCCAATATTCTCCTTAATCTGAAGCAATAGCATTGATAAAGAAAGCTTACATATATTATCAGAATTTTCTTCTTGATTATTATATATTACATACCAGTCAGGCACAATGACACAGAGTGACAACATATGGGGAGGCCTATGAAATCATGTTACATGATTATATAATTATGATACCCAAGTGCTTTTGAGCAAAAGCAGCCAGGATATCGATTTCACTGTCATCAATAACACCGTTGCCATTGGCGTCTGCTGCCTTTATCCCCCTCTTTCCCTTCCAACCAGCAAACCATCCTCCATTACCTCGGACAGCGTCAGAGAGTTCATCCTTGCTTATCTTGCCATCTTTATCAGCATCAAGTGTTTTGACCCAAATCCTGAACTGCGCCATGGTCATTTCACGTTCGCCATCGATATTAACACCACGATTCTTGATTGCCATTTTAGAGATAATGACAACTGATGTATAAGTAGTGTGCTTATCTTTTAGAGATTACAAACGTTTGTTGCATACAGGTCTATGAAGGCTTCTCATTTTTATACTACCTGATCTCCCTCACTCCACACTTTTTTTTTTTGGCATATATATATATATTATTAAAGAATGAATTCAACCTAAAAGTTTAAGCTCTTGGATAAGATTCTAAGATATGATTTATATTATTCTCTAACATACCCTCTCAAGTGAAAGTTTTTTGGTCTTGAAACTTGTACAGACCCACATTACCTTATGTTTAAATTTTTTTCAAATAAATAGGGATGATAAGATTCGAACTTGTAACTGCATGATCATTAAGATTCTAACACCATGTCAAAAAATTAATCCATCTTAAAAGCTTAAACTCTTAAATGTCTTAAATGAGGTCTATATTATCTATATTATTCTCTAAAATGTGTATCTTAATTATGCTTTCTAACAGAATAAGAATATCTTATTAAAGTGATCTGAACGTGAATTTGAAGAACCTTGTAAAGAAACAAAAATCGAGCATTTTTTTCATGACCTGCCGAGAATAATACTGTTGATTAATTACTTTTATGCGGTAATTTAGAAAAAAAGAAGAAGAAGAGATTATTTAGTCCATTGTAAACTTGACATACTTTCAAGTTGCGAGATAAATATCTCCTTCAATTCCCTACTTTCTTCTTAATCACTTTGAGTTTATAACCTGATATTCTTTCCCATCCTTCATTTTATACTTCAAGAACAAGAGATGTTTATCCTTTTGGGAATAATTGTCGGAAGTGATTCATGACTCGTTAGATATCTTACTTTATTGATTGGCTTGATTACATAATTAAATATTTTGCGTAATAGTATACGGTCACCGTTCCCCTGTCTGTCGCAGAACACGCATGTGCAGTGCTCATGTTCTCTTCAACAGTTCAACATGTTCTGATTCAAAAACAATAACAGGCGACTTCGAGTAACAGGTTGTTTTTTTTTTAATCAATGGTGGGAGAACATGTTACATGGCTGTTATTCATATTCGTTTTTGAGTAAAGGAGACCTCAGTTGAATAAATTCTGTGCTTGGTTATTGTCACTTTCAGAATCGTTAATTGGAACTAATTTCAAAAGTGCTACAGTCTTGGGGGACTCGTAAATTACACATTCCTCCCAGGTCTCTTCCTCAACATGTGGATAGAGTCGAATATTTTTATAACATGCTGTACGTCTTTTCCTTCCATATTTCAGTTCACTCCTCTCTACTATTCAAAATCTTCCGAGAATCACCAAAAAGAGAGAATGAAAAAGAGGAGAAGCAATTAATTGGAATCTAAGCCTTCATGATGAAGAATCCTGTTCTTTGCATGGACTGGTCACAAACACAGATTGATAGGAAGGGCATCACAATCTGGTCCTATATAGTATCTGGTACTACACCTGTGGATTGAAGTGCCGAGGAAAATAGGACCATTATATATGTAAAGAAACTTGAGATTCTGATTCTATGAATTAAAAATCTTTAACTATATAGGATGCCATCTTGCCTTTAGAAGTAAGTGAAACACGAAGCCATAAGTATAAGTCAAAATTTACCGTACTATATCAAATAATGCGTTAGAAATTTTAGATAAATCAGTTACCAAGATCAAGATCAAGGATAAAAAAGTTTAAAGATATATTTAATAAGTTTATTTAAAATATTTGGATAAAAATAAATTTTAAAAAGGTTATATTTTTAACAAGTAATAATCATATTTTATTCAATTTAATTTACATACAAGAGGGGTTTGATTTATCTATTTTATGAGCTAATTAATTTTGATAGTTAGAGATTTATTTTTCTAATGTATAGTTTTATTTTAACAAGCATAAGTTTTAATCTAAAATTGAATTTAATTATAATTTTATCAGAAGTTTTTAGAGATATTATTTTATATTGAATTAAAATTTTAAATCAATCGGTAATAATAAGGCTTGAATTAAGCTGTAATAAACACAAAGATTTCATCTCCCTCTATATATAATGAGGCCGACTGCCATGGGAGAAGGATTAAGCTGTAATCCTCTCATTAATTTTCTTGCATTTCTACTCAAATCTTCTCTAAAATAAGGGTTTCGAGGGGATATTATAAGGGTGATTAGTAAGAGATAAACACTTTGATACAAGATTTGGAAGGGTTTAAGGAGAGGGAAAGTTGGGGGTTAGTGAGAGAAACAAAGGAATCTTGGTAAAGGAAGAAGAACTTTGTAAACACTTTATATATCATCTTTATTCATTACATATTACACATAATCTTTAAGGCAACACTCCTTTTATATCTTTCCTAGCTTGTTTTATAGGAGTTCACGGATCTTTAACCAAGCTTTTCTTTACCAGCTCCCAAAGCTCATCAATATGCTATGGAAAAGCCTAGATATCTTTTGAAGTTAATTTGCTAGCTCTTGATTTAGTCAAACAATGTATACGAATATAACTCTCACTCTCTTGGTTATACATACCAGGAAAGAAATCAATTAGTCAAATAATCCAACAGAAACAAGGACATGTGTAATCGATAATCTCTTAACAAATTCAGCCTTTAACGATGCCTTGGTCACCTCGGTTCTCAAATGTATTTTTTAATTTCTTTCTCTTTAGTTTCTGTGTTAGAAGTAGAGATATAGAGTAAGTGTTTATTTTTTTTTGTATTATAATTTATTTTTTAAATTGTTTTTTTAATGAAAAACTATTAGATTAATTTTTGTATATGTTTTTGAATGATTTTGATTCGTTGATATTAAAAATAAAAAAAATATTTTAATATATTTTTAATTAAAAATTATTTAGCTTTGGTTTTTCACATTAATGTTAAATTGATAATATATAAAGAGGTAGTAGTGAAACTATGGATGAGTATTATTTATTTATTAATATAAATATTTAAGTTAGCTTGTGTATATTTTAATTAATTTTATAGGTTTTAAAATTAATCGATTTTATAAATTTTCCGGGCCTGAGATTTATGTAAGAGTAACATGTGATTTTTATGGATATGGACAAGTAATATTGATTTTCAACACGTCGACCATTTTTTCTTTTCTATGTAGGTTGAAGATGATGACACCGAGCATTCAATATTTGCAAGTGGCTGGAGGAAACTCGACTGTGGCCAATGGAGTCTGATACATCTATAGATTATTTTTAACTTTTGGTGGGCAATATTTTTTTTTTCATTTTTTACGAGGCAATTTTTTCCAACCTCCAATAGTTTTAACTTTTGGGGGGCAATATCGGATTTTTATTATGTCAGCATTAGTTTATAAAATGTTATTCACTAGATTGATCTCTATGATCTATTTATTGGAAATTAGTTTAATTTGTTTTTATATTTTATATCTAGTTTGAATATGTTTTAATAAGTTTAATTACGATAAATTATTATTTTTCATTCTATCCGTATGTCAAATATTGTTACCCAAACTAACAGAAATACGTACCCTCAAATAAAAAACTTCAACCTAACCTAATTTTACTAAGATAAAATAAAGGTTAAGAAAATGAAATTTAACACAATATATAAAATAAATTGTTGTTTCTTTTTCAAAAATATTTTTTTAATAAATTAGGTGGGTATGAGTTTCCAAGGTATTTGAATAATTTTGTATGAAAAAAATTGTGTACTTGAAACTGAAATGCAAGATGGTTTTAAACCTGGAAATTTACTCATTAAACATTCATGCTTAGAAACACAATATGAAAACAATAACATAGATTCGACGAGGCATATATATTCATATCCTAATATATTATCACACAAGTAGCTTTCCATTGGAATTTGAACATTACAAAGAAGGAGGTCATCTCTTCTTAATTTCCAGTAACCTGGAATTAAGATGATGCAGGCAAACTATACGAACGATGGCATGCAGTACAGTGGTAGAACCTTTATTTTAGGTGCTTTGAATTTTGAAGTTCTAATGATGAACAGTATACCCAAGTTTATAAGCGTAGTTGACAAGATCATCCAGCTCAACCATGTCGATTAGTCCATCTTTGTCAGCATCGGCATGGCTGAACCCACGGGCAGCTCTGTAATAAGAGGAAAATGCCCCCAGTTCGTCAAAGGCTTGCCTTAGCTCTTTCCTGCTGAGTTGATTGTCGTGATTGTTGTCATGTCTCAAGAAAAAACTCGTTAACTGCTCTTTGGTTAGGGTACGATTCCCTCCCTTGGCCTTGGGTATGGCGGCTGTTTTTTGATCGTTGACTGCAAAGCCCATGTTCTAGAAAGGGTTCAGGTAGCGGATAATTTTAGTTGGTGTTTATAAGATATTGTTTCCCTGCTGCTTTTCAGAAGCGTAGAAGGAAGGTTTATATACATCTCCTCCTAACGGCCTCCGTTCGCATCTATAATTTATTCCAACTTATCTCCTTCCATCTTTCGTGGATTATATCCATAGATTCGGTCGGTTTACTGTCACAGTCACATCATATTATTAGCATATATTCCCCGTGGTCAATCAATCAGTTGCTCACACATTTGATTGATTTTATTTATATAAATATATTTTATTTATTAATAAAAATTTATTTATTTTTAAAATTCATCAAATATTCGAATAATAAATCTAGATTGAATTTAAAGTTTTTAGGGCTAATATACTTTGTAAAAATAACATTAAAAATTGTTATGTTATGAGATTCTTGTTGCATCAAAGCGTTGTTTCTAAAATGTTCCTCATCAATACTCTATTAAAACTAAAAATTCATTAGAGTTGTTGAAACTGATACATATTATGTTTTTTCTTTTATGAAAAAAAAACAGTTGTGCTCATCAGCTGAGGTATGATAGATACTTATAACTAATATGTAGGTGTTTAATGTACACTAAATTGATTTGCATAAGAATTTCATATGAAGAGATCACTTATGTCCATGGAAAAACTCACGTGTCGGTTGTGTAAGTGATTCTTAGACTTGAGATCACAAAGTTATCTTAAATAGGGAGTGTTATGTGTTTGATCTTGCTATATGTTGTCTTAATCAAGGGGTAACAAAAGAGCATATATTAGGTATAACATGAACTATACGAAGGTATTTAAGTAATTAAGAGATGATTCATCACCGTAAGTGAATTAGAAAAATTGTTCCATCTGTTTTTACATAGTATTGATTGTAAATCCTCACGCAAAATGAAATGAGATTTGGACAACTTGTGATTTGCGACAACCCAACCTTGAAACAATTATTCGAAGCCAAAAAGATCAAGTAACTATTCACTTCCCCTGATACTATTCATTATGTCAATTATAAAGGGTATCACCAACAAATTAATTCCTTCGGTGTTTTTCAAAGAGCTCTGGAATTGTTCACTTCTCAAATGCACTATTAATTATTATTATTTACAAATAAAATTACCGACTAATTGAAAAGTCGTCGGTGATATTTAAGGGGTTTTTGAAAAAAATTTATTAAATTAAAATTTTAAATTAAATACTATAAACGGAATCACCGAAAGAATGATTAAAAATATTAATATTTAATTATTCATCAGTAAAATCATAGGTAATATACCCCAATAAAAAGATTAGAATCGCTCATTCAATAATAGACGCGCCTCTTTTTCTTCTTTTTCTTATGTAAAAAACAACAACGTCCTTTTCTTTCTTTTTCTTCTCTTCACTTCTCTTATGCGACATCGCCTACATTTTTCTTTGAAATCTTTCATTTGAAAGTTCATCATACCTATTGTTGCATTGGCTCTGTAATTTTAGCATGTCAGTCAAAGAGCTTCAATTCAGTAAAAACTTGAGATTGAATAAAAAGTGATTAATGTGACTTTTTATGCAAGCATGGTTAGGTCGGGTGGTGAAAATGAATTTGGAGAAGCATTTCGCGGAGATTGATTACATTTTCTCACTGAAATTTTCATGAGAAGTTTAGTTTTTCCTGTTAAAAAAAAAAGGAATTGAAAGAAACAAGTAGCTTCAATTTGGTAATAATGGCATTGAAACAATTGTGGTCAAGTAACTTCAATCATGTAACAGTTTTGAGTAATGTGTAGCTTAAGGTTGAAAGAAATATATTTGGAGTTATGATAATGACTTTTTTTAAAGATAGGGTTGGATTTACCGATTTAGGTAGCTTGAGTGGTGCATCTTGGCTTGGGGCGGTGGCTGATGTGGTCCAGCTGACGGGCCCTGATGTAGTGCGGTTAATAGTCATGTTGGGTAAAGCTGCAAGCAAGGCACGGATGACTTGGAATATATATTTTTTAATTTTATGTTGTAATATTGAATTATTAAAAATTAAATTTTATAATTTATTTTGATTTATTTTTAATAAGGTTATTTTGATTTAATGATCTTGATCAGGGGTTTGGCAAGTTAACATGAGTTGAATCAACTTTATTTTATGTGTTATTTTTTTAATTTTTTTTTAATTTCATCATTTAACATTAGATTGATTGAGAATTGAGGTTCATAATTTATTTTAATTTTATTTTCATGAGGATATTATAGTGTCGTGGATTTAACATGTTAACCAAATGTCTTTTGAAATTTGTTCTGATTATTTTCAGATTTCTTATTCTTTATTTGATATCATATTTTGATGATGAATTGAATGTAACATATAGATATAATTTCAAAGCTTTTAAATATTTGATAGCATAATGATGGAGTGTTTTTACAACATAATAAATAAATATACTTAATAGTCTGTAAATTGAAAATCATAAGCCCTTCAAGTTATTTAGAAAAGGCTGAAAGGTAAAATTTGTGATTCGAAATTGTATTGGACTTCCTTGTGGCAAAAAGGACAGAGGCCGGGCTCGGCTTCTAAATAAGTTATGGGCCGTATCATATTGGGTGAGGCCCACAAATATTACCATTTCGTACAGTGTGACTCGCTCACTCTCCAGGCCGCAATCTACAATAACATTCCGCGATTTCTCAGGAGACTCAAAAATCAAACACTCTTCGATTCACTGCTGTCTATTCATTTTCGGGGGGGAAAATGGAACCCTCTGGACTCTCAAACCCTCTCTTATCTCTCTCAACGTTCATCCACCATCACTGCCTCCGTCTCGGTGCCGAATTCTCCACTCGTATCAGCGATACCACTCGATTCCTAGGCGGCAACCTCCCTCCACCTAGGCGGCTCCGCCTGGCGTCATCGCCGCCTTTCGCTTCTGTATCGCAGCCGAAACAGACAGCTACAACCGCCAATCTCAGCTCGGACCACGTCGCGAAAACTCTGGCAGGCACGGCCGTGTACACAGTGAGCAATTCCAACAACGAGTTCGTGCTCATCTCGGATCCTAATGGAGCTAAGTCCATTGGTTTGCTTTGCTTTCGGCAAGAAGACGCTGAAGCATTTCTTGCTCAGGTACAGTATTTCAATTCAGTTACACGTTACATGCATATGCTTATATTGTCTATGTTCTGTGGTGAGAGTTTTTTCCCCCCCTTGATTTTGAAGTTCAGGTTAGGCTTCGGAGAAGGGAGTTGCGAAGCCAAGCTAAGGTTGTGCCTATCACACTCGACCAGGTAATAATTTTTAACTCTTGTAAAACTGGGGAAAATTGACTAATTTATTCAAATTCAAATTCTTCCTGCAGTTAGTTTAGTAGAAGCTATTGCATGGTCTTGGACATTGAGTTTGTTCAGGGCTTGCTCTAGAGTGCTAAATCAGATAATGTGGTTGATACTGTATTTGTATTTTCCTTTCTAAATCTTGTAGGTGTACATGCTGAAGGTTGAAGGAATTGCATTTCGTTTTTTACCTGATCCGGTTCAAATAAAGAATGCACTAGAGGTCAGTTCTGCTGAGTCATTAAACATATTGCTTGTTGACATGGAATAAAAAACAATAACAAAAGGGAAAGTTAAAATGGCTTTTAGCCATGTAATGCTGCAAAGGCCATTTTCTTCTTCTTTAGGAATGAAAGCATTGACGGGGTATCTCTATTTGTACAGAATGAGTAATCATTTCATATGAACTTTCAGTTTTTGGTGTCATAATATAACATTGTTGAAGTTGCATGTTCAAGTGATTTTTGAGTTCATTATCCTTTGATAAATCTTGTAAGTTCTGATGGGTCTTGGATGATAATGTTAATGTCCTTTTGTGTTCTTAATCTTATGGGTTTCTTAAGTCAAAGAGAAGAGGAAGTGTTGTTTGTCATTTAGAATAAGTATGGATGGTGTTTACTTTTCATATGGGTTTTGGGCTTTTAGGAGGGGGAAGCTTTAATCAGTAGGGTAGCAATTCAAAATTTCAATCACATTGTTTGTACAAGCTGCATATTGATATGATTGTACAAGCTGAACTGCTTTAGACTAATATTCAATAATAGTCTTTCATGTTTATTAGCTCAAAGCTGTTGATATCAGGAGTGGCTTTGATGGAGTTCCTGTTTTCCAGGTATGCTATGCGATTGGTTGTACGTATAGGCTATCTTTGTTTCTCTGAAATTAGAAGCATGTCTAAGCTGGCCTGTCGATGTGATCAATTTGTCAAATACCTATGACTTTCAATGCATCAGATGGCTGGCTAATATGTTCACATGTTTGCAAATGGATACAATACTAGGTTTGACTTAACCTTTGCTCTGTGAAATTAGTTAGAAGGGATGGCTATGGGGAACCATGGAGACAGAGGATGCACCCTCCACCTCCGTCTCCATGGAGGCTTCCTAACTTCCATACCTGCCTCCATTGGAGGCAGACTCCAATGGAGGTCCACGTGATATTTTTGTGGCCAATTTCCATTAATTACATACTACATAGGCCATGAAAAAAATAAACAATGTGCATTTAAGAAACACAAGTTAATCAAGGTAATTTTAGGAAAAACAAAACTACACAAATTTATCGTGTGTTTGCATTGAAAAATCTGTACCCAAATAAGTTGGGCATTTTACCCATCTCCACCTCCGCCTTCATAGAGGCAAAAGTACCTCCGTACCCACCTCCATTTGGGTAAATGCTGGGAAGACCTCCATGGAGACAGGTACAATTAGTTCAGTAATCCTTGCCATTTAAGTGGAAGACAAGAAGTGTCGGGACCTCTTTTAGGGAACAGTAGTTTGATTTTATTGAGTACTTGATTGGTTCCATTTGCTTGATTGTTTTTTTCTACATTGATTATAGAATCTTTTGGAGATGTCAGAAAAGTTACCTCTTGGATAACTATCAAATAAATAAATAATTTTGTAACTTGTATCTTACATGAATTGACTTTCTACACTATGTTATATTACTGCCAACATAATTATGGAGATCATTCTTTCCCTGATGTTTCTGTATTTAACCTTCCGTGTAGTGAAATATATGCAAACAATGTCAAATATGTTAGTCATCTGGTTCAAACATTTACTATAGATTGTTATTTATTTGGGAAGTAAAGATACATAAATCATCAAATGGTGCCCAAGCAAAAAATGTTGTAGCATATCATCTGCCTTGATTTGAGTACAGGGACCACAACTAAGAGAATAAACTTGCAAAGGAATATTGTGCCAACTGTTTTCTCATGAACTCTGTGTCTTCAGTCAGACCTTCTGGTTGTGAAGAAGAAAAACAAGAGATATTGCCCAATATATTTTCAAAAGGTATGTTTGATCCGTCGAACTCCCTGGGGATGTCATTATAGGATTTTGAGCGTACAACTTTTGTAAAATTGAGGTGCAAGTGCATGGATGACCGGCTATCTTCCTCTTGCTATGCAGGAAGATATAGAAAAAGAATTGTCGAAGGTCTCAAAGGCATCAAGGGGCCCCAGTCTTTCTCAACATATTATGGTATGACTAATTTTTTACCTTGTGCTTTTCTTTTTGTAGACATAAAATTTTCTAAACCATATATTCATACCAAAGAAGTATTGTAGCTGATATTCACTTGGCACATTTACCACGGTCTGGTTTGTTGTTTGAACAGGTGGGAAGTTTAGAGGATGTTCTTAAAAAAATGGAGGTATGCATTTAAATTTTGCATGAAGTATGACGGCAAGAAATAGGAATTCAATGTTGTTCTCTTTGATCTGATACAGATTAGTGAGAAAAAATCTGGCTGGGAAGATCTGATTTTCATTCCACCTGGTAAAAGCCATTCTCAGCACATTCATGAGATAACTAAGGTATGATGCATTGCATTCATTGTTCTGGCTGACTGTACGAAGGGATGAGCTAGCAGCAGGGATTTTGCGTCTTCCATCTCATGATTATATTTATGAAGCAGGTTTGCGATTATGACTATTCATTTCTTTTCCCTCACTGTCCGTTTTATTTTTGCATGAGACAAGTAGATATGAAGTTTCACCATTTAAAATTGTTTTTCATAGATTTGGTCTAGAGTAGCTTGAGATGGAAGAAGGGACACATTTCACTTTGATAAAAGAATAAAATGAACGAATGGACAAACTGACGTTCAATTCAGTAAAAGGGGTGAGTAAAATGTTAACACTGGATTCTCAACTTGGAGGAACTCACCGAGGTGCCTGTATAGTTCAATGGTTTTGATAATTGAAAATTATCAGCAGACTATTATTTAATTTTTTTTTATGAGATGGCGATGGTTCCAGATATCTCTTCAGTTGTTTCATTTTGATTACTCTATGGTCTCATGGATGTTTCGATTTGAGGGATTTCATTAGCAAACCTGCAGGATCTTGATGCCTCTTTGTGCCATTTTATTATACTTTTAAGAACTCACGAGTTGTAAAAGAGGGGAAAAAAAAGAACTCACAAATGAGACAGTAGGCAGTATTTCCAGATTGACAATGGATTTTGGTGACAAGGTGTTAGTTGTTGTATACATGGAAAATCATATGGTGCTTAAGCTGCAACAACTGTAGTATAAGAGAGAGATGGCCTAATAGTCTAAAATGGCTGACATGGCGAAATTGTGAACGATTTTATCCCAACCCTCCTGTTAAATTCGTTTTTTAAAAACGAATTTAACCATACTATTTTTTAATAATTTTGAATAAATCTAATTTTGTTGTGGACCTAATATTTTTAGGTCCACACTTCCAGATGGTCTAATTGTCTAAAATGGCTGACATGGCGAAATCGTGATGGTTAAACATAATATGAAAACATTCTAATGAGTTGTGGAATGCTGATATCTGACGTAAGCCTTTTCTCCCATAATCATTTCGATTTGAACAGACGGACGACATCTTAATAAAGAAATTAAATTGATATCAGACAAGAAACAAGCGACATTATATTGCATATGGGAAGTAGACAGGGCAACCAAAGAGTTATGGGTGGTCGCCTACCTGTAATTTGTGCATATGAATGACAGCAATCTCTCTCGATTGGAGGACTATATTTTCAGGGGGGAATGCTGCAGTAGGTTTACGATTATATTCTCAACAGGAGAAAACCCGGAAATTAACATGGCTTAGAGAGTCAATATTAAGACAGTGGCTATTTTTAGGTTTAAAGTTGAGAAGTAAAAAGGTAGGATTCACATATTGGTAGACAGATATGGATGAAGATAGTAGACTCCATTAATTAGTAGGTGTTACATGATTTTTAAAACAAAAGGTAGGCAAAGGGCAGTGGACAGGGGAAGGATTGGATTTGGAAGACCAAGGCTGTCTTTTGGAGCTAATGCAGGCCACTGTTGGAGGTGTTTAGGTGAAACAGGGAGGTGATTGGTGGTTCTATGAGCCGGAGATGGCAAAGTTGGAACAGAAAGTCTCATTGCCTACTGGGTCTTGCAAACTCGCTTCGCCTTTGTGGACAAAAGGTATGGTTGGTTCCAAAAATAATCATCGTATCAACTATCAAGTGATCTTCTTTTCACTTCGTACAAGAAAAATTATATAAATTTAATGGTTACAAAACGCGTCAGGTAGGGGTCGAACCTACGACTTTCTGCTTAGGAAACAGACGCTCTATCCACTGAGCTACAGACGCTACGAGTTTACTCGATGTTTTTTTATTACTAATTATAATATCAAGAAAATAGAAAAGGGTACCAAGCGTGACCATAATTTTTCTCCTAGACAATTCCATCTCTGAACCCAAACGTAACGCTCTCGCTGCAGATAAATAACTCCATGGGAACAAAAAAAAATAAAAAAATAACAAACTAAAAAAAAGAAAGAAAACATTGTGAATTATTATTTAATTGATAAAATTAGATGTGGTTGAAAAATGTTTTTTTCATATCTTTTGATTTTGTTTTTTTAACTAACTTTTGACTCATGCTTCATCACGAAATGAATATTTTTTTCAGCAAAAAAAAAATAAACATGTAGGCTTTCCAATATGTTTTTTAACATAAAAAAAATTCTAAATCATAAATCAAAAGATTTATACATGCATCCAATTAAATAAATCAAAAATTATTCATGCTAATAAATGTAAAAAAATTATTAACGATAACTAAAGATTAAATTAAAATTTTAAGAAATAAGAGTAGATCAAGATATTTTATCTTGCAAATCAAGTCATATACCCAGTCGTGTTTAATAAACTTTTTTCTTATAATAAATTCTTTATTTAATCAAATAATTATTTGTGTCAATAAAACATAAAAAAAATGTTAATATTAACTAAACACTAAACTAAAAAAATTAAGAGATAAATATAGATTAAAATATTTGATTTTGCTATATAGATCATGTACATAATTGTGTTTCATAACTTTATTTCTTATAATAGAATTTTTATTTAATCAAATAGTAATAAAAACAAGCACACGCATGAAAAAAATTGAAAAAAATTAAAGAAAAAAATATATTATATAAAGTTGCATATATTAAAAAAAAATGTTATAATTTTAGGTGAATCAAATAAAAATAAACGATAGTTAACTAAAAATAAAATTGAAAAGTTGAAAGATAGATATGATTGTAAATATTTTATTTTGAAACATTGATCTTAGGATCGGATTATATTTAATAACATTATTTGTTCGAATCAATGTTTTATTTAATAAAAAAATAATAAGAAAACACATAAGAAAGCATTTGAATAAAATTAAAAATAAAATAAAAATAAGTATAGCTACCACGAAATAACGTCTCCTATCATAAAAAAAATAATGAAATCTTATTTGTAAATTAGGTTAAAATTAAATCATATTCTATTTAGAAAAACATGAAAAATGGTTAAAAACTATTAAAATGAAAAAAAATTAATAAAAGATGAAATTATAAGAAAAAAAAAAAAACATAGGCATGTATACTTGGCGTGGGTGGCTTAGGCGCGTGGTGTTAAAAAAAGCGCAGGTACTTATTAATGGGTGGAGGACAAGTTCTTTTGAAGAAAAAAAAAAAATAACACGTTGTTTATTTTAGACGTGGATGCGTCACTTGCTTCTCCAGAAAAATTAACTGTTGTGATGCTCGAAAAAATCAGGGAAGATGGTTTTGCAAAATCCACCCAAAATCAATTTGTGAGACAGCTAGCCTTCCTGTCCCCACAATAGAACTACGAGCAAGGAACTTTGCAAAGAGGTCATGGTCAACAAAAAAAAAAAAACCGTGATACGGGTATTTCGGTCTTTTGACAACAACAGGAGCGTTCCTGTCTCCCAATAAAGCGATCCAGACTGTTATTGCGATTATTAACGGTATTTCTTTTCCTTGGAAATTAATTACGGAATAGAAAATCAAGTACACAAATAAATAGGAGGGGAAAATTGCGGCCAGTTGCTGAACCAAAAAGTGAGTTGAGTTGAGTTGCGTTGTTATAAGCTGTGTTTAGTTTTGTACATGTTTTTATAACTTTTTAATTTTTCTGTTTTAAATTAAATTTTTTTAATTATTTTAATACGCGGTAAAGAATAAATTATAAAAAATAAAAAAATATTATTTATTTTTAAATAAAAATACTTTAAAAAATAACTTTTATCAAATATTCAAACACTCTATTAGTTAAAAACAACTTTTGATTTCTATTTTTTAAGAAAAAACTATTTTCTCAGATTCTCTCTCACTATAGAAGAAGAAAAAAATGTTCAAATAAAAATCCACCACTAGCTCCATAAATAAATAAAACGAAAAAAAAGACTAAAAAAAGAAAAAAAACAATCTAATCTTGACTTGACTTGAGGGGGAGACAGATGGATCTAGTCTGGGAGACGAAGGAGGCTCCAGTTCACGCACGTGTATCCTCTCCGTTTCTTTCTCTTTTATTTCTATTTTTGGTTCCATTTCTATTTTTCGCTTACGTGAGAATCAAACTCCTTTCAATTATTACTCGACCACGGATGGTTATGACCAGGTATGTTTTTTCTTCATCTGTTTTCTTTTTCTTGTCTCCTTTTATTTTTTATTTTTTTTATATTGAACCAGTCAGACCTTCCAAATCCAAAATCAGCTTGAAATTTTATTATTCGATTGCTCTCAGTTTCGCATTTTTATTTAGTTTCTTTTCCTATGTTGACTTCGTTGAGTAAGTTTTTGTTTTTGTTTTGTTTTTGGAAATCATTTAATGAAGCTCGGTTTGATGATTTTCACATTAAATTTCTCGAGTCAAACTGAGCTTTCAATGATATTGCATAATCTTAACCAATAGTTTAGTTAGTTTTAAGGTTGCTGTTACAGTTCTATTAATTATTTTACTCTCTTTAGAGCAATTTTCAGCAACCAAATGAAGAATTCGCAGAATTATTGGTCTAAATTGTTTACTTGAAAGTCGGAGAATAATTAAATCCTTGCTTGAGGATATTAGCCTGATTTCTGGCTAGAAGATTATATCTCTGCTAGGAGGAAAAAAAATCATAGAGCTTTTTGCTTTTTGAATCTGGTCTTGCATTTTGTTTTCAATTCTAAAATGGTTATGTATTTTTGCTGCTGAATTTGTTGGAGATATTTGGTGCTGGTGTTTGGCTAATTAATTTCTTCTTCTTCTTTTTTCATTTCAGATACCGTTCTGGCTCTGATTGCTAATTTTTTCTCTGATGGAGGATGTGAAAATTACTGAAGTTATATCTCCTCTGGAACCTTCTTCAACATCCCAAGATAATAATCCTTCTCATGGTGAAGCTTCATCAAGCCATGCGACAAATGCAAACGTAGAACTTGATCAAGTTGCCATGAAAGACGATTCAGTTGATAAAACAGAGATATACCACCAAGGTGCATTGAAGGATGATTCCAAATCAGAAGCAACACAAAATGTGCTGAATGTACAGGATGAATCTCGAGAGAAAACTGCAGGCGTCAAAATTTCCTCGAATGGTCCACAAGATCAAGAGAAAACCGAAGACATACAGAATTCCTCAAATGGACAGAAATCTCAAAGAAAAACTGAACCCGTACCTAATTCTTCTGGTGTACGGCAACCTCAAGATCCTATCAGCAGTCCTCATGTCCATGTTGATGATGGTATACCTGCTACTTCCTCTCCTATTGAAAGAGCACAATCCGAGGAACATGCTCTGCCCCATGTAAAGGTTAGAGTGCAGCGAGATGAGCTTGCTTCTCCTCATGCAAATGTTGCCAGCCTTGATTTCAGGACACCGAATTCTACTGATTCTCCTCGACTTTTTAAGCAGAGTGACATGAACAGAGGTCTAATTGATACGGCAGCACCTTTTGAATCTGTTAAAGAAGCTGTTTCCAAGTTTGGAGGAATTGTTGATTGGAAAGCCCATAGAATCCAGACTGTAGAGGTACAATCAATCTGCCATTGTCATTGATGTCACACACCCTGTTGCATTTTCTTGATGATAATTACTTTTCAGCACTATTCGATCAAGCACTTGCCAATACTTTTGATAAAGAGAAGGGCAACAATATTTCTTGTTTCCCTATCTTCTTGTGGATTTTGCAGCAAAGAAAATCTCCGTGTCTGTGTTTAATAGAAATCTACATTGTAAATGGCATATCGGAAACAAGAATGTGTTGTTGAATTGGTGTGTGTTGAAGCCTATGGGAATTCCGGTTGCACCAGTGGTTTAGGAAAGGTTGGATATCTATTTGATGGTTTATTTATTTATTTTCATAAGAGGTTGTCATTTGAGGAGGCTTAAGATGAATGTACCCTTGAGTCTGTGATGAAAGCTTTAGTGTGATGTAGGAAGCTACTTCGCATCATTTTGATACAGCAATAGAAGAGAGTAGAGGATTTGGGTTTAGACATTCAATGTTGTTAGTTTTCGACTAAAAACATCAGCATATTCTCATGTATGATCGATCACTTACGCTGCTTTTTGTGATGCTCCATAAGGAAAATCCAAAATGTTTTCTTATCAAAGTAGTGAATGCATCATCACTTCAGCAAAGACTTCCCTTTTGCTTCCAAAAAATGATGTTAAGAGTTGCTGCTGCAAACTGCTTCTATGCTCATTTTATTTTCAAAAATATTTTCATATTTGACTGTTTCTTGGAAATGAAAGTGGAAATGAAGATATTCATGCAAAAGGGAATCTTATCTAACTGTGCATTTTTTGCATGTGTAAGAATTGGAAGCTTCTCTTCTTGGATTAAGTGCTGGCCTAGTGATTTGAGTTCTTTTTTATTTGCTTCCAATCATTGCATCCGTTTGATGAATGTGCTCCGCCAGAAAACATTTTTTCCATCTGGATAATTATTAACTTGTAGGCCTTTTCTCTAACTTTGTAGAGACGCAAACTTGTAGACCAAGAACTAGAGACGGTACAGGTGGAGATGCCTGAGTACAAGAAACGGTCAGAGGCAGCTGAAGAGGAAAAAATACAAGTTCTTAAGGAGCTGGACAGCACTAAGAGACTTATTGAAGAGCTAAAGCTCAATCTGGAGAGGGCACAGACTGAAGAGCATCAGGCAAAACAAGATTCTGAGCTTGCCAAGCTCAGGGTGGAAGAAATGGAACAGGGGATTGCTGATGAAGCTAGTGTTGCAGCCAAGGCACAACTTGAGGTTGCTAAAGCCAGGTACTCAGCTGCGGTGTCAGAACTAAAGACTGTTAATGATGAGGTGGAAGCACTGCACAAGGAATATGCTTCTTTGGTCAGTGAGAAAGATGAAGCTGTTAAAAAAGCTGAAGATGCTGTTTCTGCATCCAAGGAAGTTGAGAAGACTGTAGAGGAACTTACAATCGAGCTGATTGCTACCAAGGAATCCTTAGAGTCTGCGCATGCTGCTCATATGGAAGCAGAGGAGCAAAGAATAGGAGCAACCATGGCCAAGGAGCAAGATTCTCTTCATTGGGAGAAGGAGTTAAAGCAAGCAGAAGAGGAGCTCCAAAGACTTAACCAACAAATTCTTTCAGCAAAGGATCTCAAATCAAAACTAAACACTGCTTCAGCTTTGCTAGTTGATTTGAAAGCTGAACTAGCAGCTTATATGGAATCTAAAACAAAGGAGGGAACTGAAGGAAAACCAAAAGCTGAGCAGCAGGAACCAGAGAAAACAACTCACACCGACATACAAGCAGCAGTTGCTTCAGCAAAGAAGGAACTGGAAGAAGTAAAACTCAACATTGAGAAAGCAACTGCAGAAGTAAATTGCTTGAAGGTGGCTGCCATATCGTTACAAACAGAGCTGGAAAAAGAAAAATCATTGTTTTCTGCAATTAAGCAGAGAGAAGGAATGGCCTCAGTAACAGTTGCTGCTCTTCAGGCTGAGCTGGACAAGACTAGGTCAGAAATAGGCCTGGTTCAGATGGAAGAGAAAGAAGCCAGAGAAAAGACAGTTGAGATTCCCAAGCAACTGCAACTAGCAGCGGAAGCAGCTGATGAGGCCAAGTCACTCGCTCAAATGGCTCATGAAGAGCTATGCAAAGCGAAGGAAGAAGCAGAACAAGCAAAAGCTGGTGCAAGTACGATGGAGAGTAGATTACTTGCAGCTCAAAAGGAAATAGAAGCTGCCAGAGCCTCTGAAAAATTGGCTTTAGCAGCGATCAAAGCTTTGGAAGAGAGTGAATCAGCTCAAAGCACCAATAATGTGGATTTACCTACCAGTGTAACACTCTCTCTAGAAGAGTACTATGAGCTCAGCAAGCGTTCCCATGAAGCAGAGGAGCAGGCCAACCTGAGGGTAGCAACTGCTATTTCTCAGATCGAAGCAGCCAAGGAATCAGAGTCAAGAACCGCCGAGAAGTTGGAACGAGTGAATCAAGAGATGACCGCAAGAAAGGAAGCTCTGAAAATTGCATTGGATAAGGCTGAGCAGGCGAAGGAAGGGAAGTTGGGTGTAGAACAGGAGTTGAGAAAGTGGAGGGCTGAGAATGAGCAACGACGTAGAGCTAGTAATTCTGGTCTGGGAGCTGCAAACCCCAATAAAAGCCCAAGGGAAAGCTTGGAGGTCAGGAAAGAATCAAAGAGTGTTGATCGTGTACTGGATGCCGCCGTGGATTATGTTTCAAATCCAAAATCAAATGTACCTGGAAGTAACGCTGGAACCGATTCCTCTCCAGAAGTAAAGGCTCCAAGGAAGAAGAAGAAATCGCTGTTCCCGCGATTTTTATTGTTTTTTGCGAGGAAAAAATCACATCCTTCCAAGACAGGATAACTTCGATGCACTGTCCTTCTTGTCATGATTTACCTCTCTTTACTGGGTATTTTTTTTTCACATTGATAGGAAAAGATGAGCGTTCGTGGTTAAATGTAAATGTTTGTGAATCGTGCATTACAAGTTCATTGGTTTATATTTTTGTCTCACTGATTCATGATATACATGTAGGCTTTTGGACTTTCGACCATCGAATCGAATCATTGTAAAGGTGTGAGATTCGTTTAATCAAAGAATTTTGTCAATTTGTACGTTTGGTGATAAACAAGATTGGATTTTTCCCCTGTGGGTATCAAATTGCATGCTGAATATCGCTGCCGGACTTCAGCAACAGCGTCTTTGAATTTCTTATTAATATGTTAAAAACAAAACAGGCTCTTCTGCTTGACGACATTATCTCAGTGGGTAAAGCAAGGACGGTGGTGCGTTGACGAAAATTCTTTTTAATAATTTTATCTTGTTATTTCCTACATAAAACCACCACGTTACAATATAATTTCATTACCACACAGGTACCCTTAGACTTACCCTAATTAATTTTAACATTTCTTAGACTAATGATTTCATAATATATACTTAGGGTCATTCTTAACAACTTCATAGCCATAATAATTCAATAATTCCTAATTCAATTAAATATATGAAAATAATATAATTATATGCATTACAATAATATATTACAAGTTCCTTAAAGAGTACCAAAATAACTTTTTGGAGTTTTTACATCAAACTTAAACAAAACAAAAGATTACAACATCTCATATATAATATTTATACTTATAACAAAACTAGTAAATAACATGACAAAATTCTAATATTATAGAATATAATTTATACATTTGATTGTTTATATTTATAATCACTCAATGACTTTTTTCAGCATAGTTTTAACCCCGAGACGGGTTTTGTGAAACTCACATCTGTGAAAAGAATTCCCGCAACTCCAGCCACGGCAAAGCGAGCGAGCATGGACCAACTCTGCCTTCACATACCACTTTCCGGATCCTCTCCAAGGCCAAGTGGGTCAAACCCAAACTCTCCTGCCAAACTAAACTTAGAGAAACACAGCAAGATTAAGCAAAACATAAACAACAAACAGAAATTTTTAAGTTCAGGTCGAGAATTAGACAGAGCACAGTGAACGGCTCACGTTCCATCAAGATATGGTGGAGGATCAAGCCCAGGAAGCCATGTGGGTCGCTGTTGGGCATGAACCACAAGTGGTGTGCAAGGAGTGCTTCCTGGTTTGGCAGGCAAAACACATCTGCTGCACCATATGATGACTTATTTATGTTCTTAGGCAAGGAGCATAACGAAGAAGAAAAACATGGCTGAATAAGGAAAGCTCTACCCGTTGCAACAGCCATTTTTTCTTCTCTTCCTCTCTCTATACAAGCGAGTGGTTACCGAAGGCATCCATCATAGCTACGTATACAACTACCATCCAAAATAAGAACTCATCCATACGAAGACAACATGGTCCCACAAACTCCCACTAAATTTATGATGGCCAATCAAACAGCCAGGGAGGATGCCGGGCAGCCTAACTTCACAACAGCAAGCAGAAGGGGGAAAAGGAACAAGAAATCACGACAGCACTCCAACCTGCTGAAGACAGGAATTTCGGATTCAATGAGAAGCAATACAACAAGATAGGAAACATCAAAATACTAGCAATTTGACGTAAAACTCCAAATACAGTAATTAGATATCATTCTTCCTGGAAGATAAATCCAAACATACCTAGTTAATCAAAAATTAAAAAATACAATTCAGAAATTTTAGAAAAGCATTTCCGACACCGAGAGAGTGATCAACTGGGGAGCAATATTCAGCAATCAGCGCCTGCTGGATATGCTGAAGGAGCTGACTTTCATGGGGGTTGCAATCACCAGTGGAGCCTCAGGAGAATCGCTGACTGCAAACTTGTCATGCATGAAACGGCTATCAACAATGGAGTCATCCTTGAGGACTACCTTGTAGCAGTAACAGCTCTTCAAGCCCTCTTGATTACGATAGCACTCATGGGAACCATTCTTTACCTGCTGGAAGTTCCATATCGCACTAAACTTGCCAGCTGTTGCAACCAAATGGCGCTCCTGCTTCCCATTCTCTGTGACCTGCCAAAGTTTTTTACTCACATAATGTTAAAATTATCATGCATAGACCATCACAGCAGACACTTCAGGTGATATGCAAGTACAGTAGGGGAAAAGGAACTACGCAATAGAAAGCCCAGCCCCACTATTTCGTTTGACTAAAGCAAGAGCGTCTATTGACAAATATTAAAATGGATTGTCACTAAGTATATTGTTTCACGACCAAGTATATGTTGTTAATGCTTATTATGCAATTTTAGACGTGTAAGGTTCATCTGAACAAGTTTCAGTGCCATGCATCATCATTGTGATTGCTGGAATATGACCATGGTCTTTCACTGGCGTAGGTCTCGATGAAACTTGATTGATGAACAGCTTTTTTCCACTCCATAATACTTAGCTTCCAACTAAGGCTTCAGCGTCAAGTTCTAGGAAAAAATAAATTTCTAAATTTTGTTTTTGGTGAAGTTCATCAAGCAACCAAAACTGGGTGAAATTTTTAAATTTTTTAATGGGAAACATACTAGTTAGGCACAGAGCATTGCTTGAAGGATTCAACACTATCAAGGATATATTAAAGAGATGACCATAGCTAAACAATCAGGAAATAAATGTCATGAATCAAAAGCTCATGCAACAAGAAAAATTCATTGCAAGAAACCAACTAATCCCAGAACATATTCAAATCCTCATGAATTAAGTGACTTGAAACAAGTGTGCAATACTTAAGCCTAAAAGCATTATTCCTATACCCTTTTAACAGAAAGAGATCACATAGAACAATATTTCATCTACAAACAAAGGTGAAGGCACACACTGCCGGACACTTCTTACTTCTAGAATCTAAAAATATACATGGTTATAGACATTCTTAAATGCAACGGGTATTGTATAATTCCTTCAAAATGGTCCTGCTAGAACACTGTTTTTCTATGTTATAGAGAAAAAAAAAAAAAAAAGTTAGTAAGAAATCGTGTAGGAGGAGCCTGGGAGGAGCTCTACCTGAAATACATGCTAACTAAAACCATTTTCCACCTCCCTAAAACTTTCTGAAGAAGCAAATAAACATTAAAGCAACAACTCCATTGAAGTTTCTGCTAAATCTCACATTTGTCACTAATGCAACAAATCCATAACATATTATGCGGAGAAGGAAAACAATTAGTAAAATGGAGAACAGACCAAAATAAGGCAAATAAAATTAACATCCATTTTCATTATGCTTATCCAGAAAATTCTGCCCTAGGAATCTACAAAGCTTGGCATTTAAAGCAAATGAATTCACATGTTGAATTGTCTAGGCATTGATAAAAAGGTCAAGGGAAAAAAAAGAATTCAATTATGTCCAAGTATCACCAATAACTTATGCATCTCATGGTCATGGTAGGATTGCATACATATCATATGCATTAAACAGAAGAAGCACCACAAGAATTGACAACTCAATATGAAAAGGGATACAAGTCTACTTACCCAAGAGAACTGAGCCTTTTGGAACTTGTTATTAACTCCAGCTAGATGTGAATCCAGAGGAGTCAGCTTCAACAATCTCGGAGCTGCAATCCTGTTACCCATACGACCATTAAAACCAGTCTTCATCTTACCATCCTTGTCTGTGAAAAGAGTGCAGATAAGGATCAAATATGTATCGGTGGTGCCCAATATCCACTTCCCATCAAAGGTAACATCAACATGAGTAATAGGTGATCCCAGGCCAGGAAAAGCTGTTTTTGCCTGCCGCATCGAATTGCCTGAATACAATCGAATCTTCCCATCACGAGACCCAACAACAATTGATCCATCACCTGTGCTCGCAAAGCACTGGAAGTTAGTCCCTCTTGAAAACTGATGTCCTTGAGTCCAATTCAGAACAGGAGTATTAGCTGTAGCAAGATTTTGAACAATCCCATGCCGGTCACGCATATCCCACCTGCAAAGCCTATTGTCATCCAATCCCAAAATGTAGATCCTGACGGATCCAACTGTGCTCCCTTGCTATCATTTGCAATATCCCTCATGGTAATATCAGTTCCATCCTTTTCAAACCTCCACTCAGTAATAATCTTCCCAGTCTCTATATCAAGTTGATGCAAACCAGTAGAATGCAATTTCCCTTCATTCATCGGACTCATAAGCAACATATTAGTCTCAGCCCGCATAAGAAGTGCCTTTTTAGGAGTCGAATGCACCAAATTCGAAGAACTCCTATGATTCCCACTTCCAAAATTGACATAAGCACCTTTTCCATGAATCCCGTGGCTAAAGTTCTTAACGACCTGAATCCCTGAACTACCCACCAAGAAACTGTTATCCAGCGCACCCAATGCCAAGCTCTGTATCCCTCCATTGGCTGCCTCCTCAAATTCCTCTTGTAGATCTTGATTTCCCCTCACAGGGGTCACAGATCCAGGGCTTTTCAAGAAATCATCCTCTGCATTCTCCCACATAGAATCATCTGCTTTTTCCGGGTTCGCCCACCCAACAAAATCCTTCCCGTAAACCTTAACCTTGTTTGCTTCATTGGACTCGTACCTAAAAGTATTCTCAAACAAACATTCCTGGTACTTGCTATTAAAAACCTTATAACCTTCATCACTAAAAAACTTTATAGCCCAAACACCGTCAGCAACAAAATCAACGCGGCGCTGTTCCTTAAATGTTTTCAATTGCATCTCAACAGCGACTTTCGCTCTAATTTTTGTACTAACCTTCAAAACCCACCAAGAAACTCCTTCAGATTCTGACTCCGAGTCCTCCTCTTCATCTTGAGCATTAATTTTTGAGGTCTTGATGAAAGAATAAGAAGTCAACTTCTCTGAAGTAACCCATTTGGCTTTTGGGGTGTTACCGCCGATATGAAGGTAAAGTTTGACACCATTTTTAAAATTAGAGTTAGTACTCTGCTGGGTTCGGGTTGTTGTTGAGGGGTATTTGAGTTTTAGGGCTTTAAGCTTGGATTCGACTTCATCAAGAGAAGATGGGGTTTTGGGTCTGTTTCTTCCTGTGGAAGATGATTTTTCTGGGGTTTCATTGCTGACATCTTGGTAGTTTTCTTCTTCTTCCGTTTCTTCTTCTTGTTGGCTCTCTGTGTCCGAGTCTGAGAGCTCCAGATCTTCACGGCTTTGAGAGCCCCCCATTTTCGCTTCTTTTTCTCTTGAGACAGAGGAATAAGAGTTTAGGTTTTTTTGAAAGAGCACCAGAGAGGGATTGGTTAGAGCGCCAAGCTCTAAATTTGAAATTGGAGCTGTTTCAGGTTTGGCTTCTTATAGGGATTTACTTTTAGTCATTTTTTCATGATGCTTCGTTGATTTAAAAATTACAGGAACTTTATAAATGCAAGAAAAAATAAAAAATAAAATCTATTTTTTTTATAAAATTATCATTATATTTTAATTAACGATTAAAATACTCTTACAGTATCAAAATTACAAAACTGTGTTAAAAAAACTCCTCGAAATTCATAACCCAATCCCAATAAAAATCTCCTTTCAGAATAATTTTCCCAACAAGTCAGATCTTACAAAAACTAAATGATACGAAATTCAGTGAATAAATGACAGATCTCGCTTTCTTTTTCTTGTCTGGAACCCCCCTAAAAATACCACCTTTCCCACAAACCTTAAAATCATCATATTTTTAGGCCCTCATGAAGACTTTTAAAACTGCTGAAATGTCTCCGGCAAAAAAGAGGGAAGTAACTTCTTTCCAACATGACATCATGTCAGAGCTTGGAAAGCTAGGAATGACATATGAAAAGAGGCTCAATTTAGGTAGAGAATTGAAGTCTGCGTTGGGAGAAATGCATAACATTATGCCAAAGCCTGGAAAGCTGGTAGAAAATTAGAGTTTCTGTTGGGAGAAATGCATGTAAATATAATTGATTTCTTGAGGGAACAATGTTTAAGCGGGAGGGATAGTGGAGAGGAGGAAATTGATATAGATATTGATGAACTCAATGATGAGTATTGGCAAGAAAAATGAAAAAATCAAATCATCATCCAAAAACACTAAAAAATAATAATTTCAAATAAAAAAATTAAAAAATCATAAAATTCTATTTCATATGGAAAAACAAGCAGCAGAGAGTTAACCAAAATTCTCCTAGTGCATTAAATGTGTGTGACAACAATTATTTATTTTTAGTCAGAGTAGTTAAACGAATTTCGGAAACCTTGTGAAAGAGAGGAATCTTACATTAGAAACTTTTGTTCAGTTGATTCTGGTGGGCTGTGTGTTTAGGAAATGACTTGGCCGATGGGGATATTGACATTGGTTTTAATGGCCCTTCTATCTTAAGTTATCAGAATGGGATGGTTGGGTGGGGGAATCTGAGAAGGAAATTTGAGAATTTAGAGTTAGCGTTAGGATTTATAAATTAAGGATGACAGTTTATGGATGTTTGTGTTATATTATATAAGAGTAAATTTATTTTTTCATTCAAATTTATAATTTAAGGATGACAGTTTATGGATGTTTGTGTTATCTAAGCTCATCTTGTTCTTCTGCCTTTGATTTGATGGATGAATCACAATGTGAATGCTGAAGCATTGCATACACGTCTATTTACTACTCCTGCCTTGTATAACTGTGAAAACAGAAGAAATGAAGCAGAGACACCTTAAGATCATGCAAAAATTAATTCTCGTTGTCCACAACGAATTATTCTTGTAAGCTGTCTGATACATATGTAGCTACGGTATCCTGGTATTTACTTTTTACCCACACACAATAATCTGCTCCAGATGCAGCAACCTGGAAGTTTGAGGGAATAAGGTTTCCAAGATCCATCTTAGGTCCAATCTTCATGATCATGTTACCATCGATTGCTGCCACGTAAAGATCAGCATCAGAGGCTAAAATATTCACAGTGCTTGCAGAACCAATCCCAGAAGTTTTCCTAATTGTTGCCAATTTGCCAATTTCTTCCTTTAGGCCCCAGTCAAAAAAGTGATCATAAAACTGCAAAACATAGAAAGCTTCTGTAGTTAGGAATATTATATGTGAGTTTCCTAGTATATTAAACAGCGAAAAGAGAAGAAGAGTTTACAACAAATGGCAGATGACATGCTAAAGAGCATGATAGTAGTAGTATTGCACGGACAAACAAATTGAAAAAAGGGAGATGAAGTTACAATGGATGGGGTCCCAGGATGAGTGAGAATGTAGGCATATCCCTGCATGACTTTATCTGATGGAAATGGCCAAAGCTTTTGAGTAGACCCGGTGTCATGATTGTCAATGAAAGTCACAGCATTTTGTGGCAACAGGCCAATCAATCCTGGTGGCTTTCCATTTGAGTCCTTCAACCTCCATAACTCTCCTTGCACAGCAGCTTGAAGTATCCCTTTCGTTGTAAAATCAAATGCTGTGACAGCACCACCAGCTGCTTGAATCCAATCTTTTAGTCCACCACGGTGCGCATCCTGGTTATATTCAGGCTTTCCATCCTGGCCATAAGCAAGAGAGTCCCATTTTTCACCAACTGCAAAATCTGGTGAAGTATTTTCCATATAAATTTTGGTAATACTAGGAGCATAGCCCCTAACAAAGTCGAATCGCCATCCATCAAATCCTATTTCAGACTTTAACCAGTTCATCCAATCTGATAACTCCTTCTGAACTCTAGGATTGAGGTGGTCAATATCAGGGGCACCTCTGAAGTTATCTCCTGTATCAGGATTTCCTTTGCCATCAGAATAGGCAGTGTCATCACTGCAAATGAAGGATGGCCCCCAGTCAAGGCGATCATCAGAAGTTCCACCTTCAAAAATGCACCATATTCCTCTCCCATCTTGCTTCTCAGCAGTTCTATGGTTTATGACAATGTCTGCCAGGCATTTAATTCCCTTCTGATGGAAAGCCCCAATTAGTGATTTCAATTCACCCTGAGATCCATATTTTGATGCACTCAGATCATACAGCCTGCCTGGCATATATCCTAGAAGAAATTTAAGTAGAGGGTACATTATGTCTTCTGAAAAGGAATTCAAAGATCAAATAAAGAAAACCAAATGGTCACTTTCTGTCAGGTTTTTTTGTATTTAAACATAACTCGGATGTTCTTCGCTATTAATTGTAAATCATATGCTTCTTCAAATTAAATGCAATAACTCAATTCCTCTTGCCATCGAAGTTAATATTCAGGTAAGTAAATAGCATCAGAGACAAAATTTCTACCTTGGAACAGAGAACACATGAGAACAAATTAATAAAGAAATGATACTTAAAATGAACAATTATTCATAAAGTACCTTGCGGTGCAACTGACTGAGAGGCTGGAGGAAGCCAGACATGAGTAATTCCAGCATTAGCCAAATCAGGAACTAAGTTCTTTAGTGAGTTGTACCATCCTCCTGCCTGATTACATGACTCCCAGTTGAACCCCTGTCACACGATCACCAAACCCATGAACAATTAAATTTACATGTACAAAATCGATTAGGTTTTGAGAGGGATACGATTGGGTGGTTCATGCCTTACCTGAAATAACAAAGCAGAAGAAGTGAACAAAGGGAAAACTGAGAGGAAGAGAGAGAAGAAGCAGAAAGTGAGAAATCTCATTCTCTTGGTTATGTTCTAGGGTGATGGATTTTGATGCTCTCTTTTTATAGGTCTCATTGGCGTGTTGGTGCTGTAAGAATCCAAAAGGTAAACCAAGTTGTCCATGATAACTCGTGAATGTATTTGGCACTGTAATTGTTTTTTCTTTGCGTTTTGAAAATTGTTATTTTATAAAATATATTTTTAATTAAAATTGGTTTTGAAAAATATATATTTGATTAAAACTGTAGTTGAAATTTAGGTTGAATAAAAAATAATTTAATGTGTTTGGTTAAAAATACTTTTGAAATTAAGGTTATAAAATAATTTAAATATATATATATATTAATATTGATGGTTTTTAATTTAAATATTGTAGATTTAACTATTGTTATCACATCATGAAATAAATAATACTTTATATAAAATATTTTTTATTATTCCATTCAACTATCTACAATTCCATCACGTCTGAAATACATCCGACAGTTTTCTTGGTTTCTTAAATACGCAACAACATAACTTGTAAAATATAATCAGGAACAAAATTAGAATTACGATCAAATTCTGCAAATGCTACGTCATCAAGCGAATAAAACACAATTAAAAAATAAAAAATATTTTTTTTATTTTACTGGATCGGACCCGGTTCAATGCATTTTGCGTGTTGGACCGGACCCAGTCCGACCGGAACAGTGGAGCATGATTGAACTTTTCATCCGCGCAAGAAAGCAGCAATTAGCTGCTTTCCTTCTCCCTGCGTTTCACACGTAATTAACTGTGGGACCCATGCACAGTAAGTAGCTTTTTTTCCTTAACTAAACGTTTACAAGCTGCGGTTTGCTTTAAAAGCAACCGTAGTCGCGTAAACAAACAGGCACTAAATGGACGACTCTAAAGATGACATAATTTTTCTTTATTGGATTCGAGCATTATTGATGTTAGGCACTTGCAGGGGCGGAGCCTTTTACAAGGCTAAGGAGAGCTGTAGTCCAGGTAACAAAAAACTTAATAATCTATTTTCTCTTTATTTTTTATACAGCTAACCTAAACACTGCCTACTTTTCCTTTCAACACTAATTAATTAGCAGCCATTAGCCGCCCACTTTATTTTCTCTGGCAACACTAATTAATTAGCCACTTACTTTCCCTTACAACACTAATTAATTAGTTATATTTTACAGAAAATCTATCTAAACATAAATAATTAATTGGTTCACATGTCTTCCAAGTAACTTGGGGTTTTAACTTTCTTCTTCATAATAATATATAATTTTACCTTAGATTTTGAAAAAGAATCTATACAGAGAGCCGCAAGAGTGTAAAATCATCAGGTAAGAATTTACAAGCCCTAACTTTTCATTTTGAATTCAATGTTTCACATTCATTACAGTAGATTGTTAGTGGAGTAAACAATAGACTGTACCCTAGAAATGGACAGATGCTAACACACTAGTAGTCTAGTACTAATAATTTACTGGTTATTTCAAAGTTAAGTTCTCCAAATCTCCCAGTAGTTTGCATCATTGGTTTATCCTTGTATATTCTGCATTTCATGAATATTTTATTGTGGCATTAGTATCTTTTCATCTTGCACCTAACTTCCCTAATCCCTTTTACTTGAATAGATTATAAATTATAATGGAAAATCAAGGAAACAAGAGAGGAAAAACTATTTTTCATTCTTTAAACCAAACGAACAAACATCAACTAGTAAAGGACATTCTCCATCCAATGTTGATGTCTCAAATCGTAGTGAAAAACCCCCTTTCAAATCTCAAAGAGTTGAAATTGATGTTAATACTCTTGAACGGGATCCTAGGTTACGAATTCTAGTGTGGAAACATCCTATTAATCAACAAGATGAAATTAGAAGAGTTTATATCAAAATGAGTTCATATCAACCTAAGTTAGCAGAGTATCCAAGGAATGAATCAGGGAGACAATATCATCGATTTCAATACACTTGGTTTGATCAATTTTCTTGGCTAGAGTACTCTCCATCAAAGGATGCAGTATTTTGTTTTCCATGCTTTATCTTTGAAAACAAAGTGCCTCGTCATCTCACATTCACTGCCGAAGGCTTTAGAAGTTGGAAGAGGGTTAATGATAGGGTTAGATGTGCACTTTTGATGCATGTGGGAAGTCCCACTTCACCATATAATAATGATGTGAAATCCATTGAAGATTTAATGAAAGTAAGTAGACATATTGATAAAGTGTTGAATGCACAAACTGTTGAAGAAGTTCAGAAAAATTGGTTGAGACTTATGACAACAATTGAAAGTGTTTGATGGCTTAGCTTACAAGCATGTGCATTTAGAGGTCATGATGAATCTTCGGCTTCTAATAATCAAGGCAATTTTTTAGAGATGATAAGACTTATGGGGAGACTGAATGTTGACATTGATGATGTTGTCTTAGAAAAAGCTCTGAAAAATGCAAAGTATACCTCGATGACTATTCAAAAAGATATTTTGCATATTCTCGCGAACAAAGTGAGGAAAAAGATTTGTGAAGAAGTTAGAGATGCAAAGTTTTGTATTTTGGTTGACGAAGCCAAAGATGCATCAAATAAAGAACAAATGGCTATTGTTTTGAGATTTGTTGATATTCAGGGTTTTGTACGAGAGTGTTTTTTTATTCAGATACTACTTCAACACTTAAAAAAGAAATTTATGATGTGCTCACTCGATATAACTTGCATATTTTCAATATAGGAGGTCAAGGGTATAATGGTGCTAGCAATATACGTGACGCATGGAATGGACTACTTCTTTCCAACATGACATCATGTCAGAGCTTGGAAAGCTAGGAATGACATATGAAAAGAGGCTCAATTTAGGTAGAGAATTGAAGTCTGTGTTGGGAGAAATGCATGACATTATGCCAAAGCCTGGAAAGCTGGTAGAGAATTAGAGTTTCTGTTGGGAGAAATGCATGTAAATATAATTGATTTCTTGAGGGAACATTGTTTAAGCGGGAGGGATAGTGGAGAGGAGGAAATTGATATAGATATTGATGAACTCAATGATGACACCTTGTTCACATTATGAAAGCTCTGAATATTTGCAAGAAAAATGAAAAAATCAAATCATCATCCAAAAACACTAAAAAATAATAATTTCAAATAAAAAAAATTTAAAAAATCACAAAACTCTATTTCATATGGAAAAACAAGCAGCAGAGAGTTAACCAAAATTCTCCTAGTGCATTAAATGTGTGTGACAACAATTGTTTATTTTTAGTCGAGTAGTTAAACGAATTTCGGAAACCTTGTGAAAGAGAGGAATCTTACATTAGAAACTTTTGTTCAGTTGATTCTGGTGAGCTGTGTGTTTAGGAAATGACTTGGCCGATGGGGATGTTAGTTAGTGGAGACAAACAATGTCCCACCATATGCAAGTGGGAATACCTAATCTCCCACTTGGCACATGGTGTAGGACACAAACGGTGGGCATAAATCATGGCATGATTTATGCCCTTCACTCTTAACTTAGTATATACATGTGCTCATTGTAGAGCTGAGCTTGGTGTAGTGGCAGAGAAGAGTGAAAAACACAGAGAGAAAAACGTGAGAAAGAGAGCTGTAGAGAGAGCTTGAGTGTGTAGAGTTGAGTTGAGAAGAGTTTTCTCCTCCTCCTTTGTTTGTATTGTTTCTTTGAGTGATTAATACAAACCAGTAGCTCCGTGGAGTAGGCAAGTTGCCGAACCACGTAAATTTGTGTGTGTTTGAGTTCTGGAATTTCCCAACAACTGGTATCAGAGCTTGTTCTTGAAAAAGAGGGTGTTTGATCCAAACTCAAAAATCAAAGTTCTCAAAACGTGTTTTTGAACATACCATCGTGTAGAGGAAGAAGAGCCGAATTCACTGGTGAAAACCCGACGAAGAACCGACGTCCTGCATGCCCGCACTCGTCCACACGCGCCGACGCCAGGTCTGCCCACGCGCACCAACGCGCCTCACGCTCCACACGCGTCTTCCTCGCCCGAATTCCTGAAACTGAACCGGGTTGACCCGCCACGGCATCAGCCATGCCAGCAATTCTACACAATCATCCGCCACATCATCAGACCAGTCAGCAGACACGTCATCAACTGCCACGTCAGCAGAAATTACGCGTGTATTTGCCACGCCATCAAAGTGGGTCCCTTATTGCTTACGTGTATGTCACGTCAGAAAGCCACGTCATCACTCTGGGTTGTGATTCAGGTGCTTCACGTACACTATTCTCGGCCTCGACACGCGGCTTCATCTCGCACCGTCTCGTTGATCCAAAACTTTGATTGTTAAGATCTGAGCCATCCAAAGTCCGATTTGGGTGATCTCAGTGTCGTTTCCAATATTTTTGGCCGTTCCGGACACATCTGTAAGGTCAGATTTGACAGATTCAAGTCCGAGAAGTGTGAAAAATGGCAGATGAAATAAAAGCTGCTGGAATTGAAAAATTTGATGGAACAGATTTTGGATATTGGAAAATGCAAATTGAAGACTATTTATATGGGAAGAAACTTCATCTTCCTCTGGGGGAGCAAACCAGAGAATATGCCGTAAAAAGATTGGCAAATTCTTGATAGACAGGTTTTGGGCATTATCCGGCTATCCTTGTCGAGAAGAGTTGCTCACAATGTTACAAAAGAAAAATCCACTGTAAAATTGATGGAAGCCTTGTCTGGGATGTATGAGAAGCCCTCAAAGAAATAATAAAGTGCACCCGATGAAGAAGTTGTTCAACTTGAAGATGACAAAGAAGCACCTCTCGTTACACAACATCTCAACAACTTCAATACCATCACAAATCAATTGTCATCTCGTTGAGATTGAGTTTGATGATGAGATTCGTGCACTCATTTTGCTAGCTTCACTTCCAAGCGGTTGGGAAGGTATGAGGACGTACTGTGAGCAACTCAACTGGAAAATCCAAACTGAAATATGATGACATCCGAGACTTGATTTTAGCTGAAGAAGTGCGAAGGAAAGACTCGGTGAAAGTTCAAGTTCGGATCGCTCTCAACATCAACACTTGAGGGAGGAGACAGGATAGAGGCTTATCCAGAGGCAGATCCAAATCAAGATACAAAAGTAAAAGCAAGTTCGGACCCAGAAAGCAGGTTGAATGTTGGAATTGTGGCAAACCTGGTCATTTCATGAGGAATTGCACAAAACCGAAAAAACCTGAAGCTGACTCTGCAAACGCTAACATAGATGAGGTACAAGATGCTTTGATTCTTGTTGTACAAAGTCCAATTGATGATTGGATTCTTGATTCTGGTGCTTCATTCCACTGTACACCACACCATGAGATGATGCAAAACTATGTTGCTGGAGATCACGGTGTAGTCTATCTGGCCGATGGAAAACCAATGGATATTATGGGTATAGGAGATGTGTAAATCAAGACAATGAATGGATCTACATGGAACTTGCAAAATGTAAGGCATGTTCCTGGACTAAAGAAGAAGTTGATCTCGGTCGACAACTTGATGATAGTGGTCATTCAATCCTTTTTTCGGAGGTATGTGGAAGGTATCAAAGGGAGCAATGGTTTTGGCTCGTGGAAAAAAAACCGGCACCTCAGTATATGACCACAAGATTTGCGTACATTATTGCCTCTACCGAAGCGAGAAAATCATGCACATCTATGGCAATCGTAGACTCGGCTATATGAGTCAAAAGGGGATGAAGGTACTTCAATCGAAGGAAAGCTGCCAGAGCTTAAAAATGTTGATCTAGACATTTGTGAAAGCTGTGTTTTTGGAAAACAGAAGAAGCTCAGTTTCTTAAAGGTTGGCAGGACCTTAAGACCAAGAAAGCTAGAACTGGTACACACAGATTTATGGGGACCATCTCCAATAGCATCTCTTGAAGGTTCTCGGTATTACGTGACTTTCATTGATGATTTCAGCAGAAAGGTATGGGTCTACTTTCTCGAAAAATAAATCGATGTGTTTGAAACATTCAAGAAGTGGAAGGCTATGGTTGAGACCGAATCAGTCCGAAGTTGAAATGCTTGAGATCCGATAACAGAGGAGAATACATTGATGGAGGTTTCAAAGAGTATTGTGCTGTTAATGGTATCAGAATGGAAAAGACCGTTCCAGGCACACCGCAACAGAATGGCACTGCTGAACGGATGAACAGGACCATCAATGAACGAGCTAGAAGCATGAGGTTGCATTCTGGGTTACCTCAAACATTTTGGGCCGATGCGAGTTCATACCGCAGTTTACTTGATCAACCGTGGACCATCGGTTCCTTTGGAGTTCGGATTGCCCGAGGAAGTATGGAGAGGAAAAGAGGTACAACTCTCTCATTTAAAGGTCTTTGGGTGTGTTTCCTATGTGCATATAGATTCCGATGCTCGCAATAAGCTAGATGCCAAATCCAAGAAATGTTTCTTCATTGGCTATGGAGATGAAGAATTTGGATTTCGGTTCTGGGATGATCAGAACAGAAAGATTATCAGAAGTAGGAAAGTGATCTTCAATGAGAAACTTTTGTACAAAGACAGATCAAGTGCAGAAACAGATATGACCGATTCGGATACAAGTCCACAAAAATCTGAATTCATCGATTAGAAGGGCTTCCCGATGTTACCAAGCAGAACAAAACTCAAGAGTCTTTACAAGAAGATTCAAGCACATTTGTACCCACTACTACACAAGAAGATGCAAAGCCAAGTGAACCAATTGTTTATGTTCGCAGGTCTTCAAGGACTGTAAAGCCCCCACAACGGTTCACACTTCTACTGAATTATATTTTGCTGACAGATGGTGGTGAGCCGCTAAGTTATGAAGAATCCTTACAAGATGGAAACTCAAGCAAGTGGGAGTTAGCCATGAAGGATGAGATGAGTTCGTTCTTGAAGAACAAGACTTGGGAGCTAACCACACTGCCTGAAGGAAAGAAGGCTTTGCAAAACAAGTGGGTTTACAGAGTAAAGACTGAGCATGACGGAAGCAAACGGTTCAAGGCAAGGCTTGTTGTAAAAGGGTTTCAACAAAAGAAAGGGATTGACTACTCGAGATATTTTCTCCAGTTGTGAAGCTCACAACAATCGAGTTGTTCGGGGATAGAGCAATGTTAAAAATTTACATCTTGAACAATTAGATGTAAAAACAAGATTTCTTCATGGTGAATTGGAGGAAGACATTTACATGCAACAACCGTGAGGGGTTTGCAATACAAGGAAAGGAGAACCAAGTCTGCAAGCTAAAGAAAAGCCTATACGGTTTGAAGCAAGCTCCAAGACAAAGGGTACAAGAAGTTTGACAACTTCATGTGTAGTTCAGGATACACAAGATGCCAGGCGATCATTGTTGCTATGTCAAAAATTTTGACAACTCCTACATCATTCTACTATTATATATGGATGATATGTTGATTGCAGGATCCAAAGATTGAGGAGATTGACAAGTCGAAACAACAATTGTCAAAACAATTTGAAATGAAAGATCCGGGAGCCGCTAAACAAATACTTCGCATGAGAATCATCAGAGATAAAGACAAAGGCATACTAAAGCTCTCACAAACAGAGTATGTCAAGAAGGTTCTCAGCAGGTTTAGTATGGATAATGCTAAACCAGTAAGTACACCTCTAGGGAATCATTTCAAGCTCAGCAAAGACCAGTCACCAAAAACCGAGCTAGAATGTGGATACATGGATAAGATTCCATACGCCTCGCCTATCGCCTCTTTGATGTATGCTATGGTCTGTACCAGACCAGACATTGCCCATGCAGTGGGAGTTGTAAGCCGATATATGAGCAATCCTGGAAAGCAGCATTGGGAGGTGGTGAAATGGATCATGAGGTACTTAAAAGGTTCATTAGAGACATGTCTTACCTTCACAGCTGGTGGTTTGAAACTTGAAGGTTTTGTAGACGCTGATCTAGCAGGAGATGTTGGTAGCCGAAAGAGCACTACAGGATATGTATATACTCTAGGAGGTACTGCTGTTTCCTGGAGTTCTACCTTGCAAAAGATCGTCGCTCTTTCAACAACAAGCCGAATATGTTGCAATCTCGGAATCTGCAAAAGAGATCGTATGGCCGCAGAGTTTTCGAAAGAATTGGGCAAGATGAATGGAAAGGGTACTTTATATAGCGACAATCAGAGTGCAATATTCCTTGCCAAGAATCCAAAGATTTCAATCCAGGATTAAGCACATTCAGATCAAATATCACTTCATCCGACAATTGCTAGATGATGAGCAACCGATGTTAGAAAAGGTCTCGTGGAAGCAAGAATCCAGCTGACATGTTAACCAAAGGAGTTACACTTGATAAACTGAAGTTGTGTAAAACTTCAGTTGGTCTTCAAGGATAAAAGATGATTTCATTGTTTGTCTCCAAGTGGGAGATTGTTAGTTAGTGGAGACAAACAATGTCCCACCATATGCAAGTGGGAATACCTAATCTCCCACTTGGCACATGGTGGAGGACACAAACGGTGGGCATAAATCATGGCATGATTTATGCCCTTCACTCTTAACTTAGTATATACATGTGCTCATTGTAGAGCTGAGCTTGGTGTAGTGGCAGAGAAGAGTGAAAAACACAGAGAGAAAAACGTGAGAGAGAGAGCTGTAGAGAGAGCTTGAGTGTGTAGAGTTGAGTTGAGAAGAGTTTTCTCCTCCTCCTTTGTTTGTATTGTTTCTTTGAGTGAATAATACAAACCAGTAGCTCCGTGGAGTAGGCAAGTTGCTGAACCACGTAAATTTGTGTGTGTTTGAGTTCTGGAATTTCCCAACAGGGGATATTGACATTGGTTTTAATGGCCCTTCTATCTTAAGTTATGAACATGATGGTCTTGCCGGGGAACAGAATGGGATGGTCAGGTGGGGGAATCTGAGAAGGAAATTTGGGAATTTAGGGTTAGCGTTAGGATTTATAAATTAAGGATGACAGTTTATGGATGTTTGTGTTATATTATATAAGAGTAAATTTATTTTTTCATTCAAATTTTTTAAAAAAATATAAGAGTAAATTTAATTTTTCATTCAAATTTATAATTTAAGGATGACAGTTTATGGATGTTTGTGTTATCTAAGCTCATCTTGTTCTTCTGCCTGTGATTTGATGGATGAATCACAAGTGAATGCTGAAGCATTGCATACACGTCTATTTACTACTCCTGCCTTGTATAACTGTGAAAACAGAAGAAATGAAGCAGAGACACCTTAAGATCATGCAAAAACTAATTCTTCGTTGTCCACAACGAATTATTCTTGTAAGCTGTCTGATACATATGTAGCTACGGTATCCTGGTATTTACTTTTTTACCCACACACAATAATCTGTTCCAGATGCAGCAACCTGGAAGTTTGAGGGAATAAGGTTTCCAAGATCCATCTTAGGTCCAATCTTCATGATCATGTTACCATCGATTGCTGCCACGTAAAGATCAGCATCAGAGGCTAAAATATTCACAGTGCTTGCAGAACCAATCCCAGAAGTTCTCCTAATTGTTGCCAATTTGCCAATTTCTTCCTTTAGGCCCCAGTCAAAAAAGTGATCATAAAACTGCAAAACATAGAAAGCTTCTGTAGTTAGGAATATTATATGTGAGTTTCCTAGTATATTAAACAGCGAAAAGAGAAGAAGAGTTTACAACAAATGGCAGATGACATGCTAAAGAGCATGATAGTAGTATTATTGCACGGACAAACAAATTGAAAAAAGGGAGATGAAGTTACAATGGATGGGGTCCCAGGATGAGTGAGAATGTAGGCATATCCCTGCATGACTTTATCTGATGGAAATGGCCAAAGCTTTTGAGTAGACCCGGTGTCATGATTGTCAATGAAAGTCACAGCATTTTGTGGCAACATGCCAATCAATCCTGGTGGCTTTCCATTTGAATCCTTCAACCTCCATAACTCTCCTTGCACAGCAGCTTGAAGTATCCCTTTTGTTGTAAAATCAAATGCTGTGACAGCACCACCAGCTGCTTGAATCCAATCTTTTAGTCCACCACGGTGCGCATCCTGGTTATAGTCAGGCTTTCCATCCTGGCCATAAGCAAGAGAGTCCCATTTTTCACCAACTGCAAAATCTGGGGAAGTATTTTCCATATAAATTTTGGTAATACTAGGAGCATAGCCCTTAACAAAGTCGAATCGCCATCCATCAAATCCTATTTCAGACTTTAACCAGTTCATCCAATCTGATAACTCCTTCTGAACTCTAGGATTGAGGTGGTCAATATCAGGGGCACCTCCGAAGTCACCTCCTGTATCAAGATTTCCTTTGCCATCAGAATAGGCAGTGTCATCACTGCAAATGAGGGACGGCCCCCAGTCAAGGCGATCATCAGAAGTTCCACCTTCAAAAATGCACCATATTCCTCTCCCATCTTGCTTCTCAGCAGTTCTATGGTTTATGACAATGTCTGCCAGGCATTTAATTCCCTTCTGATGGAAAGCCCCAATTAGTGATTTCAATTCACCCTGAGATCCATATTTTGATGCACTCAGATCATACAGCCTGCCTGGCATATATCCTAGAAGAAATTTAAGTAGAGGGTACATTATGTCTTCTGAAAAGGAATTCAAAGATCAAATAAAGAATACCAAATGGTCACTTTCTGTCAGGTTTTTTTGTTTTTAAACATACTCGGATGTTCTTCGTTATTAATTGTAAATCATATGCTTCTTCAAATTAAATGCAATAACTAAATTCCTCATGCCATCGAAGTTACTATTCAGGTAAGTAAATAGCATCAGAGACAAAATTTCTACCTTGTAACAGAGAACACATGAGAACCAATTAATAAAGAAATGATACTTAAAATGAACAATTATTCATTAAGTACCTTGCGGTGCAACTGACTGAGAGGCTGGAGGAAGCCAGACATGAGTAATTCCAGCATTAGCCAAATCAGGAACTAAGTTCTTTAGTGAGTTGTACCATCCTCCTGCCTGATTACATGACTCCCAGTTGAACCCCTGTCACGCGATCACCAAACCCATGAACAATTAAATTTACATGTACAAAATCGATTAGGTTTTGAGAGGGATACGATTGGGTGGTTCATGCCTTACCTGAAATAACAAAGCAGAAGAAGTGAACAAAGGGAAAACTGAGAGGAAGAGAGAGAAGAAGCAGAAAGTGAGAAATCTCATTCTCTTTGTTATGTTCTAGGGTGATGGATTTTGTAGATGGATTTTGATGCTGTCTCTTTTTATAGGTCTCATTGGCGTGTTGGTGCTGTAAGAATCCAAAAGGGAAACCAAGCTGTCCATGATAACTCGTGAAAGTCATAGTCAAGCAATACTAGAAGTCGTTGCTAATTGATGGCCTAATTGATGTTGACTAAGGGACGACTCTAGAGATGACAGAATTTTTCTTTCTTGGATTCGAGCATTGTTGATGTTAGGCACTTGGACTCCTAAACTAGCCAGCCCAGCATCCGCATAACAGAAGCAACGTTGGATAATTCAGGAAACAACAGAGTTAATTGATGGGATAGATTTAACAAAGGAGGGATCATAAGTTATTGAAGGGCAAAGACAAGAATTCTAAGGTGTGTGCGCATATGTAAACTAAAAACAGCGTAGGCCATAACTGAAATAGTAACGTAGAAGAAGAGAGGAAGGGGCGAGAGAGCTGAAAACACAGAAAAAGCTCATCTTTTTTATAGGTATCATCACTGCACTAGCCGGTTTGTGCTCGAGCGCGTTCACAGATGAATGAGAGTTCATAGGTATTCATTGCTGGTTTCAATTTTTCCAACCCCATAATCTTCTCTCTCTCTTAAATTAGCTAGCTACCCGTGGTAGTCTTTAGAGAAGGTATTAAATATTCTTCTCTCTCTCTTAAATTAGCTAGCTACCTGTGGTAGTCTTTAGAGAAGGTATTAATCATGGTTTAGATAGTTTAACACGTGATTTGTTCGAATCAGTGTTTTGTGGATCATATGCATTTGATATTGTTTCTGTATCTTTTACACAATATATGAATTTACTGTTAGTAATAGGAACGTAAAAGACTGGTTTAAACCGATCGTTTTTTTTATTTTTTAAAATTAAATTTTAATAACAACATATCAAAATAACTTTAAAATATAAAAAAAATAATTTAAAACAAAAATAAAAAACACGATTTGACGATTTTTATAATTTGAAATGGTAATGCCAGTTATCGAAAATGAAATGTGAACGGATTGGGATGGGATGGGATGTATGTGGATGCGATTGGTTCTGTTAAATGTTCCTTTGATGTAAGAGTAACGGCGGATTTCAAGTGTAAAAAGAGTTTTGCTAGCATTTCGCTTAAAGCCGGCAACACGCCCTCATTGTCGATGGAAGACAGCAGGACAGGAAAGGAACCGTGAGGCGTACAAGGCACGAAGTGCTAGCGAAGATAATTAACCATGTAGACGGGCTTTTCACACCCAAAACACTAGTTGTCTGAGCTTCTTTTTTTTCACTTCAAGTCCCTGAAAATATTACAGTTGTCAACTTTAGTCATTAAAACTTCTTTCCCTTTCAATTAAGTCCTTCTAAGTTCTGTTTTCAATGCTTTTATGCACTCAAAAACAATTGAAAGATGAAGGACCAGAGTTGATATCCAGGAAGAAATAGAGCCCTCCAACACAAATGGCACACAAAATTGTAATTTGGTCCTTAAAATTTGAATGTTGTCATAAGTTGTCCCTATCCTTTTAGTTTAGTGTGTTTAGGTCCTTAATTTCTTTTTTTTATTCATTTTAATCCCTAAGTTTTGAGAGAAGAGAAAGAAAGCCATCAAAAATGATAAAAGGAAGAGAAAGTTGTCAATTAGTCATAATCCAATAACAAAAAATTTCAATCTTGGTGTCATTAGGTTTCTCTTGATAGGAAAAGTTTCATTGAGGTATTTTTTTACTTTTATCTCCTCAAAAAAATTAAGGTTTGAAAAAAAAATTATTTTGTTAAATTTTGGGTTTTTTAACTGATTTAGGGTGATTTGTTGTTTGAAATTGGCTTATTTATATGCTTAGAATGTGCATAGGTATTTTCAAGTGGAAAATACAATTAAAAAATGAATTTTTAGGGTTTCAAAACTCGGAATGTAATTTTTCGACCATCTCTAATGGTTGAAATCTTTACTTGTTAACAACACATTGTTTGCTATAGAAGATGACACATCATCAATTTATTTATTTAAAAAAAAATAGGATTAACAACATGTCATCCACTTTATTTTTTAAAAAATAAAAAAGTCAGGCGAGCAACCCAAGACTTGTAGGCCTATGCACACCTAGGCTTTTTTTTCCAACTAGGTCCATGAGTCCAGCCTTCCAAACCCATGTGCTTGACCTTTTTTTTAATTCAACCATTTATTTTTTATTTTTTATTAAATTTTAATTAGAATCCATTATAAATAAAATAATTAAAATTATGGTTAAAATACTTTTCATTAAATACCATTCAATTTGTTTTTGTTTTCAAATAAGATTATAGCAATTTTTTTATATAATATTACTAATTATTTTGTTAATTATTATATATAAATATAATATGCAAATTCTTTTTAAATTTATGATATTGAATATTCAATAAAAATAAAAATTTATCAAGATATTTTTTTTATTATAAATTTGATACAAAATTTTCACAAATTATTTTTTTTCTTCAATTGTATACAAAATTTCAAGACATGATTTCTAATATTTTGTAATGAGAACTTGCATTTCTGATCATTATAGGTTTTTTATTTTAAAAACAATGCTTTTGATAAATAAATCATATTTTTGTTAAAAAAAAACAATACATTGATAAGGAAATGTTGTTTAGGTTGAAGAGATAATTTCTTACTTATGTTAAGTTATTAAAATTGTTACAAAAAATAATTTTAATTGCTTTTACTCTAATTAGAAAAACATGCTACTGATAAAAAAAATATTTTAGTAAAAGAATTACATGAATAAGAAAAGAATAGTTTGTTTAATAAAATATATATTTTTAAAATAATTTAAATAGTAGCCTTTCTTAAAAATATTTATTTTAATTGTAAGAGACTGATGTAAAAATATATTTAAAAAATTATCCAGCGTCATCATGGATAAAATAAAAGGAACAATCGCGATAGACTATTTGCACGGGCATCTTTTTTTTGCATCTTAAAAGAAAGATCAATTTTTTTATTTTAGTTTTGAATTGACAATAACAACTTTTCTTGCTATTTATTTATATATTTTTTAATTTTCACTTCATTTTATTAGACTTGGATATTATCTTTTCATCGCTCAATTATATCAAAACATGTATTTATTTATAAAATCAGCACCTTTTTTGTGTGAGAAATAAATTTGAGGAGTGTGTTTATTTATGTGATTATGCCGCGCTTTTTTTAAAAATATATTTTTTTAAAATTGAATTTTTTGATGTTTTTTTTTAATATTTTTGATATGCTGATATCAAAACTAAATTTTTAAAAAATATTATTTTGATATATTTTTATATAAAAAAAAATATTTTAAAAAACAACCAGCACCACAATATCAAACACAACTAAAATTCAACTCATAGCATAGCGTTGGTTACCTTGTTGGTTAAACCAAACAAGCCAAAGAGCCCCAAAATTTGCTGAAGAGCAAGATCCTCCGAGCGTGTACTCATGGGAAATTGGTAACTATTGGTTGGGTTGTGGCTTTTGAGAGTTCAGACTTCAGAATTTGTTGATTTGCTCTTCCAAAGACAACTAATCAGACCGATAAAGAATGCGGTCAGCCTGTACGCTCAGAGGGAGTTAAGGACGACTATCCAGTAGCTGATGAGAAGTGTATCAAAGCCCTACCAGGCCCTTCAAAGTTTGGCAATCCTCCCCCCACGGATTCTAAATTAGTTCAGCCAGTCGAGAGATTTTCCTTTTTCGAAATGTAGAATAGAACCAACAATTACCAAACAGCAAAACTGAGGCAGCCAGGAAGCTCGTACTAGGTGCTTTCAAGTAGCAAAAACGAAGCACCCGCTAAATTTTCCAACTCCTACCATTTAAGACCAATGGCCCCTGGTCCGGAGCACAGGCTCCGAGTTGCATGCCCCACAGATGAGACAGAGACAACTATGATCAGCACATCCATCTCTGCATTTCTTTATATTTTCTCTCAAACATAGCGTTGTCCATCTGAAACTCACTCAATAACGTTTATTGGACACCAGAAGCAACTAGGCAAGCATTGATTTAACTCTCCCCTAGTCCCTGTCCCAGGTCCAAAAGTTCAAGGTAGTAGCTCCTAGCTCCTACTAAGGAGACCAGTAACAAAAGTTCAAGGTGACAAACATTTCAATGTGGTTCACAGGAATATGCATATGATTAGATAATAAATTATCCAACTTAGGAGTGAACTTCAAGACACAGATGTGATACGAACAAATTAATGATTGCACAATCTAATGGTTTAGTCCGAGAGACTAGAAGAACATGCAAATTGATCAACAGAGAGGATTGTGGAGCTTTTTATAATTCAAAGATTGCTATAGACTTACTGTCTCCAATCTAGTCTCCATATTACATGACAAAAAAGAAAAAGAAAAAAACAATTTATGAATTCATCAACAATAACAGATGTTATTGGACAGCTTTCAAACAGTTCAACACTCCTGGTACTAGCTCACAGCTTAGCAGGCTTTGGGAAGATATCAGGAGTGAATTTCTGCGCAGCACTCAAACTGCCCTTGATCTTCAAAGCACCCCTGCTTGCATCAAATAAAGTGGGTAAATAAAAAACAAGCAGCAAATTGAATTAAGGCAGGATAGAATAGAACAGCTAAAGTTCCCACCTCATGAAAGCAATCTGGGGATTCAACTTTCCATTAGCAAGCTTTATAAAATCTTCGTCCTTCAACGAAAATGTGGCATCAGGCTTCCCTCCTTCGTATTGCCCTAAATTTCAAAAATCTTGCACAATCAACAACTACACTTATTTAACAAAAAGGACAGTTGTGTGTGTGCGTGCGTGAGCAAGAGAGAAAAATTCTAGTATCTAATGCATTTTCTAATTGATCTCACCCAAAAACAAACAAGAGTATCAGAAGAAAGTCAAGAGAGCTACAATCACCATGCTTTTATACAGCAGTTGTTCATACACCATCTACTATCAGTCCTGATTGCAGTAGAGGGACCAGTATACTAATTCAACATACTAAAGATCCTCTCCTTTCATCATCCAATTTTTATTTTTTTTTAAAGTCTTTTTTAGTTGATCTCCGGTTGCACAGGTCATGAAATAATAAATAGGGCCAAAAACATATTGCAACCTCCCATTTTATTTATTTGCAAGATGCAGCTTTGTGTGTGTATCAAAATTCCAATCGGATAGCAGAACAAAAGCAAACTTAATGGAAAAACCAATACCTTTGATGACCTCGCCTTTCTTGAGATCAATAGTGTAAATCACCTCATCAATCCCAATTTTCTGCAACCCAAACCCATAAGAAAACCACCAAAAAAAGAAAAGAAAAGAATCTAAACATACACAAACAATCATAGAAAAAAAAGGGGGGGTTACCTTGGGGGAGATATTGAATTGATAGACAAGGTTAACCTTATTTTTGACAGCAATACCTTCTTCGGTCCCAAGGAACCTCTTCAAAAGCTCAAAAATGGCGTCTGACTTTAGCTCTGTAGTAGCCATTGCCAATATGTTATGTTGCTGCTTTGATAGATTGGTAAATATATAGAATTTAGTTTTGTGGGTTATTATCTTGTTTCAACGAATTAGATGGGGTTGGGGTCGACGGATTTTGTTTATGGTAGTCTGATCGAGGTAGATGATGAGATGATGAGGTGGAGGAGGAGATCACGGTGGAACACGCATCCCAACACCCTGTTTGTTTTTTCTTAGGCTTTACTATTTTATTAATTTATTTCCCGTAACGACGTGTTTCCTTTCCTTCACTTTTGGGCGACCAGGTATTTTGAACGGGTGTCGGCTGGATCAATCTTTATTTTAAAAAAATTTAAAATTGTGTCGTTTTAATAAAAAAAATAAAAATTAATGGATTGCAACCGGGTTTTTCTGGGTTAATGGATCAACCGGGTCACACCGGGTCATGACTTATCCTATTTTTTTATTAACTTGATCTGATTCCAGTCTTAAATTGGCCAGATCCTAGATCGACCCGTCAGGCCTAATCAAATTTCAAAACTATGCTTTGGGAACCTCAATCCTCTACTTGGTTGGTTGATTTTCCTTCCTTCTAATTTAGGTGACCTTAATTTAATCTTTAATCAATATATTCATTTTTATATGGGATCCTGATCTTATAAATTTTATCAATTTGACTTCAAATATTTTAGGAAATTCTAAATTGTCATTTTTCATTAACTTCGACCACACTTTCTTCGGATTGATATCTTTTTATTGCATGAAGTATGCGCATTATTCAAATAATATTAATAAAAATTGACGACAAGACTCCATTGAGAAATGTAGATAATATGTGGAACCTAATTGATAAGGTTTATAAGTTTAGGATCTAATTGAAAATATATATACAATTGAGGAATTAAAATAAGGTTTACCTTACCTTACAAGGCCGGTTTCTTCATTTGTCTGACCGACACTAACTACTAACTAGTATGGCTTTGTACTTGAGGCTTATGTGTGTTCTAATTGTATTTTTAAAAAATATTAAATTTTTTTAATTTTAAATTATTTTTAATGTATTTTTTTATCTTAATGTTAAAAATAAATTTAAAAATAAAAAATATTATTTTAATATATATTCAAGTAAAAACACTTAAAAAAAAAACTTTTAACATAATCCTAAACATTCATGTACCAAGAATCTTAAAAAAAGTATTTTTCAATTAGTCTAGGATCAGGAAAGTAAGCAGAATCTTTTTATTTTTATTTTTTTTTAAGGTTAATAAACCTAAGCAGAAAATTAACTATGCAGTACCAGCGCTGATACGCATTTACTTGACCATTAGAGTCTCTCGCTGGATCCAAAATCTCATTTTTTATCCATGCCAAAACAGAAGGAGAATCCATTGTTGTGCCGCTAGAGCCAACGTTGGGCTTTAGGTTTTATGCATTATAGAGCCTGCTTCTAGCTGCAGTGGTCTCAGCCCTTTCTTCCTTTATTTCAATGTTGCGGTGTTCATTGCCGTTACAGTTGCATTACAATTATAAAATAAATTATGAAAAAGAGTTGTTTTATAATTGCAGATATTTTTAATCTTCTAAAAACTTCCCTGTGGGTTCTGTGATTTATTTTCCGCCATTTTGTTGTTGAAAAATATTTTATAATATAGAAATTTAACTTTATTTCTTTCGATTTCAATCGTATGGGTTGTTATAGTGTAATCCATAGAGATCTATTTTTCATTTTATTCCTTGAAAAAAAAAATACAACATGGATTTTAAACTTTATTTCTTTTCAATTTTGTACTTCCACTTTACATTGTCATGTTTTTAGGATTTAAATTTTGTTTTTATCTGCATGCTCTAGCATATCCAATATGAGATATAATTTGACATTTAACATTGCTACAGAGAATAATTTCTGGTTCAGCCATTTCATAAAACAAGCCTTATGCATTACCACTCCTACAAAAAAAAAAAAAAGTATTGAAGGAGCGAGCTATATCAGCAAAATAAAACGGGTGAGTTGTTGGAGGACCAATTGTTCTTTTGCCATACGATAGCATCAGTAAGATCAGTAACAATAACCCTTGTTCATGATTGCTTAACCATTTGATATCCTGAATCCATTTGATAAGTTAATATATAAAAATTTATGATTTTAAATTTAACTTGGATTAAATTTTAATTTTAATTAAAATAGATATTGATTTAGTTAAATCTAGTTGATTAGCAGGTTGATTGGGCAAACTTGATTCAAATTTACCCTAATCTAAACCAAATATTTTTAAAATAGATAACAGAATCATTTTGATTAAAATATAATTAAGTTAAATTGATTCAACAATTTAAAAATTGGTAAAATGGCTTAACATGACAAGTATGCTTGGTACTCAACTCTGAAGGGTAATTCAACTAGTCATGGTTTAGGTTTGATCTCCAATTGTTACGAGTTTGAGTCCTTTTAAAACTACTGGAGGCTTACATGGTTATTAACTTCAGGGCTTGTAAGATTAGTCAAGGTATGCGTAAACTGACCTGAAAATTCATATTAATTAAAAAAAAAAAGTAAGCTTGGTACTCTCAAAATTCTTATTCGGGTTTCCTGTGCTTGCTTTATTTTTTCTGTCATCTGTCTACATTTTCTTAATAGAATCACTCATTTGTTTTGCATTGTTATTTTGTTGGAGTTGGAGAACAAGTTGTTCTGAAACAATGTCATTGTTATGGCAAAAAAATTTGTGCGCTGCATTAAAATTATCAGTACCGGGCAAAATAAATGAGAGAGGGAGAGAGAAAATGTAAAGTTTTAAAAATAAAATTGCACTGGTCATTGGGAGGCACGTGCAACCAGGGTTGTTTGGTTAAAGCTCAATCAGCACAATTTTCTTTTTTTTTTTGGTATATCAAATAAAATTGCACTGGTCAGTAATGACCCGACATTTTGTTTAAATTTTATTTATACAATTATGTAGGTGTAAAAACAAAGCATAGCCCAAATGGCAAGACTTTCTAATTTTTTGGGTCAGGCCCAAATAATTAGCATCCCTGTCCATTTTCAATGCTATCTCGAGCAGATCGTGTATTAGATTTTTATCTCAACACAGAAGAAAAATATTTAATTATCTCTTTATGCATAGTTTTTTCATAATATCTCCATGTAAAAGCTATGAAATTTTGGAGTGATATGGCAGATGCACTTACACAGAATACACGCATATTTGTTATATACAATGGCCAAGTCACAATGAGAATCGCAAGAGATAGAATTGAAGAAAAACATAGGACTATTGCTCATTAGGAGCAAAAATAATAAATACTCGGCTAAAAAGGAATACAGTATTTATTATTTGTTAAAATGAAAAGTGAATTTGGAGACAAATAGCATCTCAGCTTATTTATCTAGAGCGCCTATATCCTAGCTGGTATGTTCTTTCCAAAATCTGGCTGGAAGTCCATGCAATGGCACGGGGAACGGGCCATACTGAATCCCACTTTGAGATCCCACTACTTCCCACCTGCGAACCAAAATACAAAAAGCCCTCGTCAATGTCTTGTACAGAGATTGGGCAATATTTTTACAGGAAAAAGAGTTCCTGCGAATTGTTACAGATCTCCGACGTCCTCTGTAGTATCTTTTACATATGTTGATCTTACTGAGGTGATAAACCATTGAATCTAAGATCCAACGTATTGTTACAGGAAAAGGAGCTCCTGCAAATTCAGTGGTTAGTGTTTGGACATCAATACCATGATATAGTTTTTTTAGGAAAATCTCATTGGAGAGACCGACAGGAGGATATCTCATTTTCGTTAACCAAACAGCAGACAGACAATACATTCAATAAATAGTTGTCGTGATTTTCAACAACACCTGAACTTGGTGAGCAAATGGTGGATCATGATAAGCATCTCCAACTTGGCAAGTTCATTTCCTGGACAAGCATGTTGTCCACTTCCAAATGGCATAAATGTATTGGGTCTTGGTGCAACCTACACCAATAAAAGGGGGGGAAATAGAATGAAGATTTGAAAAAACAGAAATTCCCTTGGCCACAAACCCAAAAACTACCCTGTTGTTTTGGCTAAAGGGGATTGAAAAGTTGAATGGCTATCATACCTCAAACCTTGTTGGATCAAATTTTTGAGGATCTCTAAAATATTCTGGATTGTGATGAGTATTCCTGAACAAAGGCATCACCTTCCAACCTTTGGGAATCAGGTACCCTGTCACAAAGTTCAGGGTCAGTCACTTTCCCTGAATGTCAATTTCTATGATAAATGTTGAAAGAATCATTGCCAAATTCAATATAAGTTCAATTGACCACTCCGTCTAAGAAGGATTGTTTATGATTTTAATCTTGCATTTGTTCTCCAAATGTGGAAAACATTGTTGAATTTGACCAGCCCATCTGAACAGGGTGCCTTGTCATTTACTAAATACATGTGTGTAGGTCTGCAGGGATAACCTAGCGTTAGGACTTTGGGATTTCTACTGGGAGTCTTAGGTTCGAATCGTTTGGAAAGAGAGGATGGATTTAGGAATACCCTCAGTGTAGTCTAAAGCCCATTTGGCTTCCAATGAAAACACAGATATGAGTTATTCTTCCTCTTACCCTTGTACTCGACATCAGCCACTGCTTCTCTAAACGTGAAGGATATAATGCTTGCCATTCTCAAGCTCTCCAACACAACCTGGCAGTACGTAGTTTCTCGCTATTAGCCGTTTATAACAACAAAATGGTATCCCACTCGGCAAATAAGTAAAACTACAAATCTACAGTTTCGAAATCCATGCCTTGTGCTTGAAAGAGTTATGAACACAGTTCTGTAACATACCTTATGAGTAAATGGCATGTTTCTCGTTTGACTCCAACTCAATGGCTGATTACTTTCATCATTCAATTTGCGAATTGCGTCCTGTTCGGCCTATAGGAGACAGCATCACCAGTAATTATCAGCAATTAATACATTTACTGTATCTTTATATAGATAGAATTCATAGACAAAGACGAAACAGATGGGAGAAAGACTTGTTCTAGACTATGCTGATGATTTGGCTTGTTCTTAATCGTACCTTTACAGCCTCTAGAACTTTCTGGTTGTCATGGAGATACTTGGCAATCCATGTCATGGCACTAGCTGTGGTGTCTTGAGCAGCAAAAAACACTCCAATAATGTTATCCGCAATTTGATCATCGGTAAGGAGTTCTCCTTTCTCATTTTTCGAGTTCAATAGACAACCGAAGAGATCCTTTACAAGCAATCTCTTCTCTTTTCTTTCACGAATAATATCACCAAGAATCTTGCTTAACCTCTTTCTTGCCTGAAGAACATCGATTTTTGAGAAATTATTTTGAGGAGTCGATGTTTGTCAAAGGACGTGCAATTAATGAGACAGAATTGAACAAAATCTGATGTCAAATGTACTCTTGTTTGTTTTGCTTACCAGCACTGCCTTCCTGTAAGGAGTTCCTGGGAGGCTTGTTGGAAAGGAATTATAGCCTTTATCCATTATTCTGTAGTTCCTTTTCATTTCTTCTCTATATTGGGCTTCCAAATTGCCAAAAATTGCTAGTATTCCTACTTCAAAAGAAAACTGCGAAGGTAAAGGACAAATCCATGAGAACTATAATGATTCTCGAGTAAAAGTATAAAAATAATACAAACATAACCTTAAAAAGTGCTCAGTTGTATGAGCAAGGAATATAAAACTATACAAATATTCACTAAGAATAAATACTTAAAGAAAGCCATATAGGATATAGTCTGGGTGTAGCAAGATATCAAAGGTAGAAAAGTACCATTAAAAAATTGATCCAATCATTCGTGTGAAATATTGACTACATATTGAACCACACCAACTGACCTTTTTCATTTCTTGAAAGGTGTTAAGGACATTTCCACCATCCCATGAATCTAAGGTAGAGGCTGCTGTGGATGAAATATCAGCAACCAAGTTTCGGATTGAATCCAGAGACAAGGAGCTCTGAACCAACTTCCTTAGACGAATATGGTAATCTCCTTGATGGAAAAAAAGAGCTGATGGACCAATCAAATGTTCCTTACTTTTGGGATATGTTGGCTTGAACAAATGAGCTTGAGTCACAAGCACAAACCGAGCTGCCTCTGGGCTAGCCAGTATAATACACGGGCAACCAAGAATGTGGGTCTTGAATATTTCTCCATACCTATATCACCAAGGACACCAAATTCAATTGCATGCACAAGAATGCTCATAAAGACTGAAGAGAACTACATATTGATCAGATGATCATCATGGGAAATACTTAAAATGATAAACACACACACACACAAAAACAACCTTTTTTGTTTGGATGCAAAGAAGACATTTGGGTCTTGAGAGTAGAGTTGAAGAGTCTCTCCAATGCAAGGCCAACCCATTGATCCTGGTGGGAGCTTAATTCCTTTATTGGGTTTTTTCTTTTTCTTATCTTAATTATATAAGACACTACACTTATGAGAAAGATGAGAACGTAAGCCAGAATCCCTCCCATCTCTGTCCCAGTCTCTGTCTCTCTCCCCTTGTGAGTAGGTGTTAGCTACAATATAATACAAGGTAATGGAAATAGTTATTCTAGTCATGGAGAGAGCAGGAGAGAGCCGATTTATAGATGTGCAGAGGATATATAAAAGACAAAAACACTAATCTGGTGTCTCATTTTATTTATGGTAGGAATTTAATTCGAACAAATTCAGACAACTTTTTATCACACAGGCAATTTTTACCATGGAGGATATTCACGTTCAAGCCTATCCAGATGTTTTACAATTTTCTTGTTAAGGCTTACTATCACCAGAATTCACCATTTGTTAGCCATCGATCACTCCTACTTAATTTGTTTATACAATCTTCAAAGGGAACAAACAGAATCACAAATCTTTTTACTTTGTTGTTCCTAGCCCCCAAGTCCAGCTTGAAGAATTGCTAAACGAATAGCTGACTAGAACATCCCCTGACGAGGGCATTTTTCTCATCTAGATAGTGGTGTGGGGACAGGGGACATTTGACAGTTTTACGCTTGTTTGTTTTAATCGCTACAGTTTAGAATCTTAGATTCTTTGTTATCGCTATTTGTCTCCCATATACATGGACTGCACGTAACAGATTGAATTAGGCTTTTGTGGTAAGAAAACGTAGCTTTTCGGTGTTGGTGGCGGCAAGGGTTGGTAGAAATCCTACATTCATGGGAGAATGAAAGCTCTGTATCACAGAAGAAAGAAAAAAAAGAGGCATTGATGATCATATTTCAATTTGCAGCCTATCTTGGCTCTCAAAACTGTAATATGGTTGTGCAATGTGTAAAGAAAATTATCTGTGCTTAAAATTTCCAAAAAACCCTGTTTATTGTGTTTTTGTGTGGAGGAGCAACCCTGTTTTATGCGTTCATGATTTTACTAGAAGCAGATAGATAGACAGACAGACAAAATCCTGATCACGGATTGCGAAATGTTATTCCAAAATCGCCATATTGTGAAACTCAAATCAAACAGATCAATGAAGATTCGATACAGCTTCGAAAATAGATTTTTCTAGAAATTCAAGACAAAAAAAAATGATTGGATGATCAACTTATTTTATGGTAGTTTGGGCAGGTAATCTGACATAATGTAATGCCACCGTCCTATATAATCATTACAAGAAACAACTAGTGTCTTCCTTCTTGACTTCCATATAACTTCCCCTACATGAGAAGCTGTAAGGAAACGCAATTTCTTACAATAGCATTTAACAACTCACAGTCCTACATTAATCATAACTCTGTTTGATTTATCCTTTACATTAGTTGTGTTACCTTCGACTACAAAACGACACACAATCCCCTAATTCGGACCACCACGATCGGTTCTTCAATATGGCCGAGAACTGGCCGCACCAGTCCCTTAATTTGCCGAGAATGAAGCACTGCTTCAACAGCGGCATGATATATACAAGTCTTCGTTTTACTGCTGGTTTTGATAAGAACTAGACAAGGGATAAGTGCATTCGTTTTGCTTCGGCAGCAGGGGATTTGACTAAGCTGTCAAATGCTTATTTCCTAGTAAATGATTTAACTTGGACTGAGTGAGCAAAACCTAAACTTCTTAATTTTGTTTTCATGGTTCATAAAAGTAAAAACTTAACTCCTAGATATTGCTTAATCATTTCATCTTGCTATATCATAAATATTATTAATTTCTTTATCATACTATCATTAATAAATAATACTTGAATTGTTATAAATTACAAATTAATTTAATTTTTCCTAAGTTTTCAGTAAAATCCATAATTAACTAGAATTAATTGGAACTCAAGTAATTATTCATTATTTTTTCAATTCAAACTTGTTCAACCAAAATTAATACCTTTTAATTATTATCAATTTCACACAAATCTTTTTTCTCCAAATCTTCAAGTTAACCATAAAATTGATTAAAAAAATTAATACCCATTAAATTATTCATCACTTCTTCAATTCTAATACACTTGAGTTATAAAATCACACTCAATTTTAAAGTAACAAATTAAGTTCATTTCTCTCAAATCCCAAACAAATTTTAAAATACAAATCATATATTAATACAACAAAATTATCATTATAAAACAAAAAAGACACTTAAATATATATGTAAACTACAAAAGTATGCAAACAAATTTCAAGAAATTAACTTTAAATATAAATGACTGTTACAACAAAAAAGAAGATGTTTTTTTTACTTGGTGGAGTGAAGTTTGAGAAGAAACAAAACTAAAAAAGGGAGGTTGTGTCGACGTTTAGGGTTTGAATTGAAATCAAAGAAGAAGAAGACAATGTTTTGATTTTAAAACTAACTAAAATTCTACATGTCATAAATGCTGAGGAAATTTATCTTTTATTTTTTTATTTAATTATCATTTCCGTTGAAATTTCAAATAAACATTTTATGTCATAATTTTCATCAATAAATAATAATAGAATAAATTTTTGTCGATGTTTTCATTATTTCTTTTCAATTTTGAACAACGTATTTTATGCGATACATGATGCATAAAATTGTTAAAAATGTCATTTCTTAGGATTTTAATAATAATGTGACAAGCAAACTCGGTCATCAATATTTTATTTGTTAGTAAATAGGTTTTCTTCCTCCTCGAGGATTAAAATTCTATAGGAAGCCGCAAACTGATATGGCAATTAAGATAAAATATTATAAATTCTATGTAAATGGTTTTATGACATCATTGCATCAAATAATAAACATTTTTTTATATTAATTTTCTGTTTGTTTAGATATTTCTTTTACGTATATTAGTTTTTGTATAACATTAATGAAATAATTGATCAATAAAAGCTTTAAGCTATTGGATGCGTGGCAAAATGGACCTTTACGCTGTGTACAAATAACTATAGACAAGTAAGAAGGAAAATATGTAAAAGACTTGATAGAAAAAAGAAAAGAAGTAAAAATGTAAATTCCTTTTTTTCAAAAAAATCTCTTACTTAAGTTATGAATATAAGAATAAAAAATAAAACTATAAAATTATGTCAGCACGCTTATTGATTAATATTGAGTTGACTGTTAGAAGAGCTTATACCCCATCACCAATAAGATCTCAATGCACCACTCATAACGCCACCATTGAAGCTAATGTTTGATTGCTAGAGAAGCTTACACGTGCTATCCAAAATATATTGGTTCCTTCTACTTGCCAACCACTTTTTTAAAAAATTATATTTTATTAATGTTAAATTATGCAATTACCTTGGTCTATTTAATAATTATAGAAAAAACTATAATAAAATGGCTAAAATATTCTTGAATGTTGGTTCATGAAAATAATATTTTAAGTGTAGTTGATTAATTATACTACGAAGAAAAAAAAAACCCTTGCCCCTAGTCTTACGATACGATATTTTACTAATGATCCTTATTTTTTATATATAATAATAAGCAAGTATATGTCATTATTATTCCACAGGAATATCAACATAAGATTAATTGTTTTTTGTTTCGGCTTGGTGCATGCAAGTAGTATTTGACATGTCATTATTATTCCACGCACCAAGATAAGACCAATTTCTTGTTTTTTCTTACAGCATTCTACTATTGGAAAATTTTGGCTAATTGCGCACAAGATAAGACCACTTTCTTGGCTAGTTGGGCTACTTTCATGAACACCAGTGGCATAGCCAAGGAATCTCGTGTGGAGAGGTTAAATTAAGAAAAAATCTAGAAGAAACTAGAAGTTAAAATTTACTTAAAATTACTCGATTGATAAAGGGAAAAAAAATCATGGCAGGGACTAGGGCCTACCATACCCTACCTCCACTCCTGACAAGCACAAGTTATGTCACTAATAATAGCATAACTAGCCACACACAAAAATATTACATGCGTCATTGTCAATGACACAACTAAATAAAATGTGTAATTTTTTGCTGATTGTAATAATTTGTAAAATATTTTTATTGTTCGTGGAAATTTGAAAGAAAAAAAATATATTACATTTTGCATTTTGTCAAAATGGCATCCAGCTGTCGGAATTCTTAAGGTATCCGGCCTGTCAGGTCAGGTCTGATTTCTCGATTGTCCCCACCATGTCATGCTGTACGAAAACAGAAACTGCATACGTGGAAGTCTCTGGATCATGGACTCGATCCTCTTGGGAGTTCTCAATCTCTCGTGGGAGTACCCCTCCTTCCACCTTCACAGACTCACGGTTCCATTGTCACCAGCATGGCTAGCTGGACTTTGACACTTGTCACAATCCCGATGGCCCATTTCGCGAAACTTCAGATACGATATTGCTTCCTTCACTATATTATCAAGCCTTCTTATTGGTTATACATCAGCGTGGGGCTATTCCTTTCTTTTCTTTGTTTCTATATATATGCGCGCGCGCGCGCAAGAGCATTCTCCGTGTTCAGTCTCCTCTGCATCGTCGATAAATTATTTTTAAAAACAGATTTTAAATTAATTCAGTTCTTCTAATTTTTTTTAAAAAAAGCTAATTAGTTTCTCTGTTTTTTTAATCTACGATAGAAAAGTCAAGAATTTTTTCTTCCACTGTAAGATAAAATGGTATTCATATATTCAAAGTATATAGTTTAAAATTGCACATTAGGGGCCAATAAGTAACATTTTTGGTCTAGAAGGAGCCTTTTGTATGATAGCGAAAACCTTTTGAAAAAATCCATTCAACCATTCGGATTTTAGGTCGGCTGGGAAGTGGGTACAGCCCCCATTGACTCTGCTATTGGGTATGCACAAGCACCATTGCCTTGGAAAGGGCGCCTTAAAAAGAATTTTAGTAATTTTACGATTCTAATAAAAAGAGAATATGTTCAGATATTTTGAAGAAATTTATAAAAAAAAAGGGTACAGAATAATAATTTATTTTAAGGAGCAAACTATATTTATTTAGCTGTAACACAGCTTATTAATTATATATTTAGGGCGTTAGGAGTAGATTTATAAGTAGGAGAAGATTATAGGGACAATAATCCCCATTAATTATTTTTTTCCAAAAAATTCATAATAGCTTTTACTATATGTTTAGGAGCTCAAATTTGCCACTCTATTCTTTTTAAAAATCTCCTCCAATATTTCTTGAAACTCGGATCCTTTTCATATATACTAGATGCATGGAGTTTTTTGTTGGAATAATTATGTATGAAGTTACAATTCAAATAAATATATATTCTGTAAATTCAATCTATGATCTAATAATTCTGTTTAAATATAACACCACCGGTTTCACATGGTAATATTATGAGTTTGGACAACACTACTCGACATCGACAACACTTGCTTTCTCTCTGTCCTCTTTGCTTGCGAATCCGAACTCGCCTCTGTTGGGCATCATCGACAACCCCAACTAGGAGTCAAATTCATCGTTGTCATATTGTTTGTCGTCGCAGAGCTCTCTGCAAATGGAAGTTGAGCACGTGTGTATAAGAAGAAAACAAACCAATAATTCGATAGGATATATATACGGGTGGGTCCCATGGCATCGATGTGGCATCCATCATGTTTTTAGTCACATGGCCACTCTGAGAGGTAGTAAACACGATAGGCATGGTCCAGTAAAAGCAATAAGCAAAAAAAAAAAAAAAAAAGCAAAAAAATAATTGGGTTAGGCCACCCCTTTGCCATAGTTGTTAAACCTGGTTTAATAGGGTGAACTAGAAAAATCTGAGATTCAAAACTTTACCGGACTGAGTTTCTAGTTAAACCATGTTATACATGCCCTAGTTGACTCAAGTGGGTTTTTAATTATTTGATCAGTCTAGTCTAAATCTGATCAAATTAACAATAAATAAATTTTTTAATAAAATAAAAAATTGACTTCCAGTCATCCGATAACCTGTAGATTTACCGAATGACTCATGTTAATTATTGGGTTGACACTGTAAAAGTAATAAGTAAAAGTAACTGATCAAATAATTTATGGACTAACAAAAAAATATATGAAATGCCCAGAAAGACCCTCTACCATAATTAAATAATCATTTGTTTTTAAGGGTAATAAAGTTATTTCATTTTAATTAATCGATGGTCCAACCTATATATGGCTACGCCCCTATTTACATCCAAAAGAATATGTTTTCAATTAATTATTAGTAAATTGAATCAAATTACGAGATTTCTTATTACCAAGGACTAAAAGTGATACTATTAGCAACATGAAGGACCAAAACGTGAATATACAAGCCAAATTTCATCCATTGAAAGTTCATGTGCGTTAACTTTGATTATAATTAAAAATTGTGTGTGTGGCCATAATCATTGCATGCTGTGTTGATAAGGAAAAATCCATCGTGTTGCAATTGCATTACAATTACAAAATAAACTTAAAAGTGCTTAGTGGTTTTGTTGCACCGATGTTTATTGTTAACACTTGTGTTTATAATTATTATAATGGTTGATTTTTAAATTATTTTTTATTTAAAAATATATTAAAATAATATTTTAAAAAATCAATTTTAACATTAACATATTAAAATGATTCAAGAATATAAAAAAATAAATAAATAATAAAAAATAAATTTTAATGAAATACCGTTAATTTGGAACGTAGTTCCAAACTGCACTTTAGTTTTATTTTTAATTACAATAGTATTTTTTTTGTCATCAAATTATTTTTTTATTACATTATGTTGTGAGCTATTTTGTGACCAAAAGTCTCTTATCTTCATGTGTTATAGAGATTTAAAGGTTTTATCATATTGTAAAACTTGATTGGAGATCGATTTAATAAGACTTGGTTTGAATTTGTAGTGGAAAAACACAAATAAAAAAAAAGAGAATCAAATTGAAAAAAAAAACATAAAAAAATCACGTTGTCAATCTTGAATTTGCTCAAAATTTTAACTTTTATTTGATGAGAAAAGTTCAAATTAGATGTTTTTGACCATCTATCTTACCAAAAAAAAATAGATGAGGGTTGAGAAAAAAAATTCAATTTTGTGTTCCTATACCGAATTAGAGGTGTTTTGGATTGAAAAATTAGTTTATTGATATTTTAAAAGTGTTTATTAAATATTTTTTTGATGAAAATAGGTTGATAAATAGTTTTTTTTAATCCAAAAAACTTCAGCCTAATTTTTCAACCAACACTTTGGTGACTATAATAGTAGCAAGCAAACAATGTATTGTCTGCCATGATAAATGGCGCATTATTTGCTTTATTTTTAAAAAATAAAAATAAAAGGATGGATGATATGTCATTTGTCATTTGAACAAAAAGAAAAAGAAAGCCAGACATGTGAACCCCATCTCTTTGGCTCAAGCGCCTGACCCTTTTTTTTATGTTTTTGTTTTTTAGTTTTTATTGAAATGCACTATAAAAAATCCTTAACATGATATTTAATTATTATTCAATTTTTCCATGTTTTTAAATTTTAATGGAAATGTTAACAATTTCTTTTTCAATTATTATGTACCTAAATATATATATATATATATATATATGTGTGTGTGTGTGTGTGTGTGTGTTATTTCCTTTTTATTTCAAATCAATATAGTTTTTTCATATAAAAAAAATCTATTTGTTGTTGCTTTTTATTCAATGAACCATGCTACTAATAAAAAAAAATTATTTTTAAAATGAAAAAAAATTACACGAACCAAATATGGTAATTTTGATTTAAAAATATATATATGTCCTTGATAGTTTTATTTATTGTCTTTCCATTGTATATTTATTTTTATAGTCATTTAATTAAATTAAAAATAGATTTTAGAAAGCAAGATTGTTTAAACTCAGTTGGGGTCATGATGTAGGTAGGGTTAGACAAGTTAACCTGATTTAGCCCAATTCAATTTATAATATTAACATTTCAGTATATTTCTTATAAAAATACTTTAGTCAACATCATGTTTAATTTATTATTTTTAATGTGAAACCTGTATCCGTATGATCTTGGTATAGTACGTAGTTCTCTTAATTTTTTTTAGTAGAGAAAACTTTTTGGTTTATTAATTAGGGTTACCCATCTAAAAACTTTAATGAATATTTTAGTGGTCTTTTTGATATATCTCAATGATCTTTTTTAATCTAAATTATTATTTTTAACGTGAAACCCATATCCGTTTGATCGTGAGGTTGTTAAGAGATTAAATCTTAGATATTACTTCCATCTAGTCGAAGGAAGGGAAATTTAATTGATAACGATTCCTAACAAAATTGTTAATTTGTTCATTCTTGATTTTAAGTCAAGCAACAGGTTAGCTAATAAGGGTGAAAAGGAGACAAATAGAGAATAAAAAGAAACAAAATTGAAGGTATTCTTTTTGACCCGATAGCACAGAATTAATCATATGAACTGCCCTTTCTGAGTTCCCACGGGGTTATCTTGTATCTGATATATGCAAGCCGGCTATCTTCAACCCTCTTTTCTGGGTTGTTTCTTCCAGGTATCTTCACGCTTCATCAGTCCACTTTCCAGAACATGCACGCATGCATCCTGCATTGTTTGAACGTTCTTGGACTACACTACTTCAAACGGAATAATCCAGTTGTTGATTTAGCAATGGAATTGTGTGTGTGTGTGTGTGTTTTAATATCAGCAATGTATTTAGCAATGAAAAAATCCAAAGTTGAATTAAAAACAATAAATTATCTCTTGAAAAATAAATTATCTAAGGAATCTGCAACTAATTATCCGTTGTTGATTCCCAAAATAAGTATCCTTTTAAATCTTGATTTAAAACTAAAACTTTATATCGTTGATATAGTTATGGAGTTCTAAGAATTTCAGTCGTCTGTTAGCTAAACTCTCTCTCTCTCTCTCTCTCTCATTACACGCGCTTACACACACATAGAAAGAGTGAGTTTTCATCTTATAGATCATCACACATGTAAATGCATGTGTAAACATATCATGCTTGAACTCTTTTAATGTGTAATTGATCAATAAGACATCTACGTACAAAGATGTGAAATATAAGTGAATGATTAAGACAAGACTGCAAGCTTGTTTAATGGACAACAGGTTGTGTATGTTTATAAATACATGTTTGGTGGGTAAATTTAACTGATTAGGTAATAATAAAAAGTAATTAGAGAGGTTGGTTTACTAAGCTAACTAAAAGCATGAAAGATACCAACTAATATGCATCATTACCAAAGTAATTAGGGAGATGGGTGTGACAAACTCCTCCTTAACTATACAATAGAAAGGAAGGAAAAAGAAAGAAGTGGAAAAAAATAAAAAGTTGAGTTATAATTGGCTTCTTTAATTTGTGTAACATACGGCAGATAATGACTGGATTTGATCGATGGCAGAAAAAATGGAGATATTCTATAGCTGTTCATCATAATCGATGGTAGGAAAAACAAAATTGTGGTCGAGATGAAACTCTGATTAATATCGGGATATATAATCATCAGCATTCACCCAGATAGAGAGGACCCACCATGAGCTTTCAGTATGCCACGTACGTCACAATTTCCAGCTGGAGGATCCCGGAAAGTAGATGAATTATTGGAATGTGGATACCACAAGGTAAAAGGGAATCTAACGACATTTATCACCATATGGCATGGTCTCGAGATCATGACAGCTCTTACTGCTTCCACTAAGACCTCCATCATATGCATGGTGAAGGTGGGCTCATCATCATCATCATCATCGAATGATTACTTTCTCGGTGTATGAATTACATTGCCCTACTCTATAAAACGAGAACATTGCTCGTGTTTTAATGGAAATGAGGCAGTACTGCATGGCTGGTGAGGGTGAACACGAGGGTGAGGATGTTAGGAAAAGCTCGACACCATTATGAATGATGGGGCAAGAGCATGGTTGTTTGGTTCCAGTCGGAGACCGTGATTGATGACACCAAGGAAATGGTGAAGCCATCATTTGATGAGGTAGTGTTTTCCTTTCCGAGTGTGGAACCCGTCAAGATATTTGGCCACCATGCACTCCTTTTCCATTATCCTCCACTCCCAATCCTGACATGTCATTTTCATGCATTGATATTTATATTTAGTCTGTCATCCATTACTGCAACTCTCTCCCGCAGCCGCTCTTTCAGTTCTCTTCCAATCCTCTCATCACAGATTTTGAGGAGAGGGTAACTACCTTCCGAGCAAAAGAAATTTGTTCCTTGTAAGCTCTATGGAACTCTTATAATTCAATTTGATTTCATGGGTTAAACATGTTTTTTAGTTTAAAATCTTTTTAAGTGTATTTATTTGAATTCCAAATAAAATTTAACTGCTAAAACATAACTAAAAACAAATCAGAGAAGAGACACCATCATATTTGCTACCCTTTTGGAATTGACATTAAAAATATTATTTCAAAATACCCTTAATGCAAACTTGATTTCTTACAAAACTCTTCACTGTCTCTTTCCTTCATTTTCTAACACTTTCTTTCGCATAGTGGGATTACTGTAGAAAATACATAGGCTAATGTCTAAAAAATTTTGAGCTGGGTTCGTTTGACCAAATTGTAAATTGTAAAAAGTTCCCTTACATTTTATTTCAAAAACAAAATTGTATGATTTCATTGTCTTTATCACGTAAGCAACCATTCAGTGTACAACAAATGGCTTGTAGATAGATTATCGTAATCTTATTGAAATATTTTTTGGATATTTAGAATAACTATATTTTGAATGGTTGGTGAAAAATATGGGTTGGTAATATATTATTGAGGAGTTCAGTTAAGTATGAGAGCTAGAGCTAATATTTATGCAATTATCAAAAATTTATTTTGTATAATGATATCTTTTGAATTATTAGAGCTTATATTTTTTTTAATTTTTTCAACAAATATTTAATAAACAATTAATATGAGATAAGTCTATCTATATCTTCTTTAAAATACATATATTTCACGCCATTTTAAATAAATATAAGGGTTTTTTTTAATAAAAATAAATAATTTATGTAACAAAAATGAATTATAAATTAAACTCAAAATAGTTAATATTGCTAATTCAATTTATTTTTACAGTATTCCAAACACTTGAATTGAATTTAATTTTATGGTATGAGAATTGTAATAGGTTATGAATTGAATTTAATTTTGGTTCCAAACATAATAATGTTTTAGTATCATTTCGATGATGATTTCTTGTATCAAGATCCTTTTCTCTTCTTCACATCAAACATGCCGAACAGAGCAAAACTAAATCGTCGATTTCGTCATGATATATTTCGTAAAAAACTGCAAGTTTTCACATAAACAAGTTACATTACATTACCCGTCAGAGTGCTGATGGTTATGTCCTAGCTCTTTCCGTTCCTTGGATCAAGCCCAGAAAAACTTCTCAAAAACCTTGGGCCAACGTACGAGCAGTAACCATTCGGACCTTCAATGGCTTCATACTTGCCACCTTTCCAGCTTCAGAATCGGTTTAAAATCCATCACTGTAATTGTTAAACCCAACAATTAATCGACATTAATGACCCTTGTTTACCTGGACATATAAACTTGCATATGAAGATATAACAAAAGCTAGTAGCCTTGAAACAATGCACGTATGATCAAAGGCTGATTTGAGTTGCTAGGGCAAGCATGAGGTCGTGAGCTAAACAATGCACGTATGATCAAAGGTTGCTGTCTGCCAGAGGGGTGGGAAGTATAATTGAGTAACTGAGGCCCAATCAAGTAAGAATCCAGTTACAGTTATTGCTCAAGTTTACCTAAACAACGAGATTCCATATCTAGATATTGATACAGAACTCGTCTTCGTATACGTGGTATTTTAACTTGGCAATTAAATAAAAAAAAAAACATGCATTTATGGGTATTCGAAACTAAAAAAGGCCTAATTAAAATGTGAGTAAAGTAAACAAGGGAAAGCCTAATGGGGCTAAGGTTGACAAAAAGCTTTGAATGACGATCAATAAAGAGATCAGTGTTCCGTGGAGGGCAGAGCGCATGACGGGAATGTTAATTTGATCCTCGAGAGTATTTTCATATGAGCTCCACGTCCAGCATTAGACCATGCTTTATAAGAAACTTTTATGCCTTCTCTCCGTAGGATTTCTCAAGGACTGAGACCCCTGGTCCATATATCAATCGGCAGCGCTCATCGAACGAACCAACCAGTCGGGAGACTACCTCCTTGAAAAACATGGATGCCACCTGTCAAACAAAGCCCTCACTAAATCAAGATATACCAGATTTTGTAAAACAATCTTGAAGCCTCAAGCATACTACAGATATTCTTTCCATGAGAAATATATGAGTGCTGACATGGTAAAATTATGCTGGTGACTGAATTTTGAGCTGTGAGAAGATGACTAATCCAGAGTTACAGCAAGTCACCACTACCCCCACCTATCCCAATTTAGGTTGGCCTTTTTCAATGACATTTAAAACTTATAAATCTGAAATGGCCCATCACTACTACCACAGTGATACCAATCTACAACTTATAGGCTGAGACTTTGAATAGTCATTCCAAAACAAAAGGTTTTGGCAATCCAGAATTTTCCTCCAATCTTTTCACCTGTCTTTTCAAGGCAACACAATCCTGGTGCGAATTACACCCAGCCCATCATACCATAAATCCATTCATATAACAACTCCATCATCCCATTCTGATGTAGTGTAACTAGAACTAGGAGGAGGCTAGAGAACGACGATGATAAAAGCAGCTCCTTCCCTCCATCTCCTTTCTTTGTTTGAGCTATATATGTAGTTTGTGCTTTATTTCATAAAAGAAAAGACCTTTTCTTTTTTTTTTTGAAAAAAAGGCCAAATAAAAAACAGAGAGTCAATTTTGCAGGCTGAATTCATCCTTTGATCATTGTAATCAATTGTGTCCAAACTACAAACATGGACATGAGCCAAGTGTAACGTTCATAGGAAAGTGAACAGTTTTTTCTCATCCAGCTACATTTCCACTTTTCAATTTCAGGTTAGAAATGTTCTTCAAACCATTATGAAAGTGCTATTGTCAATCTACAAATTTACAATTTTTTCCTCAAAACTAGCACAACAAATCGCCCCCCTTCTCATATTTTTCATGCCAACCAATATTATATTTAATATTTTCAATTGGCAAAATTAGGCTTCTTAAGTGACTGTGACTAACTGTACCAGGTATGTTAACCAGGGAGGATAGATTTCCTATTCAAGTGTTTGAGACCCATATGAGAAATTACTAAAGACAGAATGATGCAATAAATACTTTTTCATATCAAACTTTGTCTTCATTTATCAAATTGCAAGTCTACTCAGCAACTACAGTTTACAAACTAAAACAATAGGCTCATTGGGACTTCTGAAATGTTTGGCCCCTCTTTGAAGAGCAGGTATGCTAATGCTTTTGGAATTTCTATATACACACATCATAGAAGCACAATAGATTGGAGTTTCATGTGAACTAAATTACTTTATTTTTAATTGGTGCATTTAACTTTGTGCAAAGAAATATATGCTTCTGAAAAGATTGATAACTCATTCACACAACTGACAACTACAAAATCACAGAGTAAAGCTCTTACAGGAAAGTGGACACTGTTTTCATCCAATTTTGTGTCCACTTTCCAGTTTCACTTCAGAATAATGCCCTCAAAAGATATTCAAAATGTTATTCTACATTATTCTTTTTCAGATTTTAATTTAAACATCACTTATAAGCATAAAACATGCATCATGAAGTTAGATATCAGTCACATTACAAGTGAGAATATTGGTGTTGACAAGGGGCATGGAGTTATTTTTGCATTCAGCATGCATGTGTAGTTTGATTGTTTTTTGATAGCATGCCACCTTATCCCACTTCAAATTGTAACTTTTCTATCAGTAATTAGTTTCTAATCCATTTTCAATATCTTTCAAAAGTGCCAATCAAGTTTATGCCTTGATAAAATGTCTAGTAAAAGTGTAAGCCAAACTGCAAGATGTCGCGTGCCTCTTTTAAATTTCAAATGGAGCAATTCCACATTTTTCATTTATTTAGTAACTTTTCTGCTAGCAAAAAACAAATACGTCATAAAAGTATGTATATAATCATTTGCACAATGAGTGGTGAATGAAACATGCAAGAGAAGCATGTATTCAACTTCATAATTTCAAATTAAAACTAACAAATTCAAGAAAATAAGATCTTTACCTGTCTGTAAAGTGGTGACTGGAATTTGAAGTCCACTAAAAAATAAAGGTCACAGGATCCTGGAACTGGCCCCGGATTGAATTCCCAAATATTTATCAAATGGTCAAAGAGGTTACTCTCTGATGAAGTTGTCTGGAAGTAAAGGACAGTCAAAAGTAACATTATCAACAAAAAAAAGACTTGAAAACAAATGATAGTAGCAACTTTAGTCTGAGAATAAGAAAAAAAAAAACAAAATATTCAATAGCAAGTATAAGAACTAACTCAGGTATTTAGTACAGCAACTTTTCCGCACTAAAGACTTCCTGAACTGGCAGCAACTTCTTACTAAATAAGTGAGTGGTATGAGATTTGCCCTCGAGATTTTAATTCAAGTGTCTCAAAAAGCAAGCAGCGTAAAAACTACCGCAAGTTTGCTTATAATCAATACATGTATTAGAGACATTTGTTCAATCATATTTATTTGATGACAACATTGCTGCCTAATTTTGAACATTGATTTTCAACTTGTTTTTTCTCCTTCATAAGGGCAAATTTCAGTTTTTTTTATTTTTTATACCTCCTTTTACCTGCAAGTCTGAACTTCAATGCCAAAAAGAGCCACTAAAATTTCAGCCACACTCCTTGATGGAATCCACAATTAGCATTCTCATTCGGAGACATTTAATAGATGCAAATCTCACACCAAGAAGCAGATGTGTTTACCTTGAGAAACTTCGGTCTATTTAATTCTACATGAGAAACATAACTCTCGACGAGAAACTTAAAACCAATCTCCAACTCCGCATCAAATGATCCATCTGGGTACTGTTTCAGTATCTCCGACCGCTGACACCACGGTACAAACCCATGATACAGATCAACGGCAGCAACCACATCAAATAACTGCTCCGGAGAATACCTAAATTCCACAAAAATAACACAACAAAACAGCTCAATCATAAAAAAAAAAAAAAAACTAATTTCTGAATTTGCATTGCAGTATTAAAATCCTCAAGGTAATAAAATAGGAGTTAGTAAAATGAAATAACTAAATTACCCTAACACGCGCCTCTCTTCGTAAACCTTCGATAAAACACCGCCTTCTTCACCGTCACCGCAGCCAAGAAACCCTCGTTTTATAGTAGTGTTATTATACAAATTTCCTGATGCGAGATCAAAATCTTTCCGGTTATTGTAAGTTCCTCTACTAATTGATGGATTCAAGATACCGGCAAGGCTACTCAAGCATCGAGTTTGATCGAATTTGTGGCTATTATGATTTATTGCGGACCTGAAGAGATGTTTCCATACATTTTCACGGGTTATTAAGGAACGGATTGCTTTCGAGGTTGACATTGTAAATATAGGTGAATGTTGATTTTGGATGAATGAAAATCACTGCAAAAAATTGGAGAAAATTGAATGGGATAGGGACGATTTGAAACCCTAGAATTTTGGGGTGAAGAAGAAGAAAGGACAGGGAGCGTACATTATTAAAAGACCACAAAATAATTTATTTCCACAGCGAAGGGCGCCAATTTGGACAGCAACGCGAGACCGATGGACGGATGGAGGATTGGATGTGCGTATAAGTTGGTTTTTATAATAACACCATATTGGTATATTCATGTTAAACGTGATTAATTTGATAATATAATAAAAATTAAAGCAATAATAATAAAGATAAATTAAAAGAATATTTTCCCATGCAAAATTGGATTAACATGCAAAATTTATTATCTGAAAAATAAAATCAAGATAGCCCTCTGTAAAAATAGAATCGTGAAAATCAATTGTAAAAAAAAATATTAAAAAAAAATTAAATCAATTCAAATAAAAATTAACAAAATTGATCTGAAAAATTAACAAAATCCTGATTGATAAAATATTAAGAGATAAAAAAAATAAAAAAAATTCAAATAAAAAAATTAAAAACATAACAAATATGAATAAAAAATAAAAACTAAATTTGATATAAAATAAAATGAACTAAAATATCGATGGGTGTAATTGAAAAAAAAATCAATTAAAAGAATTATATAAGATATTGAGGAATGTAATTGAAAAGATAATTTAATTAAGAGAATGATTAAAAAAATAACAATTAAAATAATAGATCAAATCTAAAAATTAAAAAAAAACAAATGAGAGTTAAATTAAAGAAAAATAATCTAAAACTAAGGGGGAAGATGAAAGAATGAAGAGGGAAAAAAAAGAAATGGCCATTCGCACAAAACTTAAAGTATTTTTATCACAGGCACCACCTATGAATAAAAGTGTTGCCGTGATGATTTAAAATGTCATCGTGGAAATTAGAGTTTGGCCATTAGACAGCTCTACAAGTATCGTTTGAAGATCGCGGGAGCATTTAAACACAATCGTTTTTTTTTAGATAAAATAATATTTTATATATGCCAAATAATAAATTGTTCTTGTTCAAACTCAATAATTATAAAAAAAAAATTTAAAAACAAGAACATCCTTTACCCAAACAAAGACAATTATAATTCAAGAGTATCTTAATAATTTTACTGTGCAACCAAAAAAAGTTGAAAGTACCCCTACCCGCCAGTGTTTAAGTTTTTGCCTCTAATGGCATGTCAGTAATTTCACTATGCAGATAACAGCAAGAAAGTTATTATACCCCTGCTTTCAAGATCACATGTTATGTTTATAGGGATAAAATCATCATTTAACTATTATAATTTACTTGTCAGCGTTTAAGTTTTTGCCTCCAGTGGTATGTTAGTAATTTTATTATATAGATAACAACAAAAAGATTATTATACCCCCGCTTCCAATATCAAATATGCTATGTTTATAGGGATAAAACTATCATTTAACTATTATAACCTACAATAATAACGAGTTTATGTGCATAATCATAATGCAAATTAAAATAAGTAACCCTTTTAGTTTTTTTTTTTTTTGATTAGCGTGGGGTGTCCGAGCCAGCTTACGCGCGCACCACGACTATTCCCCACGGCCCACCGGACATCTTGCAAGCCCGGTGAGCGGTAAGGCACAGCGGGGGTGACAGGCGTGCACATAAAGGATCGAACCTGGAACGGGAGCGAAACAAATCACACGATTGACCACAGCAGCTGAGGGGTGTTTATAAATTTACGAGATAAAAATCTAACAAATCTAGACTCTATTTTTTTCACGGTTGGATGTTTTATTTTTTTATCAATTTAAGGTGTCATTTGTCAGTAAAGTTCTTTGTCAAATCTTTCATGTTAGGTCCTCAGTGATGTGTCCATTAAATGATTATTTTACGTACTAGGTTAGAGAACCATGCTACATGGTGAATCAAGTAAGAAAAAAAAATTGACCTTAACAAAAAAATATATATATATATAAAGTCTAACTTAATGGAATAATTTTTAAAAAAATTTATTTGATTTTTTTAAAATTTAAAATTAAATTATATAGAAGTTGTCCCAATTTACTTGATCAAAAGATACTCCAATCGACTGAAAAAAAATAAGAATAAATTTTAGAAAAAATAAGGAAATTGATATAAAAAACATTTATGAATCAACTTATTGTCTGGGTTTAAAATTAAAATGTGTTGAAGTCGTTTTGACTTGACCTGGTCAACGTGGTTGGTCTAAAGACAACCTAGTTGACTGATAAGAAAAAACTAAGAACAAAATTAACAAAAAAAAAATCTCCTAGCTCGAGTCATTACTTTGCTCGGATTTAAAATTAAATTATACGGGAATAATCATAGCGTGACCCAGTCAATTTAACCGGTCAAAAAACAATCGAATAACTATTACAAAAAGTCTAAAAATGAGATTGAGAAAACAAAAAATAAAATTTAAATTAAAAAATGAAGGAAAATAAAAGGAATGAGGAACTGAATTATTATTTTTTAAAATAAAAAAAGAAGCTTCACTGATAATTTGTGTGTGTGTGTGTGTGATTATTTATTCAAAGCGGTTCTTTAATTTGTTTTTCCATCATGTTTGGTCCGTTTTCTTTTGATTATTATTTAAAAAAAAATCTTTAAAGCTAGATTTTTTCAATTTCATCGTTCTTTAATTTTTTTTATCTGTCAAATCCAGTCCCTGTTTTTTTTGTTCTATTTGTTTTATTTGAAATCATTTTTAAAATTATTTTTTATATATAATTTTATCGTCTTTATTTTTTTTAATTGCTATTTTTTTACATTGGAAAAGAATTTCAATTGATATTTATTTTTTTCAATTTCATCCATCAATATTAAATTGATCAAAGATTAAACTTCTTAATTGATCTCGAGTCTAGGATTTTACATGTTGTGAGTATGAGAGATTAACCCAGATTTTGAAGATTCACTCGGATTTGCATGTTTTTTCTTTTTCTAAGCTCATTTTTTTTCCCATCATTCGATGTTTTAGATGGTTGGAGATTGGCTCTATTATTATTTTTATTTGCTTTCTATATAATTTTTCACTTTTTTAAAATGACATGAGTTCTCTCGAGACTTTTTATCTGCTGTTCTTTGTTAAATATAGTTTTTTTACAAGAAACTTTTTTTTTGAATTAAATCAAATTAATTGATTAAATATAAACATGGAATGCTTACTTCATAGAAAAATTATGATGTCGAGGGAGTAGCTAGTAATATCTTATTAGTTATTTCCTGAGACTACTACGAAGAAAGAAACAAATAAAAATAAAAGAGAGAAAATAAAACTCATATCTATTGAAAGTGATAAAATATATCCAAATAGGATTTTTATCTTCTACTTGTATTTATTTTTTCTTTAAAATGAGATTAAGGAGTAACTAATATAGAATGTCACTAGTTACTCCACGAGTACCGTAAAATTTCTCAATCACTTCATGATATCTTCCTTTGTTTTCTTTCTTGGTCGTGGCTATGGTGGCGTATGCAATCTCTTTTAGTGTCATCATGTAGCCTTTCACAGTAACGTTAAAACTTTCTTGATTAAATCTTTTTAATATCTTCTCATTCCAGATATGATATTAAAAGTTTATTTTTTATAGTTAATTATTGTTATTTTTTTACTATGTTATTTACTGTCGATACTTTTTAAATTATATTATTAAATTAACTGAATTTATTGAACCCAGTTAAATCAATAACCCATAAACCGGGTCTTAATTTTTTTTTTTGTTTTTTTTAAACACTGATGTCACTTGATTTTTTTTCATATCCAAAAAAATATTTTAAAAAATTTAACCTAACCCCCAGTATAGTATAGATCACCTATCTTGTAACAAACTAAAATTTTTTCATAACGCGAGAGACCATATTTATAACATGCACACATTCCTTTTTTACAATAATTGTTTTTTAACCAACTCGCAGCAGCGATTATATATGGACCAAAGATCTGGACTTCAAAACCAGCGAAATGGAAGGAAAAAAAGATCGTTCATAGTGAGCCCCCCTGATCATGAAAATGTTTATTGGGCTTGTGAATATATACTAAGGTCTTTAAGTTCGAGCCCAGCAGGGAAGCAAAATCGGGTTTAAAGACTTCATTTTTTTTTATGTTAAATGTAGCACAGTAGCTGTATAAAACTTTCGATGCATGCATAGTATCGACCCGCCAACTGTTTTAAATTACTAAAAAAAAAGAAAAAAAAAAGAACTGTCTTAAATTAGCTCAGGCATCGGTTGCATGGAAAGAAATCTTTTTTAATGAGACAACCTTCTTAGTTACCCAAACTCAATACCTACTGAATAGCTGTGCTTCAATAACTATCATCATTGCTTACACACAACCCTTAATTGTACTACAAAATCTGTTGACTTATGTCAACATATGAAGCAACCGACATGCAACATAAACAGTTGCCACAACCATATAAAAGGTTATAAGCAGATAAAGGATTAGTAGCCCTCCGTAACAGAGCATCCCCCCACCTCCTCCCTGTCTTTGTAGCATCAAATAATGCCAGCTATTCGTTGCTGTAACCATGTTAAGGAATGCCTCGCCGCATCCCCCCCCCCTCCATTCAAAAGAAAAGGAAAAAAAAAATGCTTGTCCAGTCACTTCAAGGGTTAGAAAATTAGTCACACAAGCCAGCGACTTTCAGATCAGTATTGCAAGTCCTTTATTTAGCTGCAGAAATACACTCAGTAACCTCTTCTTCCACAGGAGTCTTGCTGCGGGGAACAATCTGTAAAAGCAGTTAATGAGGGGGGCTAAACTGAGACTACAATGCTGAAATTATGCTGTGACCTAGAGTCCAAATGAAAGGGTGCTGCTCAACCAAATTTAGAGATTACCTGGTCACTACTCGAAGGATCAGTTTTCAGAGTTTTCAACCTTTTTGAGCTGAAAGAACTGCTTGCCCTTTCACTTTCGATGTCTTCGTCAACAAAGTTCTGGCCTGACATCTCTACAAGAATAATGAAGATGCCGCTCAGTTTGATAGCAGAAGAAGATGTTTAAAGCATCCAATCGTTTTGTATTCTTTCTCCTGAAGCATTAGCACTTGAAACATTTTTCAGGACGCCTAAGGATGGCTAGCCACAAGGAACTAGGACTACCATGTTTATATAACTAAACAAATCCGTTCACTTTTTCCATAGTTAGAACAAATGCAGTACGGAAATTACTCTCCACATTTTAGTGCTTCTTCTTCTTTTAATTCACTAATTTAATGCACAATAGAAACTACTTTCTCGACTCTCAAACCCCCAGACTCCCCTATTTTTACCCATACAAAGTTTCTTTTGTTCAAATTCTTTGTAACACACTACTGTAGTAGTACTTTCGGAAACACTTAGATTCCAGGAAAAATTTTGTTCTGCCAGCCTTCATCTCTACATATCTGCATGCGTGAGAGTATCCTTCAAGTCTACAGATAGAACGATAAATTATCCCAGCCCTACAATTCATATATCACCGTACTTGACAGAGTGATGTGGAAGAAGGAGCGTGATGATCCTGCCGATTTAATTTAAATTAATATCCAACAGTAAATGATCAAGGAATCAACTAACAGAATTCATAGAAAACATGTATGAATTCTCAGTCTTCCCTAATCTTTTATTGTTGCAGTAGTTGTAGATATGGAGGAAAGAAGGAAAAGCATTGCAATGCAGAGCAGAAAAGGAGAATCTTTAAGGAAACACAGCAAACATAATTAAGAGCACCTGTGTTGCTTTCAACGAAATCACGATGACATGAAAAAGAGTTGCCAAAATGAGAAAGTTTTGAATTAGTTGCTGGACAGCAGAGAACTACTTTCTTCCACTTTAAATTGATTCCTCGACTTTGGATAGCACATTCTTGAAGAGCAGGAGATGTTGCACCTTCTGGTTTTCTTGCAGGCGTAAATTGTTGAATCCATGGGCTTGTTAAAAACCCACGGGAGTCCTTCGCTGAGCTTAGTTGAGATTCAGGTCTTCGAAAATTGATTTTCTGCCAGCCGCCACGTCGAAGAACCTTAAACTGGAATAAATTTGAAATGAGGACAAAACAGAAGAAGAAACACTTACCAAGACAAAACATAGGCAATCGCAAACACACAGAAACAATAGCAAAAGGGAAGAGCACCAAAGCTAACAGAAGAGATTAGTTTCGAACCTGGCCAGAAGGTCTACAGGTGCTACAATTGACTTCCCCAGACAAGTTTGGAACTGACCTCCCCTTCTGGGAACGCCAACCAAGAAGATCTATCGAATTGTATAATTGATTAACAAATGAAGCCTCCATGGATTTAAGATAAAGTTTGTGCTTCTCATCTGTCCATTCTGAAGACATGGATTCTATCATCGGTGAATCCTGACATGTATAGTTAACATTATAATTAGAATTAGAATCCTTGAAAAGTAAAAAAAAAAGAAAAAAAAAAGGATCGTTTAATTCCCATGTATGATGTTCTTCATTTAATCTTGTGGTAAGAAAATATCCTCACGAGCTGCCAACAGATTGTTATTTAAACAATTGAACCATCTTCCTTCTTAGGTTGAAGGAACAAAACAAGTAATAATAACTTCCACAGAAATCAACAGATCATGAAACCTACTTTCTTAGCACAATTTCCTTAAAAACAATCACAACTTTTATATTTTATTTTTTCAAGGATAAAAAGCAAAGATCTTATGTCGTAATAATCAAATGATTTTTTAACTCAACATTCATGATTATAAGAATTAAGGACATCAGAACCATATATCGGTGAATCACAAACATAATGAAAAGAGTGTTAAAAAACAAACAAACATATATATATATATATATTCTATGCGATTTTAAATATTGAAAGAAAAAAAATTAATGTTGCTTTACAGTTTGTAAGCTAGAAAAAGAAAAAGAAATCATACACACACTGCTATATTGGCTCTTCAAAAGAAGAAAAAAGTAAATAAAAAAGGTATCAAAACTGCGCTAAGAATCAACAAAAAAAAGCAGGCAAAAACAAATAAATTTGCAACAGCAAATCCAAGAAGACAGTACCTGTAATTGAGCCAACTCGACTGACTCGTGACCAGTTAACCCAGACGTTTCTGATCTCGTTCGACTTTCACTTTCTCTATAACCATCCATATACAGCATAAAATAATAACTTCACAAAATTAAAGGATTAGATTTTCAGATTCAGAGAAACTTAAGGGGAAAGAAATTGAGGGAGAGAGAGAGAAAGGGAAACGTGAAGAATGAGAAGAGGGAGTTGGGACAAAAGAACGTTACAGTTGTCACCGCTTTTACACGTGTCATGGAGCCATCACTTGCCACGTCAGTAATGCAGACTAGTTAGCGCGAAGGCAGAGGCAGATATTTTTTTTTTTATTCCAGTGTCGAAAATATCTTCTTCTCTTTAGTCTGTCTTGACCTTTCAGATGCGTTAAGGTTATTACGTGGCGCTCGCGACTGTGACCTATGATATTATCAGCCATCGTTTTTTTTTTTTTTTTAAAACTCTGGCGGTTGCAATTATTTATCAGCACTGTGTCTCTCTCTCCTTCTCTCTCTAATCCTTAACTCCCGCTTCCCGCGCATGTTCTTACCTTACGGCATCGTTTTGCCTCTCTTCTCGGGATTTTTGCATATTCAATGCACACGTTGTTGTTTTTATGCTCGTTTTTCTATTTACCAGCATGAGATTTCGGGTTCATTTTTTTTTCCTGATATATTATATATGTGATATATGATTGAAGTAAGTTGCTGTATGAAAGTTTCTCCTTTCTATGAGCAATGCATGTTCATAAAACTAAAATAAAAAATTATTAATTTATTATATTCAATGCAAAATTAACGTCTCGGATGATTTTTTTTTTTGGCTGAAACTTGCAAAGGAATATTCCTAGTAACATTAATAATTCCTAAAACACCCTAGAAAATCATTAAAAAGAACTAAAAATCAAACCAAATAAAAGTATTTTTACATGCAATATTTATCTACTTTTCTTAAATCTGGTTAAAGAGAAAACTATCTCAATTGAACCTCTTATTTTCAAAATTAATCTATTCTTACTAATATAATTTTTTTTATAGTTGAAATGTGATCGATTAAATATTTTTTTTTATTCTCTCTCAACATCTAATTAAAAGATTAAAACATGAAAAAAATGATTAAATTTAGGACTATAATACAAAAGGCTAAAACAATAGGGACCAAAACATAAAAAATTAGGGACCAAACTGCATTTTTTCATGCCTTTTAAACAATAAAAATGAAAATAGTCTTGTTTTTCATGATAGTTTTGGTCATTATTATTTTAATTTTTTTTAATTCTATCAAAAACTTTATTTCATAATAACAATATTTAATTTAATGTTAAATTATTATTCTATGACATATCGGATATATTATAACATGTAAATTAAAATAAATCAATAAATTCAAGAACATAAAATAATATTAATATAACTTGGGATGATGAAATTAAAAAAAAGTTCAATGATTAAAGTAACAAAAATAAAATTTTCACAAGTCAAATTGTTTTTGACTAGCTATAAACAATAACATGAATAGAAAAACATGAAAAGGTGGAAAATAATCTTGTTTTTCATGCTAGTTTTGATGAATGTTGTTTCAATGTTTTTAACTATATCTAAAACTTTATTTTATAATATCAATCTTTAATTTAATATTAAAATATTCTATGACATATCAGATACATTATGATATGCAAATCAAAATAAATCAATAAATTCTATAACACGAAACAACATTGATATAACTAGGAAAGATGAAGTTAAAAAAAAATCATGATTAAAGTAAAATAGTGAAAACCCTATGTTTGAGTTCATAGTTTTATTTTTTTTAAAAAAAAAATTGCACCGGCCCGTTAGATTGTGCTGTTCTCGGTCACATAACACAAAATGTTTTTTCTTTAATTTATTGAGGTTGCAGTGTTCCCAATAGAAAAAATACAGAGCACAAACAATATTTTAAAGTATACCTGATGACTGATGACGACTTGAGATCCAATTTTGATTGGATTTGAGATTAAACAAATCAAATAATTGACTTAATTAGATTTAACTAAAACTCAGTTGATCTAATTTAACTTAGCTTAATTAACTTGAAAAGTCAACTGTTTATATATATATAAAATCAAGATCACTGTCATTTCAGTCCACTATATTCTGGCCTATTGTTCTACTTCAAAATTATGTAACAAAGTATTCTTTTATTATCAAAGTATCATGATCTCCTTTTGTTTTTCACTCGCTTGTTGACCCAACTTGTCATCTTTATCTTCCTCATTTCTCATAAAAATCTCTAAATCAGCTCATTTGTTTAATTAATTTGTCTTCTTCAAACAATACCATGAAGCTCAAGTTTCAAAATGGAGACAACATGCATTGGTGATGCATTTCTCTTCATTCTCTTCATTGGTGATGGTTGTACTATTTTCTTTTTTTATTTTTTTAAAACCTCTATTTGATTCCTAAAAAACTTAAATGAAAGAAAATCATAACAATAAAAACAATCTTGACTGATTTAATTTTTACAATTTTTAAAATATATATATATATATATAAATATAAAAATTGTGTTATTCTCAACAATACGCATTCACAAATTTTTTATTTCTTTTCTTTAAGATTACAGTATTGAAAACAATCGTAGCCTCAAAAAATTATATATTTTTTTAAAAATTGTATACGAGCTACACGAAAAATATACATAAGTAGATCAGCCAATCCCCTGTAAACATTGACGCGCGCGCACAAACACGTGAAGTACTCAAGAGTTGCTTTTTCGTACCTGGCTCTGACACGTGTGAGAGGAAAACAAGCTCCCGACAAATTGTTTTCGAATTGAACTGAACTATTTAGTTGCTATGAAGTACCAAAACAGATTCGTGCATGCAAAAATCATCGTGGCCCAGAAATTCAGCTTACAAGCACTTGTAAAATCATGGTGTCCTTGTTCATGTCTTCCGATTCAGATTTCAGCCTCGAATAATTCTCCCTTTGTAGATTGCAAAACTAGGAATATCGACAGCACTTGCAGCAAAGCATGATACTTGGATCTCATGTTTCCGGCTTCTGCTCACCTTCTGATGTTGCAGTCTCTTGCAGGTCAATCTGACCTGAATTGGCCAAAAGAGAAATAAACATTAAATTAAGCCAACGATTACAAGCACTTGTAAAATGAGGTACTAGCTTAATCCTTATTTTTTTCAACCACGCTGGCTCATCCAAGAACAAAACAGATTAAAGTCTCGTGATGTTCCAATATAATCACGCAAACATGGCTCGATGATATGATACATTGTTGATGCCAGGCTAGGCAGTTGTCATGAGGAAACAAGCAATTACTGAACCCGTCATCGAAATAGCAGCACCTCCAATATTTTACCGCCACCACCAGTGGCGCAACAACTCCACACGATTACCATATTGAAATTTAATTGAAGGAAAAGTAATCATACCTAACAAGGAAATTAGAGATGGAGCCTTCGAAGAGTCATTCAATTTCATGTCTGTACCTGAAATCAGCATCCAAAGTCAATATGACACTAGCCAGCTATTCATGCGATTTATGGCCAATTCATTTAATATATATATGTATGTTTACAGCATTGCTAATTTGCAGTTTGAGCACAGTCAAATATAATGAGCACCATTTAGAAAAACATGGCATAGGCTCAAGTGAAGTATTGTGAAAAATATAATAATGAAAATAGAAAATAAAGAAAAGCTCTCTACATTTCGTTGGCGTTTATATAACTTAAATTTCTGACCAGGCGAAGTCACATAAGAAACTCATCATGTATATGTACTTATTGACTCCTAAGTGTGTTGCAGAATGACCACTGTCTTGAGTTTTTCTTCCGCAGTTTTGTAAGGTAATGCAGATTAAATTCCAAGTGTTCAGATTTCAGCTGGGCCAGAGTCCCTTGTCGTTGACTCAAAATTTTAGATAATGTGCTAAAATGGTTAAACAAAAGAGAGGCAAGAAAATGAAGATACCAAAGGAAAGCTGCCAAACTCCAAAGCAGCTTACCTGAACTTTGCATTGATTTAAGGACGTCCGATTTCTTATAAGTAAATCCAATAAAATTGGTATCTTTTGATGTCAACATCTGCACCATGGACCAAGAAAAACAAACTGAAAAATTAGCATCACAGCTAACATAAACCTTAGGGGAAAAAATGGGATATAGGGATGCATGTTTTAAGAAGAAATTGTGCACATGTATGGAAAGATCATAGAACCATAATCTATCAGGGTAATTATATAACTGAGCTGCCAAGACAAACCCAGGGACATAATGAAACAATTTCTCTTACAATTTTTACAACAATATAGCCATGTTATCGTGACTGAAAAGAATCCTTTGGACCATTTCTCTAAAGCTCATGGATATAAACTCGGATTTTTAAGGACTTCTCTGCGTAAATAAAAAGTTATACTTCAGATAATGTTGTTACCTTCCTCCAAGGCCCTACACTTGGTATTGTGGATGGTGGGCCTTCCAACTGCCAAAAAGAAAAAGCTTAGCGAAAGTTATTTTAAGAGGAAAACATATCCACATATAAACAAGAACGCGAGAATAAATGTGTGTCCCAAGCCAACTTGTCAAACTTTACTTATTTTTAAAGAGCTTAAACATCCTATCAAATTCTATGAAGCATTTGAATAATTATTAAATAGCCTCCAGAATTTAACAGACACAAGATAAATGGTCAGGGGTAAGGAGAAAATGGTTACACAGTCAAGCTCTGTTCAATGGAAGCTACACCATCAGTCAAAACTGGAGGTGCAAGAAGAAGTAAGACGAGACCAAAGAAGACATGTAGAAGCTGATGAAATGGTGACTGTTTTAACCTAAAAAAAGGCATTGCTTTGAATAGAGAAACTGTTGATATGGGATCTCTGTTTGTAGAACTGATAGTTGCAGGAGTTCCTAGGTGAGTTGAATGAGCTTGAAAATTGTGAGGACATCATACATCACATCAGAGTCAAATTTTACCCTAAATGAGACCATGAATTACATGTTGCAATCTTTTACAATGTACTCACATCAGGAAACTTCTCAAAGTTCTGAGTATCCAAGTCTCCATTGACTGTAGGCTTATATGCAGCTTCCAATTCATACAGAAAATCCCACTGAGTGCTCCTGAACCATGGATGCACCTGAAACAATGGAGAATTCAGAACAGATTACTAACAATCTCAAACCCCTCCGTTGCAGTATAAAGGTATTGATGGCAATTTCACAATGCTCCAAAAGCAGCCAGCAATAACACATAACAATTTGCAAAATTGAGAATAAAATTGAGGTATGCATGTTTACATCTTGATAACTTCAAGGTGGCAGATTCACCTCTTTGATAATGTATCAATGCTTAACCTATCCTGGAAATTGAAAGAGTTTAACAAGAGCAGAAATATCTGCAGCTTTGTTTGATGTGTATGATGAATGTTGTTATTATTAGGAAAACAATTACCTTCAATTCTTCAACTCCTCTGGTCCCCAGCCTAGTTTCAACATCACAGAGCAAGTGGCAAATAAGATCCTTGGCCTCGCTTGATATCTTTGGTTCCTCAGGGAATTTAAGGCATGTTTTCCAATTGATTATCTGATAGAAACAGATACATTGACGATTTAGCAACCATGAAGAATTCTGAGAAAATAATAGAGAACCACAACTTAGGCACAACCTTGCGGCATGTGATCCTTGGTTCATCAGAGCAGAAGGGAGGATAGCCTATAAGCATCTCATACATGATAGCACCAAGGGACCACCAATCACACTCCATTCCATACCCCTTCTTTAGTAGCACTTCAGGAGCCATATAATCAAGAGTTCCAACTGTTGAATAAGCCTGAAGATAAATGTTAAATGATAATTGGCCACATGCAAAAATTACTGTTCCAGAAGAAGGCGGATAGAAAAATCTTGAACAGCATTTGATTTTCATAAAAAGTCAAAACCCGACTTGCTGCCAAAATATGCACCTTGCATGAATTACAGATACCTAGCAATGCTAAAAAATCGGAATATGCCAAAATGTGGCTTCAGAAAAAATGGATAAAGATCATACCAATGCACGTCGATTGCGTTTCCATTGTTGCAATTTTTCTTTCGGCATCAACCAGGGGGTCTGTCACTGGTAGAATGCCCTTCAGATTCATTTCTTCCTTCCTGGGTAGAAAAATTTTCATTTTCCAGTAAATTTGAATACTTATCATCCAAAGGTTTGCACAAGCCAAAATCTGAAAGCTTTAAATGGCCATTTTTGTCCAGTATCAGGTTATCTGGTTTTATGTCCCTGCATGGAGAGCATTCTCTGAGTAAAGAAAAAGGAAAACTGAACAGCATGTTAATTCTCTGAGAAAATTCTAGTGATAGTCTGCTATCAATCTAAAAATCTTCTAAGGTGGTCCTGACCTAGCACTAGAACAATTTATGACAGACTTGTGGCCCGCTGTGACTCCTCAACCAGTGTCCTGGCTTCAAATGAAACTTACGATAAGCATGGACAAATCTATGAGTATAATGCCATGGTCTTTGCAGGACTGAACCGTTTGGCTCCCCAAAAGATGAATTAAGAAATTAGGCCCATAAAAACCCATGAAGTCGAAGATTGAGCTCAGATGTGCCAATTTGACAGGTCACGGAGACTGGGGCAAAAATTGGCATTCCAATCTGGACATATACAAGGATCCACACATTTAATATCCTAAAACTCGGTCCATGCCATTAATAACTAAAGGCACACCGATCCCACAGGTAAATTATGTAAGCTTCTAAGCTCTATAATCACAATATTGACATACCTGTGAACATAATTGTGTTGGTGAATTGATTGTATGGCTAGAATGCTCTCAGCTATGTAAAAACGTGCAACATCTTCAGAAAGAATATCTTCTCTCATCAATAATGTCATTATGTCTCCACCAGGTAAATACTCCATAATCAGATACAAGAAATCAGAATCTTGAAAAGAGTAGAAAAGTTTTACTATGCACCGACTATCAACCTCCGCCAGTAAGTTCCTCTCTGATCGGACGTGCTCAACCTTAAAACAGAGGGAAAAGGAAAAGATCAATACAAGTCATTGACGCACACTGAGTTTAGTTGAGTACGGACTGTGTATGATTGATCTCCGAATTCAGACAAGTCAAGCATGCTTTATTAATTACTACACAGTACCTTGTACTTATAATTCTCTTTATCGAATACCTATAACCCTATTAGAATGGATTGATGTCTGGTTAAGCTGAAATGTACATTTGTCAGCAGCCAAGAGAGATTTATCTTGAGTATCAAAACTATCTCAATTACTTTGGTCTCACCTGTCCACGGCTAAGCATCTCTGACTTCTTCAATTTCTTCATAGCAAAAATCTCTCCGGTGTCCTTGGCTCTGCATAACCTAACCTGGATTTTTAGAAAATAAATAATAGAAAAGCTTCTTACAGTTTGCAATTGCAAATTAAATTACTTCTCATCCAGCACACAAATAAAAATCTACGGAGAAGTCAAGGTCATATTAACTCAACAACAACGTACTTTACATGGCAACAATCGGATTTTCCCCTATCAGGCAAACCTTTTTATTAATATACCATTCCTTAGTAGCTGAGATATCAAGGATCTCTCTAGATTTATATCTAATCATCAGTATTAAAAAAATTGGAACACAACAGCAATTCTAGAGGAATTTAAGTATGCAGAGCTTGAAATCAATAATTACCTCCCCAAATGCACCTTTTCCAATCACAGTTAACTGTTCAAAATCATCAATTCCAATTTTACGCCTTTGCAGCCTCATATACTCTGTTTCTCTGCGCTCCAAATTCCTAAGCATCTCCTCTTGTTCTTCATTTGAAACCTGAGCTTCTTGTGCTCTCATTTGAAGCGCTCGTCGCCTAAAAAACATAATTAAATGTAACTCATTACACATCTTCAAAAAGAAAGAACAAAATTATGCGTACATTTACTTGGCAATTAATCAAACGGGTAAGCATAGCTTTAAGATAATTATACGAATTGTGAACCAAATATTCCTCAACTTTTAACCTAAAATACTCATAAATAAAAGCAACTATAAATGCATTAAATTTGACCACTTTTGACTTCAATCGAAGCAGCAATAAAATATCAGAAATTCAAGCAGAAAAGAAATCTACAAAAAAAAAAGAGTATCAAATCCACACTGCACACCTCTCTTTACGATCTTGCAGTCCTTGTAGATGGTTCTTATAATGATTCTCTATGAACTGTTTTGCAGCCGCAGCTTTTTGTCTCGTAACCGGCGATGAAACGGACACATCAGGGCTTGAATCGAAGCCGCTGTGATCCGGCTTCAAGTTCAAAGCTCCCAACCTCACCGTCCCATCACCACCGTCCATTCTATGGAATGATATTGAAGAGTGAGTCAGAGACTCATAATCGAACTGATTGAGAGTAACAGTATGGGGAAGAGATGTAGGGGGTGTTTGAGAAAATGAAAATTATTATAGCAACAAGTAAGAAGTATTGGTAGGGGAATGGAGTGTGATCAACGCCATCATCATCAGGTTTTGTTTAGCTCGCATTCGCACCAACTGGAATCTGTGAAGCACATCCTTTTATTTCTTTATTTATTTTAACCACTTATTTCCAGCTCTTAGAGAGAGAGCACGAATAAAATGTGTAGAGAGAGAATAGAAGAAGCATTACAGCAGGCCAGCTTCGTTCTTGCCTTTTTGGAGACTCTAAAATGTCGGCGGAGATATATATATATATATATATATAGATAGAAACACTAATTTTTCTGATTGGCGTGTGTGATCGCGTGTGTTCACATGGTTGGTTGTTGTGCTGGCCTTTCAGTTGATTATGATTGGCAAGTGTTGGTTACGTGCTGTTGACGAGAGTGGAGTTTTGTGATTTCAACGGTTGAATGATGTGAGTCGCATGGTGGTGCGTGCTGGGTCAGATTTCATTCCATTGTCTTTAATGACGGGTGGGTGGTCTCAGGGAATTTACGTGGTCCCTTGGGTGACATCACTTAATCAAACGGGAGGTTTAAGATCTGGATTTTTAGGGTCCATTTAATTTGGTCCCGGCCTCTGGGTCCCGCTCGGGTTTTTTTTTTCCGTTCAAAATCAAATTCAACAAAAAAAAGTCCCTGATTATTCTCTTTGTGATCTGATTCACCAGTAAACACACACATATCCATATTCAAAAAAAAGAAAAAAGAGAACATTTATGTTGGGTTGAGAGGCCTTTTTTAGTTTTATAGCTAGACCTTAACACTGTAGTATAATTTTTCTAGAGGGTAAAATTTGCTATCTGTACACATGTAGAAGCCAGAACTTGGACATCAATTTTTTTGATGGTGGGAATTTTCTAGAAAGTTGAATGCTTGCCCATCTCCAAATTCTCCTTTTCGCCAATACTGTTTGAATTTAGCTGCTCAAGAGCTGCAGATTCCTTCTGATACACCAAACGGCTACTAGGAATCCAAAGGCTGAAACACTACCGGATAATATGAAAAGCCCAGCGAGAGGTTTGAGCTCTAAACTTGAGTGGTCCCTTAATACATCAGAGGAAGAAGAGAGCGTCGACTCTTCCAATTGCCGAGTTTCTCCACTCTATAACTTTCAGGATTGCCACCGACATGTCAAAAACCAGAGGAGAACCCTTTGGAAAAACCTGGAAATGAAAGCCATGCCAGTAATTTAAAGTATAAGAATTTTCTTCGTGCAAATTAACGGGGCAATGAAACGAGGAAGCAAACAAAAAGGAGAGAACTTAACAAAGCCAAAACCGCCTAGCTGAAAGGTAGGAAACACTGCCCTTTCCACCAGGCTAATAAACCGGTCCCCGTTCTTCCAAAGAACGGTTGTCATTTACCCGCATTATCTTTCTCGTGGTTCTTTAAGAAACCGAAGTCTGGTGAGTGTTGACCACACTGCCATCTCTCTATAGCTGTTAATGCAACGTCAATGATGTGAAATGAAGGTGATTGTCACACCACATTGCTCTTAAACCTTATTGCCCCACTCAAACCTTTAAATTTTCTGGATAAGATTCCTTTGAATAATTCTGTTGGGCTCGTTTCTCCTGCTGATTTCTTTATAGCTTCAGCAATAGCCCAAGTTGCATCATAAGCACGAAAGAGCATGGATACTTGGATTACAATATTCTTCTTCGATCTTCTTCTGGGTACTCCGATAGATACTTGCTGCATGCGAAATCTAGATCTAAGCCGTTTAAGAGGCTTGCAAATGCGTACAAACCCCGTTTTAAAACCAATCACATCTTGCATGTGTAATTCTTGTATGTTAATATTTAGATTATGATATTGTCCGGAAACGCGGATTAAATTGTGTTTTATTAAAATTTAAAATTATTTTTTGCTTAAATATAATTTTTTATATATTTTTTTATATTGTTTTAATGTACTAATATAAAAAATAATTTTTAAAAAATAAAAAATAATATTTTAATATAATTTTAAATAAAAAATACTTTTAAAAACAAATGTTATCAAACTTTCAAACAAACCGAGAAGCAAGGAGATTGCGGTCATCAGGGAAAGCTTAAAGTATAAGAACCGAAGTGGAATATTGGAGAATCTAAAGGGCTAGAATATAGTTTAGCAGCAAGTGAATGCTAAGCCCATAACTGAGAAGGCCCAGTTCCTAACCCAATACAGAACTTCTGGCTGGGCTTCTGGCCTTCACGTGTTGTCTGGTAAGGTAGATAGGCAGGTTTCCCTTTGCAACTTCACTGACAGAGTGAGCAATGATGACTTGACCGTTACAATGCTCCAATTTCTGCTTTCCTAACAGCAAATTGCAGCACTAGCAAGTAACTAGCAGCAAAAAAAAAAAACTAGGGCATGGCCTTGGCCATGGCTTCGTTATCTAAACCACCACCACCGCTATCCCTTCACGCTTTGTCAAACCCTATCTCTCTATTTTCCTCGCCGGCAGTGGTGTTATCTTTTCCGTTTAATCGAACAGCTTTCGCGAGTCCAAGTGCGCGCGCGATTAAGACAGGATCAGACAGTTCAGATTTGTTGAGGAAACCGATTGCACCGTCAGAGAAGGACTTGTTTGGAATTTCTGAAGAAGAAGAAGAAGAAGAAGAAGAAGAAGAGGGCAGTGAAGGGGAAAGGGATGAAGAAGAAGAGGAAGGATTTGTGGATTGGGAGGATAGGATTTTGGAGGATACGGTCCCACTTGTTGGGTTTGTTAGAATGATTCTTCATTCTGACAAGTAAGTTTTTTTTTTTGTTAATAATAATCTGACAGTAATTAAAATTTTATATGATTTTTTAATGTAGTTTTTTTATGGGGTATTGCTGTGGCATATATGAAAGTGGAGACAGATTGAGTCAAGAGCATGACAGAACTATTGTGGATAGATTGCTTGCTTATCATCCAGATTTTGATAACAAGATTGGATGTGGAATTGATTATATTACAGTAATGCCTGCCTCTCTCTCTCTCTCTCTCTATATATATATATATATATATTATCAATTTGATTCAGATCATTTTCATATAATACAATTGTATTGTTCATGTGTCTAGAAATTCTCAAATTCCTGTGTTGAAATTTAAAACATCTTCTTCGAGAACAATGTAAGATATTACAAATGTTAGATTATAATTTTGATGCATCTTTGCCACTTTTATTCTGGTGGGCCAAGGAAACAGAGAGAAAAGGATCCGATTTTTGTTTTCCCTCAATCAAGCATATGTGTTGCTGCAAATATATATATATATATATATATATATATGCTTATAAGAAGTTACTTCTGTCAGACACCATTGTTTCGTCAATTGAATCGATGCTTTAATGCCTCTATATTTATGTCCTGGATTCTCGTTTCTCATCAAACGAGGCAGGTACTTGAGAATCATACATAGTGTTGTTATTTCGTAGGTGTTTATGCATATGTAGCTCCCAGATAATTTATAGTGCTAATTACATAAGGACATTTTCTAGAATGAAGGGGGGAAATTATTTAATAGTTTGTATTGTATGTTTTTGCATCTTTGAGACATGGAAAACGGGACTTATTTTGTCTATGGTCGTCTGCTAATAACCAAACTATCTGCAAAGCGCGATTCTTGTAAAATTCATTGGTTAAGTTGTGAAAAACATGAATAGCAGTTTCTTCAAAGAGCTGGGGGTGATCTCTTTTCGACGGTAAAGCAAAATTCACACATGCAGCTGAAGAATGCTGCTGATAGAGCTAAAGTTTTGGTGTTGAAAAAGGTCATGGTTAGATTTGGTTGGCATTATCTAATACCATTTAAGACAGATTCAGATATGTTTCTAAATATAAAACTTGATTGTTTGCATTGTTAACCTTTTAAACTTCAGAAGTGAGTTGGTTGTCTTCATTGGGGTTGGGAATTGTGATTCTGATACATGTTTTCCAGCCACATTTGATTGCTAATTCTGTGGGTTTTGTCTTTGTTCTGCCAGGTTGGGTATCATCCTGATTTTGCGGACTCGCGATGTTTGTTCATAGTTCGAAAAGATGGGCAAGCGGTTGACTTTTCTTATTGGAAATGCCTAAAGGGCTTGATCAAGAAGAACTATCCACTATATGCAGACAGTTTCATTCTCAGACATTTCCGACGGTAGAGGAGTTGAAGGTAGCCGCCTCAACCTCTCAACCACCTGTATAATTGTAAGCTGAAGGTTTTTTCTCCCTTCCTTTTGTTGTCTAAAAAGTCTTTGTACGTCTTGAAGCAACATATGTAGCAAGTAGAAGCAATGATTGAAATCCTTATGTTTAAAATGAAATGCTTGGTAAAGTTTCCAGAAGGATAAATCTAAAAGTTTGGAGCACTCTTCAACTTCAATCTGCTCTATTTTTTGTTTACACCTACTTCGTCCATTTTTTAAACTGCCGATGTATTGTAATTTTGGGTAAGTTACAACTCTGGCCACAGCTTCCTCGCAGGGTCCTCAATCGGAAAAGACAAGAGCTAACTCGGTCTTTTTCGCTCCTCCCAATTGATGTTTGAATCCGACTTGGTAGTACATGCCTTAAAGTCGATGTCATGTTCACAAGCACTTGGCCATGTGATATGTCGCGTTAACTATAGTTGAGTCATGTTCAATGCCCTTGTGTTCATATTTCATTTTTCAACAAAAGGTGGACTTGAATTTGTCCCTTATCGGGATTTTCATCAGAAAAATGCCACGCGGACGGAGTTACCGGAGACCTTCCTTGTGTTCATTTTTCAACAAAAGTTGGCCTTGAATGTGGCACTTATCGGGATTTTCATGAAATATTCTGTGCTCCTTTTAAAAATTTGATATTGTGCGTTTCGGAAATTGAAGACTGGTGTCTCTTTATATGTGATTTAGGAAGCTCCTCTACGATTCCCTAATCTCCAAATTTCGTAGCTTTAAACTTTCCAGGACCTTGGATTCTTTCTGGTTCAATTTGCATTGTTTTCCATCACAAGACAGTCCGTTTGGCTGTAGCCTGTATCATTTTTCGATTCTTAATGAAGAATTGCAATGTGGAATTCTGAAGACTTTTCATCCTTTACATAGACTTCCCCTCGCGTAAAATTTATTCCGCTCCTTCGAATATTTCAAATGGACATTAAGGATCTTTACCAGAGGCTGGACCTGACTTTATTGAGTTGTCCAGCAAATCTTCCATTTCAGTTTTCTCAATCACCATCAGCATATCCTCTCTTTTTTTAAAAAAACGAAACAAATCAAACACGATCCCGACGTTAACATCTTGGAAAAACAATCTCTTGCCACGTTTATCGACCTTTCAACAGGTGTCTAGATTGTTTTGGTTGGTCGTGCTCGCTGTCGCCATTTATCTGGATTCTGTGATAGTTGTCGCCATTTATCTGGATTCTGTCATAGTTTACGTATATGGACAGAGATGCTTGTTTATTTTTAAAATATTTTTTTATTTTTGATTTTAATATATTAAAATGATCTAAAAATATTTAAAAAATCAAAAATACTTTTAAAATCAAAAATAAATAAGCTCTAAAAGTAAATACGACCATGATGTACAGCATGACAATTGCATGCGAAATGCAAATTTGTAGCTATGCAAGGGTTTTCTTTTTTTCCAAATTCGCGAAAAGGTTTTTACTGGAGAAGATAAAGTTCCTCAGGCTCATTTCTCAGAAGAGGGTGCGGTGCCAAAAGAGCCATCATAACCGATGTTACATGGTCGGTCTATGCTGAATCGTGCAACAAGCTAGAGAACAGGTGGCAGGCTTGCTTTTCTTCCATTTTGGGTCTCTCTCTTTGTGAGCGTTGATCGTTATGATACGTTCCAAAATAATTTGTAGTGGTTTTATCACGCGGAAATAGAGATGATGACATTTCTCTTTTGCAAAATGGCTTTTGTTTATTTGGTAATGATCGGTGGTGTGTAGTATTGTTTAAAAGTAATTTTTTATTTAAAATATATTAAAATATTTTTTATTTTTTATATTAGCATATCAAAATAAAAAAACACTTAAAAATATTTTTTAAAATAAAAATAATTTTAAAAAAACTTTTAAAAATAGATTCAATAATGAAAATAAACAATCCCCACTCTACTAGGCAAGACTTCACATCATTCATATCCTCAATTTTGAAAAGTCAGTCCCACACGAGATAGAGAATGGAAGATACAAGGGTCCGTTAGTGTGTGAACATTTTTTTTTTAATTGTTACTAGTTACATGACTCGCACGATGCCGCGGGTCAATGGTTTTTACATAAAAAAATATCAAAAAAAATTAAAATCTAAAAGTATTAGGTCTTTTTGCAAAGCTACATCCAAGAGTCTTGGGTGTGGCTGCAACGCCTGACCCAAGAGTAATGTTTATAATATTAATAATAATATTAAACTTGCATGACTCAAGTTTAAGTGGGTCTGACTGCAATACCAGACCCAATAGTCTTGGATGTGGGTCTGGGCCGCAAGGTCATATCATAAAAGTGTGATAATTAAATAGATTAATTAAAAAGAAAAAAAAAACTAGAATGAAGAAAAAAATGAATGAAGAAAAAGAAAAAAATCTGAATTAACTGGATTAACCCTTCAAACCAGGTTAACCCGTCAAACCTTGGATTCATGTCGTGAAAGTTTGATAACTAAATAGAAAAAAAAATTTGACGGGTTAACACAAAATTAACTCAGCTAACCCGTCAAACCCGGATCCGTGTCATGAAAATTTGATAACTAAATAGAAAAAAAATTGAACATTAACAAACTAAATTAAACTAAAAAAATTAATTAAAAAGGAAAAAAAACAAACAAAAAGACATCGGCTTTTCACTTGTGGACTACGATTGTGCATTCCACGATTAAAGGCATAAAAACAACAAAAAAACAAAAAGAAAAACTAAAGGCATCAGTCGATAACTAAATAGAAAAAAATTTAATACTGATGAACTAAATTAAATAAAAAAATATTAAATAAAAAGAAACAATAAAAGAAAAAAAAATTATAAGAAGAAAAAAACTAATGAAGAAAAGGAAAAAAAAATCTAAATTAACTGGGTCAATCCGTCAAACCCGAGATCCGTGTCATGAAAGTCTCGATAACTAAATAGAAAAAAATTTAATATTAACAAACTAAATTGAAAAATTAATTAAAAAAAAAAAAAGAAGACATCAACCTTTTTACCGTAGATCGCACCGTGCAGTCCACGGTGAAAGGCATAAAAAAAAAAAAAAAAATAAAACTAAAGGCTTTAGCCTTTTCACCGTGGATTGCATACAATATTAAAAGATGAAATCGGAAGAACAAAACTAATGAGGAAAAAGAAAAACAATCTGAATCAACCCGATTAACCCGTCAAACCAGGTTAACCCATCAAACCTGGAATTCATGTCATGAAAGTGTGATAATTAAATAGAAAAATGATTTATTATTAATAAAATAAATTAAAAAAAAGATTAATGTCGAAACTGAGATCCATTTCATAAAAGTCTGATAATTAAATAGAAAAAATTTAATATTAAGAAACTAAATTTTAAAAAATAATTAAAAAAAGACAAAAAAAAACTAAAGGCATCAGCTTTTTCACTGTAAACTGTATTGTGCAATCCACAGTAAAAGGCTTAAAAAGGAAAAGAGAAAAAAAAAACAAAGGCACACGCCACGGGTTAATTTTTTTTCTTGCATAAAAAATATCAAAAAAGGCTAAGATCTAAGAGTGTTGGGTCTTTTTGCAAAGATATGCCCAAGAGCCTTTGGTTTAGCTGCAACGCTTGACCCAAGAGTAATATTTATAATATTAATAATAATATTAAACTTACATGACTCAAGTTTAAGTGAGTCTGGCTACAACACCGGACCCAAGAGTCTTGAATGTGGGTCTGGCTGCAAGGTTGTGTCATAAAAGTGTGATAATTAAATAGATTAATTAAAAAAAACAAAGAAAAAAAAACCAACAAAAAGAAAAAAACTAATGAAGAAAAAGAAAAAAAATCTGAATTAACTGGGTTAACCCTTCAAACCAGATTAACCCGTCAAACCTGGGATTCGTGTCATAAAAGTTTGATAACTAAATAGAAAAAAAATTGACGGGTTAACCCGTCAAGCCCGGGATACGTGGCATGAAAGTCTGATAATTAAATAGAAAGAAATTTAACATTAAAAAACTAAACTAAACAAAAAAAAAATTAATTAAAAAGAAAAAAAGCAAAAAACAAATTCCGGGTTAACTCGTCAAACTTTAAAAAAAGCAAAAAAAAATTTAGGTTAACTCGTCAAACCCGGGATCCGTGTCATGAAAGTCTGATAACTAAAAAAAATTAACATTAACAAACTAAAATAAACAAAAAAATTCATTAAAAGAAAAAAAACACAGAAAAAAGAAAAAAAATAAAACCCATAAAGACATAAAAAGCAAAATAAATAAATAAATAAAATAGAAAAAAAATTAAAAACGAAAAAAAAACAGTTTAGCGTTTCACTGTGGATTGCACAGTGAAACACTGAACAATTTTAGTATATGTTATTAATTAAAAAGAAGAAAAAAAAATTCGGTTAACATTAACAAACTAAATTAAACAAAAAAAATACACAAAGAAAAAAGCAAAAAAAAAACCCATAAAGGCATAGAAAACCAAAAAAACAAAAAAAAATGGGAAAAAAATAAAAACAGAAAAAAATGGGAAAAAATAAAAACAGAAAAAAGGGAAAAAAAGAAAAAAGAAAAAAAAAGAAAAAGAAGAAGAGAAAAAAATGGGAAAAAAATAAAAATAGAAAAAAAAATGGGAAAAAATTTAAAAAAAAAAACGGGAAAAAAGGGTCGCCAAGATTTCACCTGTGGACTTGCACAATGAAACACTGAGCAGTTTTAATTTTTTCTTAATTTTGGCATGACATGATTTCACCTTCTGATCTACTAGTTGATAAATATATTTAATAAGTTATTTATATAATTTATTTGGAATAAATTTTTATTTAATTATAACAAACTCATATATGATTGTTCAAATTTATTTATTATTGTATGAACAATAACTTTTTAAAATTTTAATTGGAGTTTATTTCTGACTCAACAAGTTAGATAAAAATATATATTTTGGCTCATAAATCATATTTGAAAGAAAAACTTAATAAAATTATGAATTTTATGTAAAACAATCGACAGGTTAATACAACTGGATTCAACTGGTCGATCAATTGAGCAAAAAATAACACAATTTGAATTTGACTATGTAGCATTTCAGAAATTTAAAAATAATGACATTTAATAAATGTTATACTTCTATAAAATGTTCTATAAAATATGACATGGTTAAAATATATTATTTTATTAAAAAATTTTAAAACAATATTCTGTCTAATTTTTACTTATACTGTACTATTTTTTTAAAAAAATCTATTTAGGACAAGAAATATCCTACATTAAACATGACTTTATACCTTTAAACAAACAATCATGGCCTTCCATTAAAGACAAGCAATTATAACAAGCAAAGTGGTTATAATTTTTTTTTTAATTAGAGTGATATTTCTTTGCTTGGTTATGAAGCCAGCCAATTCAAGACTCACGCTAAAGACAAAAACTATTCCATCAGCAAAACAATTAATTTTTTTCTATGCAATTATATCGTCATTTATTTATTCTGAGTTTTTGAAAAAAAAAAATGATGTAAAGAATTCCCTAACTCAATATTCAAGTAACTAGTTGATTCCCCCGCATTGCAGAATAGAGGTTTTTTTTTTTTCAACATAAAAAAGGTGCGGGTATTGTTAAAAAAAAATTATATTAAAAAACTCTTATATGTAATCTAAAAAGTTATATTTACGTTCAATAAAAATAAATTAATAATTATATAAATCAATAATTGATAAAAAAAATATATATTAAGTTTAACTAGAGATTGAGTTAAGATATTAAGATAAAGATACATATTAATTAAGCTATCTAATTTTATGTTGCGGGGAGCTTTTCAAGTTTTTTTTTATTATACAAAAATAAAATTATTTTTTTAAAAAAAAAAATAATTTAAAATCCATTAAATTTTTTTTACCATAATTCCTCGTTTTCTTATTAATAAATATTTTAAAAAGAAACATATCTTTTATTGTCATGGCTCTTAATTTAATAAAAAAACAAAAAGAATTAGAATAAATATAAATCATCAACTCCAAGATCATTTGTTTTGGTTTGTCAGAATGTGACTAACCAATAATTTTTTTTTATATATAATTTTTTCAGTGATATTTTTTTTCTTCAATTTAAGGACTGAAAATAAATAAAATATTTTTTTTGACTAAAATGACCTTTTGCGTGTATTTTAGATTGGTCACGTGATTTTTTTTTTGTTTTTCATTTGGACCCTCTTTCTTTGAATTTTATTTTTCTTTTACAAATTTCACCAATAACTCATTAGATTGGCCACAAAATGATTCAAATGGGAAAAAAATCAACAAAATTGAATTTGGTTTTCCCAAATCAAGCGTCATATTTGTTTGCCAACACCACGAGCACCCTTTACTAAATTTACCGGAACAAATCACCAAGCCCAAACATAAATCAACCTAATTTAAAATGATCAAATTGAAAAAAAAAACAAAAAAATCAAATAACAAAAAAACCCCTAAAAGATTCAACCAAAAAAACAATAAAATTAATTTTGATTTTGTCAAACCGAGCATCAAATTTATTTTTTGACATCATAAGAACTCCATACCAAGCCAACCAAAATAAATCTTCAAGCCTAACCCTAAATCAATATAATATAAAAAAATAAATTAAAAAAATCAAGTATAAAAAACAAATGAAAAACAAAACTAAATTGGTTCGCTATTCAATTGAATAGTGTTCAAAACCCCAAATATTTTAATGTGTTTTTATTAATATGCTAAAGCTAACCAAGCAGCGTGTTGAGAATGGCATCATGTATACCACATTCATAAAAAAAGAAAAAAAAAAGAACCAGGGTGCTGATTGGTTGGTTAACCAAAAACTTATTATCATCATTGTTAAATTTGACTTGTTTCTACTGATTGACCTATAAAATATGGAATCGAAACACTAATTTAAGTCAAGTTTTTAATTGACTCAATTAGAATTTTAATAACTCTATTGATTGGATAAATAAAAACAATTTAATTAGGTTGATATAATGCCAAAAACATAGATAGTTATAATAGAGGAGAAATGTTTTCTAATGTACTTTTTTATTTTAAAAATATAAAAATTAATTATAAATTTTTCTCTAAAATAAATTTATTTTTATCTTCATCCATGGAATTTCATATAAAAAAATACATTCTACTACCCACGCGATACATCAATAAACATTAACCAATTCCAAACTAAGATGGTAAAATAGTCATTCCAAACAAAATCTAGGTTGTGTTTGTTTACATGTTGTGGATATATTTTTTTAAAAAATGAATATTTTTTAAATTATTTTTTATTATCTTAGTTATTTTGATGTGTTGATATTAAAAATAAATTTTAAAATATATATTTAAAATAAAAAATAGTCTAAAAATCAACAACTATCGCAGTTTTAAGGGTCTTTTATCAAACTAGCATAGTTTGATAAAAGTTTTTGGAAAATAGCATAGGAGAAAAAAAATATTTGAGAAATAGCATAGTTTTGACTCAACCGCTATTAAAAAACATGATTTTATTAACAACTACTAATAGTAATAGTAGTTTTAAACAAGCACTATTACTATTAAAGGTTGTTTAGAACTATTAAACAGACACTAATAAGAATAGCGGCCGTGTCTCAAACTCAATTTCCACACAAAATTGAATTTAAACCATCATAATCAAAAGCCAAACAAGACAATAAATTATCAAACCTCAAACTTATAATTCAAAGTGTGATATTTTAACATTATTTTTAATTATTAATTATGATCCCAAATTAATGCGTATAGTTTTTAAACATTGTTTTAATTTGTGTATTTTTTAAGTTGTTAATGAATGATTTAAAACTTTAAACAACATGTTCACATGTTTATTTGTTTTTTGATAATATTAAATCATGTTTATATAAATCAAGTATGGAAATGCATAATATTTAAGACAATTTTAAAATCAACATGACAATTAACAAAAACAATATTTAAAAAATAGTAATAATAAAAATAACTCTTGATTAGAAAAATAACACAACATAATTATACACAATATAATTATACATTTGAGATTATCCATGTCTTATGCGACAACGAGTCGATGGACTAGCTTGGATGGACTAGCTTTATCAATAACATGACTTCCACCTGTATTTGTGGTCTCATCCTCTAAGACAACATCATATAGACTCAATGTCTCTCCTAATAGGTCAAGTAGTACGACATGTCTCGTACCAAGAAGATGCATAATAACGAGCAAATCCATCATCATCATCATCGGGATCATGAAGATTGGTTGCAAAATATTGACCATCATATAACAATTGTCCAACCTAATATGAAGCAAATAGAAATTATTAATCCATAAATAAAATACAATGATTTTTTACGATAAACAGACCCATTATTACTAGGGTTGTTCACGGTTCGGTTCGGATCGGTTCAGACTAAAAAAACCAACCGAACCGAATTACATTAATTTTGTGAAATATTAACCGAACCGGACCGAAAACCGGTTCAAACCAAACTGGTCCGGTTCGGTTAAATCTGGTTTTTTGGCAAAAAAACCGGGAAACCTAATCCTATCATCTGGATTTTTCATATGGCAAGGAGAAAACACAGGCACAGCCGCATAGAAAGAAGATAGATTTTACAGCCCTTTTGCATGAAAGGCACAGAGAAGTTCAAGACAAAAACTTCCTTGATGGAGCTAGATGAAGGATGATTATCTTTAATATCCAAAACAACTCCTCGATGGTTTCCATTGCCATTAATCCCATCGATCTCAGCCATTACCATAAATACTTACCACAAGAAAGACAACTAAGAATGAAAAGGGAGGAAAGATAAGAACAAGAAAAAGATACAAGTGACAAAGATGTGCAAAGATATTGTCTTTGTGGTAGCTTTGTTCTTCTCCTATGGAGTATATATAGCAAGTACAAGTTACTGTAAATTTTCAAGTTACAGAGGCTTATAATCTTTGGATGTGTACGTGATGTTGAAAATTGTGACCTTCACATTGAAAGCTCATTCAACAACCCACTGGAAAGGAAGATTGGGAGTGGGTTGAAAGGAAGATTGGGAAACTAGGAAAGGAAGAATGAAAATTAATTGAGAGGAAGATTGGGAATTTTTTTGGAGCAGGCGGCGGCTTTTGTGAGAGGCAGGCAGAAAGGTTATATTAACTGTTAGGGTTAGGTTACAATTTAACTATTTATACCTCAGATTTGTGTAACTTTTGGCTTTTAATGGGTCCGGTTCGGTTTGTGCCGGTTTCTGGTTCAAAACCGAAACCGAACCGGACCTGTTAAAATTTATGGTTTTGACAATTGGTTTAATCGGTTTTTCATTTCGGTTCGGTTTTTTTGGTTAATTTTTCTTCGGTTTTCTCGGTTAATCGGTTAATCGGTTATTTTGAACACCCCTAATTATTACAAACCATGTCATTAACTCCAGTATCACAACCAAAATTTGGAATTGGAGGCCTCATCACATCATTATCATCATTACCATCACCATCATCATCTGATGTTTCAATTAAACTCCTGCCACCTTCATTTTCATTATTAGTAGGATTGGAGGAGGCATACCTACGGTTTTTATCACTAAATCCCATAATTCTATCTTCCAATATCCTAGATGTACCAGCACCAATTGAATGTGATATTTGTCTAAATGGTCGAGCATATGTAGGCATAAATATATTAGTATCTCCATGCTCTATATTATATGAGCTACTAAGTTTAGATCGACTACTTACATACAACTCTATCATGTTCGTTCCACTTTGGATGAACATTCACATCATGTTTCTAAAATCAACATCACAAGCAATCGGTATTGGAAAATATTGATGTTCCCTAACAAGACATCTCAAAGTGATATCTATTTCAACATTATTATAATTTAACTCAAGTCTTTAACATATAACTTTTTTAGTATCTTCAAATGGCATGCCTCTAGTACCATTCAAGAATACAATACTTCCGCCAATATAAATGATATTATTATTTGTATTAGGAACAATAGTATCATCATAATGACACAACATAAAGAAGTTTGAAGATATTTTGTAAAAAAAAAAAATTCATTTCATCAAAAGCAAATATCTCACAATTCGACACGAGATAAATTGTTATTACGTAGACTATGATAACAACAATAAAACCATAATTAATTGCAAAAATTCAATTACAATAATTTTTACAACTTATCAATTGAACAATTTTTACAATTAAAAATTAAATTATGAAAATTGAATATTAATTAAAAAGTAAATGATCTCAATTTAACAGAATCTACAATTATGATAATTTATATAAAAATTTAAAGCAAGCTCTAGTTTCTACGATTCCAACCATAACTTTATTAATAAAATCAGCTGGTTAAAAGTCTATCTAATTGCATCAATTAAAATAAAATTTAAATAAATTAAAACAATATAATTAAATATGACAACTAACCCAATAATCAATTTAAACCCTAATTTCTCAAATTCAAGTCTAATTGATTCCATAAATAACATTAATTGTATTAACAATACATAATTGCAACATTCAAAACCTGAAATAATCTAATTATCAAACACAACACAAATTCTTAATTATCAAACACAACACAAACACCAAATTAAATCAAAACACATAATTTATTAATTTAATAATTAAACTCATCAAACTAGCAGACAATGCAAATGTTGTACCTTGCTTTTATGATGTGTAGGTGGCTGGTGGTGGCAGTTGTGGCGGTGGTGGCAGCGATTTGTAATAAAAGAACAGTAGAACTACTCGTAGAGACAAAGAGAAGATGATTCTGGTGTTTTGATGGAGGATTGAATAATATTTGGGGTGATTTGAAGGCTGTTTTTTCTTGGGGTTTTTCAGATTCTAGGTTTTTTTCTCTCTCGAGAGCGATGACCATTGAGAAACAGAGTTGTGCTTATATATATACATGATACATCGTAACCACAATTTTGAATCACGGTTATCTTATGAAACTGCTATTCTGAATCGTGGTTGTTAAAGAACTGTTATTGTAAATAGTGGTTCTTTAACAACCGCGATTCAAAATAACGGTTTTTATTTAAACTGTTTTTTTAAATAACAATTTTTTAACAATTGGGATTCAAAATAGTAGTTATATAAAGAAATTATACTATTTCTTCAAAAATTTTAAAAATATGCCATTTCCTCTTGACTTTTTTGAAACTGTGTTAGATTTAGACCGTTTGTTTTATGAAAATGAAAAGTGATTTCTTGAAAATCATTTTTGGAATATTTTTGTATTTGTTTGCTATTAAAAAAATTAATTAATGAAAAATACTTTTCATTTAAATAAAAACTTAGCTTAATTTTTAGAAAAATATGTTTTTTAATTTTGAACTAAAGATATTTCGGTTAATTTTTTTTAAAACTTCAGTTTCAAACACTACCTTGAACTAACAAGAAGGCAACGTCAACCAGATAAAAGTCACCGTAAGGAGTGGCTGTGGCTCTCTCTGAAACTGGGAAAAATAAAGGACGTACTCCTTGGTTTCACGTGCACGAAAAGGATAAACATCAAATTTCTTGACGAAAATACCCCTATGCCCCCATGTGCACAGCGCATTATAAAAACCACTTTTATCCGCACCCTCTAACAGCATCAGTGTCTCTACGTGGACGGCTCTCGAGAACCCATATTACTTTCTCCTATTGGATGCACATCACATCACATCACAGACTCCTACCCAATCATGTTGGTCCACGTATCCGTAGACAGCTGGCCCACAAAACAATTATTAAGTTTTCTTTACCCAAATATTTTTTCGAACCCGATTATTAAATCCTGGTTTTGTTCAGCTCTTCAGTTCTTTTTATTTTAGTTTATATTCGGATGGATCGAAAATAACAGTAAATTGGCTACTGGCACAAAGCGCGTTAATTTGTTTTTTACATAACATAAAAAAAATATAAAATAAACTAAAAAGTTATAGAATTATAATTAAAATTTTATAGCTAATTATATATTAACATTTTCACTTAAATACTAAATAATAATATAACATAATTAAAATAAAAATAAAATAAATAATAAAAAATTTCAAGACTTTAAAATATATTGAAAACTAAAATTAGTAAGGTAATTGATCGGCTAATTATTTATATAAAATCAAGAAAATTATTTATTTTATGAATTTATAAACTCGATTTGATTTTATTAATTTTACTGATTTTGTAATAGTCAAGTTTAATTTTATTAATTTTTAAATTTTAATTTGATTTTACATGTTAAATATAGTTTATTTGTAAAATTATATAATTTTATGAATAAACTATCAATTTTGACAATAATCCATTATTGTTACATGTTTGAAAAATTCAAAATTATGAAATTGATTAAAAATAATAAGCTCAATTTCAAATATAGAAGAAATTAGTTGGATGTAAAAAAAATAATTTAAAAATAGAGATGAATCATCTCCAAATTTAGATAATTTTTTTTTTCTTTTTTAATAAATGCACTGATCAATAAATAGTTTACCTACATTTTTGCTAATTAGTTTCTATGTGGGGGACTACCCTTTAAGAAAATATATTAAACTCATCCATGTCTTTAAGAGCTAGAAAAAGAAAAAAACAGAGAGAAAAAACAGTCGACACTTGGCGCGTCCATGAAGCCCTAAAAAAGCGAAGAAGAAGGAAAGAAAAGAAAAAATTGGAAACGCAAGACACCAAAACAAGAGGAGAGGGTGAATTCCAAAAAAAGCAGAGCATAACAGATAGAAATACAAGCGCAGAACAGAGGTATGTTATTTATTATTCATTTGCTCTCCAGTCTCCTCCCCCTCCTCTCTCTCTTATTACTTCACTTGTATTTATTTTGTGTTAATTACAGATATAATTAACAAGGCAAGGCAGTATCGATTTCTTCTGCTTTAACATTTTTTATTTTATTTTTATGAAGCAGCTTTCATTTTGCATGGTTTAGAGTTTTTTTGTTTTCTTTTTGCTACTTTTGTATCATTATTTTTAAAAAAAATAAAAAATTCTTGAAGTTTTTTTTTGTTCATAAATATCATCATGGGATTGGAAATGCAATGAAGTTAGGGTTCTGAACTTTTTTTTTCGGATTTAGTTATCAAATTCTTTAGCTGTTTTGACACTGTTTTATCCAGAAATTTAGGGAATGGGGACGAATTTCAACTTCAAGAACTTCCCAAATGACCCGTCAGATGCCGTTGGTTGCCGGCCACCGGGGAATTCTCCGCTGACCAGACAGTCATCGATCTATTCGTTAACTTTTGACGAACTTCAAAACACAATGGGAGGATCATTAGGCAAGGACTTTGGGTCAATGAACATGGATGAGCTGTTGAAGAATATATGGAGTGCAGAGGAGACACAGACCGTGGCAACAGCCACCTCTACTGGGGTCGAAGAGGGTGGTGGTCTCCAGCGTCAGGGCTCGCTGACGCTGCCGCGGACGCTGAGTCAGAGGACGGTGGATGAGGTCTGGAAAGACATGTCAAAGGAATATGTTATTAATGGGACTAGTGCTGGAGCTGCTAATAATGTGCCCCAGAGGCAGCCCACTTTAGGAGAGATGACTTTGGAGGAGTTTTTGTTGAGAGCTGGGGTGGCGAGAGAGGATATTCAAGTGGCTCCAAAGGTTAATACTAATGGTGGGTTTTTTGGTGATTTATCACGGTCGGCCAATAATAGTTTAGCGATTGGTTTTCAGCAGAATAGGGGTGTAGGATTGAATAACGATAATACTAATCAGATCTCTTTGCAATCGTCTAATTTGCCTTTGAATGTTAACGGGGTTAGATCAAATCAGGCACAGGTGCAGCAGCAGCAGCAAATATTTCCTAAGCAGCCTAATATGGGATATGTGACGCAGCCTAATAACGATAATACTAATCAGATATCTTTGCAATCGTCTAATTTGCCTTTGAATGTTAATGGGGTTAGATCAAATCAGGCACAGGTGCAGCAGCAGCAGCAAATATTTCCCAAGCAGCCTAATATGGGATATGTGACGCAGATGCCTTTACAAAGTGGTCCTGGAATTAGAGGTGGAATGTTGGGGATTGGAGATCAAGGAATCGATAGCGGTTTGATGCAGGGTGGAGGGATGGGAGTGGTTGGATTGGGAGGTATTGCAACGGGGTCACCTGCGAACCAGCTGTCATCAGATGGGATTGGGAAGAGTAATGGGGATACATCTTCTGTATCTCCAGTGCCTTATGTATTCAGAGAAAGTGTAAGGGGAAGGAGACCGGGTGGTGCTGTTGAGAAGGTGGTTGAGAGGAGGCAAAGGAGAATGATTAAGAACAGAGAGTCAGCTGCAAGGTCTCGTGCTCGCAAGCAGGTGATTATCTTGTTTGATATTTTATATATCATCTATTGATTTATACATTTAGTTCTTGATTTTAAGTTTGCTGCAAATTCGATTTCAGTATATTGGTTTGAAATCTGTTCTTGAATTGAAACTTTGCATTAATTTAGAAGCAAGTTTGATATCTTTAAGATAAAAAGAATGTGTGGAAGCATGTACTATCCGTGCATTTGATGTAACCAATCCCATGGTTTATTTCCTCTTTTCCGTACAATTGCACAATGGTTCTTTTACACTGCACCAAACTAGAGGAAAGCCGATAATAGGTTATTAGCCATGTTTTATTGACTGAAGTTCTTAGACACTTGATAAGTGCCCATATAGACAAACTTGCTGTGCAAAAGAGAAGAAAGAACAACGGTTCATTTACAATGAACCAAACTAGAGGAAAACCAGTAATAGGTTATTGGCCATGTTTATTGAGTGAAGTTCCTAGACACTTGATAAGTATCCATATAGACAAACTTTCTGTGCAAAAGAGAAAAAAGAAGAATGACTGTGATATTTAGGTTTTCATATCAGTAAGTTGTTTTGAAATATTCCATCTTGACACTTGTTGTATGTCACCAAAAATTAAGAAAGAAAAAACAATCACAAGTTTCTTCTTCTTGTGGTTCATGAATTTTGCTGGCCATTAACCTTCTACTTTTATCATCTATGGCCTCTGCGCTTGCCAAAACACCATGAAAGATTATGGGGCAGAATGGTAATGTGATAGCGATCTGACATGACAAGAGATGAAAGTTTTTGAGAAGTCAAGGTCATGAGAAGTTATAAAGATCCAGTTTGTTACAAGGTAATGGAACATTTGTTTTAAGGATCACAACATGAATTTGAACTTGTATTGGGCCAAATTCAACAAACGTTAATTAAGAGCTGAACACTTTTGACTTATTTTGAATCAAAATATTATACAGGAACATAAGTAGATATTTTTAAAATAGAGTGTGTTGGATTATTACTTTTTAGCATGTGCTCAATATATACTCTTTTTTCTCATTTTGGTTTTTACCAGGCTTATACCATGGAATTGGAAGCAGAAGTGGCAAAGTTAAAAGAGGAAAACGAAGAATTGCGGAAGAAACAGGTATTTTAGCTTTTGTCACACAATTATTTGTTCCTGCCATATCACACCCACCCACTCAAGGTATCAGTGTCTGTTACAAATTCAAAACCTTTGTATTTACCACTCATTGATTGTGGGTTGGTTACTGCAGGCGGAAATGATGGAAATACAGAAAAATCAGGTGCTAAATCTATCTAGTGCTCTTTCCATTGAGCGGAAAATAACGAATAATCTTGCCTGTTTGCTCATAGCATGTCTAATGACTATTCAATGCTCCTATAAAGTCTCCATGTATTTTCCCACTTTTTTCTTTATTACAAAAAATGGTCCATGCTTAATGTCAATAAAAGGAGGTACATCTTGTGTGCGTCTGTGTGTACAAACTCTATATTTGCTTGTTCTATGGTTACTTGAAAGCATTACAAATATAGTGCCTTCAAGTTATGGGCCATTAATTGTCTTTACTTATTTTGTGGTAAAAAAAATTTCATCACTTTGTAAGTTGACTAATTTTAGTTCCATGGCAATTCAATAAATATCATTACCTTGAAAAGAGAAAAGAATATTATTTAATTTATTATATTACAAACTGTTAAATATATTTACATATTATATCGTAATAATTTGTTTTATCATTTTGTAATTTAACTAATTTCACCATGATTGTGATAATTACAAATGATCAATTATACTCTTGACAAAAAGAGTATCCTGTTATCTTAGAGAAGAAAATAATACTATTTATTTCCTAAAAGGTTATTTTTAAGTGATTATAAATTAATGAGTACTTGTATTTAATGTATTGTAAATCTTATCTTAGTACTTTGTAAATTTTAAGACGCTATAATTAAAGTTCCTTTAGATAACAATAGCAAGCATATTCGTAAATGATGGTCTCCTGAGATATTTTCTCCTTGCTTGAACAAAATGGGAGAAGTGGAATGCCTTAAATAAGGATCATTGATGCAAGTGCGCTTCTTACCTTTTTTTTCAAATAGGAGCGATGATCAGGAGTATCACTTTTGACTGTGCTTTCTACTTGCTAATTTTCTGTAACTACGTCAATTGTCAACTTCTATTTGTGTGCCACAAATCTTGATGCAATACTGATATATAACGTTGTGGTCTTATGAAATCTCTAGTGTGCGTTTCTGTTCAGCAGTGTGTCTCTCCAATTGACATTTATAATTGTGGCATAATGTACTTTTTGACAGTAACCACGCAGACACTGAGGTCTTCTTGATTTTTCTCCATTTGGTGGTGTTACAGGTCGCGGAGATGATGAATATGCAGCAGGGTGGTAAGAAACGGTGCTTGAGACGAACTCAGACAGGTCCATGGTGAATTGAAAGCGTTTTCTGATGATCCCCGTTGAAAATCATGTATGGTATTGGTAGGTGACTGTACATATTTAATGGAATTGTGTTTTCTTCTGTAAATGGAGAAGATACGAATTTTACAGTGAGAAGATCCGGAGGTTTACTGTGATGTAAATCAAACCTTCCAATATGTACTAACTGTGCTTGCATCTCTTCTGAACTTCTTTGATAAGTAATTAGATTGGCAAATGCATTTTGTGTTGGTGACCATTTTATCTATGTTTCCCGCAGTGTTGTATTTCGGTTTTCTCCTCTCATAATGATCCCTTTTTATTGTTCTTCGTATTGATTTTGAATCATTGAGGAGGAGAAGTATACATAAAGCCTCACTCAGTCACTTGTTTTCTTCATCGATGTGGATAACAATGGACTTCTGAGATACTAGCAAGTATTTACATCATTGAAGTCAAGTCAGCGAGCACAATTGTACATGGCAAACAAATGAAAATTAGAGTAGCATGATGGGGCCTGTCAGTCTGATTGCTTTTTGCGTTCTAGGCAAAGCTCTGTACCATCTGAGCCCTGATTCTAGGGTTAGAACTGGAAATGCAAAGCCAACTGGGAAGTAATCGATCTGGGAAGCAGGCCTCAGATGGCCTTGGTGACAATTATCATAATCCCAGTCTCATGGAAGTTCGGCTAATCTCGTGTTTCACGAGATGCATGAGTAAACTAATAATCCTCAAGCCTCGCCATGCCATTCGAAGACACCATTCATAATCCGAGCCACACGAAATCATTTGCAGAACTGGCCTGGTTCAGAACTAAACCTTCCAGATTTTCTTGAAGCGACGAGGTTGCACAAATATTTGCATGTTTATATCAAGTTTATACCAAGAAATTCTCGACTCTTCAGTATCTGGGAAATCACAACATTCAGCTCCTCAGTTTGAAATTAATCATCTGCAGACAGTACATGCAACGCCGTGAAATTCCTACTTCGGTGCCCCTAGATCGACAATGAATACTATACAACAACCCCTTGCAGGGAAAAGTAACTCCAAAATTCCTGGATATGCGCGGATAGCATATCCATCAATTTAAGCAGAATGGGCACCCCAAACAGTCCTTTGCATGAACAACGTAGTCTATTCACATCCCCTATAGGCAAAGGTAATATCACCTCCCTCAAATACTTAATCCTACCCCCAGCAGAGAGGTAGCAGCAATAGTTTCTGGAAATCATTTCATCTGCATGCCCTGAGATTCTATTGCTAGTATGGGTAGCCAGAGGTGCATGCCATGTCCTTCCAGGATATCATCTTCCTGCGATCCCTCCCTCTAAATGATCTAGCAAGAAGACTACCACTAACAGGTTTACACAAACCAACATCAACAGCACTGCAAGACAGTGCGCACTTGATGAGCTAAGACATGATTTTCTTGATCCAAAGGTAGCAGCTTTAATATATAAAGATTGACCTGCAGAACACCAACGGGAAACATGAATTTGTAGTCCTTCAGCAAGGAAACTAGCACCACATTTGAGACAAACAACACAATAAGAACACTGAAAATAAAGACAATTAGGAGGCTTAACATGAACATGATAAATCACCAGGATGCAACTCTTTCTTACATTAATAGTGAATTGGTTGCAGTTGACTTTCCAAGTAGATTAGCATTCAAATACCCTAACAACACGTAAGGTAGATGCACCATATGAAGGTGTTCTTTAAACAATGCTGGACACCCACTAAATGTCTGCAACAATAATCTACCAGTGGTAATATTCTGTATTATAATTCTGATGTCTTAGTTTATTTTGTCTCGATCTGTCTCCAGGATAAAAGCTAACTATTTATTTTGAAGGAGTAAGCTTAACATCATTCACAGCAGACGCAGCTGCAATTAGAGACCCCATCTTCCCCAACACTCTCTGATCTTCCGTCCATATTGACATGTATTGGTTCCTGAAGTTGATTTGTATCAATGACAGGCAAAGTTGAAGCCTGATTAGGTGGGGGGCCTGTAGGTGACCGGCCATGTAAATCGCATAAAGGTGTAAACCCACAGAAAACTTTCACAATTCAGAGCAGGCCATTCAAGCTTTGTAAGTGATTCAAGCTGTTCCCTGTAAGCCAATCAAAGAATTCCGACTATTCAACCCAAAGCATACCTTACCACAATGACAAACAAGACAACAAGGGGGCCACAGAATGAGAATTAATACCCAAAATAAGAGGCAATAAGCACGCATCACTAGTCAGAAGAGGTAAAACGATGAGGACTTTAAAAATACCGCAACATGAGCCACTACATTATCTTATAATAGAGGCCATTGTAGTCCTAGCTGAAAGAACAAAAATATGAAAGCTTATACTCAGATTTGATCATATTTGGGCACCCATCCCCAACTCAAATGTCTAGCCTTCCCCTAATGGTCCAAGACTTCAAACAGACAGATCAGTGACTCACACAAGAGCCTGCTGTGCCCTTTTCTGAGAGCGAATTATTTGCACAACTGTCTGCAACCGATTCAGCTAGCGATACAGAGACAATCCAGATAAAACAATCTCATTTATAGCTGTTTCACTGCTTGCAGGTTCAAGGTCACTGAGTAATGGGGCTGTCTCTAGTGAGAAACCAATCCCTGCCAAAGGCTGGGCCCACTTATATGGACGTGAAGTTCTCCTTTCATCAAATGCAAGGGAGAACAAACATCCATACCTGGTGAGGCAGCTCAGTGCCAGTGTCACTGGGAAACAAGGTGCACAAGATGTTATTTTCTGGTCCTTCAAGCGATCCTTCAACCCCAACACATACAACATTCAACTTTAGAAAGTATTCGAACTTCAAAGTGAGGAGCTTTGGAGATTTTGTGATTAGAAACCTCATCATCAAATATATGGAGAATATCTTGAGTGAATGAGCTTGATACAATCCTGCTTGAACCCTCTTTTTCTCCTCCTTTGACCATCTTCTTCCTCGTCAGGTGCATCATCCACCAACCTGGAAGTCTCTTCATTGGTGGATATACCTGGTCTATTCAACAAACATCACTTTAGTACTCTCCGACCATGTTAAATCACAAACGCAGGTTTTGCAAAGCACATACCGCTGTCCTTATTTCCTTGCTGGCGAGTTGAAGCTTGAGCTTCTTTAACATTTCCCACCAGCTCCAAATCAATACATTCCCCAAAAGCTTCCTTTTGCGCCAACAACTGCGAGTAAATCACATTAAGTGGAGGCGGAAGCAGCTCCGCTGAGTTGTGCTGCTTTAATTTCTTCGTATGCAGAACTCCTACTTGATTCTGTACAGGCAATAAAGCTTTCTTAAGCGATAACGTGTTTGGCAGTGATTTCGAGTGTTTTTTAAATAATTTTTTATGTCAAAATATATATTAATAATATTTTTTTATTTTTTAAAAATTATTTTTAATATTAGTACATAAAAACAATTCAAAACATATAAATTATATTAAATTTTAATATAAAAAAAATTCAATTTTTTTTAAAAACACAAGTAGCCGCGTTCTCAGACGCTGACTAATGTGACGGCAAACTCAGACAAGAACTTCCTGTTCGCAATAGTACTCTCCAAACAAGGCTTCCTTTTGCTGCCCCAGTTTGTCACACAACTTACACAGCTCTTTTCTCTAAATTCCAAAAACATTAAAAAAAAAAAAAGAGTAAACACCAACACAAATTATTTTTCAAAATATCAAGTTACCCGGTGAAGCTCATAATGAAGCATCAAATTATGCGAAGCATGAGTAGACAAATTCGAACCTTTAATGTGCTGCGAAGCATGCAAAAACTCAACTCCTCTCGTACATCAAATTATACAGCTGTCGTAAAATACACTGGAGCTTTTGCCTTTTCTGTCTATTTTTTTTTATATTAATATATTAAAACAGTTTAAAAATATAAAAAAATATTTAATTTTTTTAAAAAAAACGGTTTAAACCACCTTTCTAACTACTGCTTCCATTTACAGCTTTGTAAACAGTTTGGTAAAATCTTTTATTTTAAAATATATTAAAATAATATTTTTATAACTTTTTTTATTTTTAATTATATTAAAACAATTAAAAAATAGTATAAAAAATAATTTGAATCAACCTATTGACCAAAAAGAAAGAAAACAAGTACACAAAACTCATAGATTTTAATGTCAATTTGAATAATAATTTTAATTAAATATATATTTTAATTCAACTAGCAATAATTAAAAATACTTTTTCAATTTTTTTAAAAAAAATTATAATTCTATAACCGCAAAACTGACTACCATGTTTTTTTGTCTTATATGAATGGTAGATGTATTCTTCTTCTTCTTTTTTTTTTTCCCCTCTAAACCGTTTTTTTTTCCTTACTGTACTTTTCACTCTCTCCTGCTTTCCAAATCATGCATCTCTTGACGGTAAAAATTTTACATCACAAACACGTGATCGGCTCGAAGATATACGGTCGATACATGCTTTCATTAAGAAAAAACAAACACGTGATCGAAAGTCATCGTTGCCCAGAACGTATGAATAAGACAATAAATAAGATGGCCCCCACCGTCATTTCACTCCTAGTCAAATTTCAAATTTCCAGTAAAGGCAATGAATGACATGACGAAGACCCTTCAACCACAACATTGATAAAAAGAAGTAAGAAACCGCATTAATAGCTTGCTCACGAATGCGTGGTGAAAATTATTTTTTATTTTAAAATATATTAAAATAATATATTTTTTATTTTTTATATTATAATATTAAAATGATCCAAAAATATATATAAAAAATAATTTAAAACTAAAAAAATTTAAAAACATAGTTAGAACTAAATTAATAAACACAATCTAACACTTATAACTACATTGATAAAACAAAAATCATATCGAATCATAAAAAAAAAAAAACCCCAAATCTAAAATTAGCTCAAATTATTGTCTCTTTTTCAGTTTTTTTATTGCCTCCCAGATAAATCTTAGTTGGTTAACTCGTGATTGGTTGTTGGTCAAATAATTTTTTTAAGTAAAAAAAATTTTAATAGGCATAAATGCATTTTGTAGAAGGAAAAAAAAATCAATGTCAAATAAAAAAAATTAATATCGGATGATGAAATAAAAAAAAATTATAAAAAACAATGTCAACATTTTTTTAACTTATTATGCTCGTGACTCGAGTCATTTGACCTGAAGCACCAAAATTAAAAAAAAAACTTCAAAGCTCAATTTTCAACTAATTAAATATTAAAGGATAATTTTTTAAAAAAAATCAATCATATAAAGGATATAAAAATAACAATTATAAGCTAAAATAAAGGCTTAAGCTCACTCGAGGCAACCCGCCAAGCCCACGGGTTAGGTTATGAAATCAGGATAACCTAATAGAAAGGAAAACGAAGAAAATCACAAAACCTAATTTAAAAAAAAAAACATTGTCATGTTATAAAACCCGTGACCCGAGACATTTGATCGAAAACACCGAATATGAAAAAAATCATGAAACCCAATTCTTAACAAACTAAATATTGAATGATGATTTTTTTTTTAAAAAAATCAACTTCACAAAAGGATCCAAAAGAAGAGTAATAAAAGGTGAAAAAAGGTGCTAGCTCACCCAGGTTAACACGTTAACCTACGGACCAGGTCATGAGATCATGATAATCCCGATCTAAATACGAATGAAGAAAACTATGAAGCCTATTTCGTTAAAAAATCAACGCCGAGTAATGAGGTCAGAAAGGAAAACAAGTAAAAAAAAAAAACAATGTTGATCCGCGTTGGATTATTAAGCTCGTGACTAGACCATTTGATTGGAAGCAACAAACATGAAAAAACCATGAATCTCAATTTTTAATAAATCAAAAGTAAAGGGATAAAATTGAGAAAAAAAATTCAATTATTCAAAATGATTCAAAAGAAAAATAGCAATTAAAAATAAAGATTAAATTTGAATAAAAAAAACAGAGAGGATGAATGATTTTGTATTAGAGGGTTAAATTGAAAAGAAAAATAAAAAAATCAATCTCACAAAAGAATTAAATGAAGAAACTACAAAAAGAACAAGGACTAAATAAAAAAACAATTTTTTTTTTTATCAAATGATGAAACTAGAAATAATTGAAAATTTACAAAAAAAAAAGCAAGAAAACAAATTAAGGAATAAAAAGAATCATGATCGAAATTGAAAAAAACAAAAAAAATAATATATTTAGATTAAAGGATGAAATTAAGAAAAAATTAAAAACCTACAAAAGGGTTAGGAACACAAATTACAAATCAAAAGAATAAGTATAAATACTCAAATATGTGCAACTAAGAGGGATTACCTTGGAATTTTAAATGTTGAGCGCAAATTCTGAGAGTAAAAAGAGAAAAGAAAAGAAAAAACATTGCCGATGATAATCCGTTGAGAACCAACCAACAGGCGCCGCCATTAAAAGAAGAGGATGCTGCGAGGAATCCAACGATACAAATAAAAAAAGTTTTTCATTGCTAAAGTCGCCTGCATGCGCCGCTTAAAGATGACAGAGCAACTGACGTGTGCAACGCATATGTCAACGACTTTATTTATTTATCAAATTATCACATTACTCTTAGGATCAAATAATTACTACAAAAATATTATTTATGAAATTCTGTAAAAGCTTTTCAAGCGTTGCTGCTTTGAGAATTTTAATTTTATGTACACTCTGTTTAAAAAAAGTTAAAAACTGAAAAAACCCCTCAACCATAATGAAATATTTTTTTTAAAGATTGTTTAAGTAATTTTACTTTTCAATTTTTTTTTTTAAAAAACCGAGTTACCATTTAATAACTATAGAATGAAAAATGAACCAGTAAAAAGTTTATCTTACCGTCCAAGACTTCGTTCATCCAATATTTGTTTTTTTATAAACAACAAAGACATAAATTTATTATTCTAATCGATATTGAATCACGCATTTGATACAATAATTTTACCGCACAGCTTAGGCTTTTGTTAGTTAAAAAGAATACCCATACCCTTCTCCCCCACAAACAAACAAACTGGATCATGACATTAAAATTAGAAAAACTACTCCTTTTTTAATACCCGCCATTGAGCGAGCACACAACACACATGCCACTGCATTGCCATTGAAAAGCGCGAATCTCTCTCTCTTGACTCACTATAATGTGGAGAGGCAGAGAGTTGCCACAAGCAATACATAGCGAAACTTCCAGAATGCCGGAGCTGGTGTGCCACCGCGACCAGATTTCGTCGAGATCAGGATTCAGAGCTCGGGATGCAAGTCCTGACTCTGTATTTTTCACTTTAGAATCCAACTTCAGTCTCTTCTCTTCTACTTCTGCTAGCGTCGATCGCTGCTCTTTTGCTTCCGATGCTTATGATCATGAATATCTCGCCTCTGAAATCTCTCTGGTAAACTCCTAGCATGCTGTTTTTCTCACTAGAGCGGCGGTTTTTGAGATTTAGAGGCGATGTAATGAGGTTTGTTCTTTTTTTTTTTTGGAGTGTGCAATGCAGCATTTGGCTGCACATGATCAACAAGAGAGCTATTGGAGTGGTCCAGATCCAAACAAACTGAATACAGTAGGGAATAACAACAAGCAGCACACTCACACTCACACTCACACTCGTCCCTCCAGAAAAGCAGAAAAAGCGAAAGGTACGTCCAGCTAAGCCAACCATTATTATTGTTGTTGTTATTATAATTTTCCAGTGCAAAAGCTAACAAGTAAAAACAGAAATACAAAATTTAAAATTAACTGTTTCCTTTGTTTCATTCAATTAAAAAGCAGTTCAAAAAGAAGAAGACGATAATAATCTCCTAGATTCAGCAAGAAGCTCCTTCTCTCTCGCTCTCAAAGGTAACAACCATATCAAATTATAAGTCCAACCTTTTCATTTTTCTCAATTTGATTTAATTAATTAATTTAATGTAGAGTGTCAGGAGAGCAGATCCAGATCTGATGCAATTACAAAGAAACCGGATAGGCGGAGACCTGCATCACTAGATCTTAATAATGTCGTTACATCTCCTTCGCCGCGATTGGGTAACATGAAAAAGAGTATAGTTTATTCATCTAGAAAATCCGGAACATTTCCTAGTCCTGGAACTCCAAATTATCATTCTAGTGCTGGGATGCAGAAAGGTTGGAGTTCAGAGCGAGTACCATTGCCAAATAATAGTAATAGGCGCCAAGTCATGAATGCTACTGCGGCTGCTGTTTCCCCTTTTAATAATAATACTAATAATAATAACAACGGAAGAACATTGCCGTCCAAATGGGAGGATGCTGAGAGGTGGATATTTAGTCCTGTTTCGGGAGATGGGTTTGTTAGGAGTTCGATTCAGCCTGCTCAGAGGAGGCCTAAGTCAAAGAGCGGACCACTTGGACCACCAGGGGTTGCGTATTATTCCTTGTATTCGCCTGCGATTCAGGTGTTTGATGGCAGGAATATAGGGAATTTCATTGCTGGTTCTCCGTTTTCCGCCAGTGTTATAGCTGCCGATGGGTTGGCTGTTAAATCAAACGGGAGCCATGGTGTTGCATTTCCTATGCGGGCAGAGCCTTGCATGGCTCGTTCGGTTAGCGTGCATGGTTGCTCTGAGATGCTAGCTCAGTCTTCTTTGCCATCCCAAGGTACGAGTTTGTAAACTTCAGCCTGGTTTCTTGGATCTGTTTTTTTTTTCTTTCAATTTTTTTTTTCTGTTTTGGAGGGCTGAATTATGCTGTATCTATAGAAGTTAGTCAGGTTGTTGAAACTATAACACTTTAAACAAAGAATTAGACAGTGCAAATCGCATGGGTGGTTTGATTCAAAATGCCTGATATGTTCGTCTCACTAAAATCGTTTTCAGAATCTCTTCAAAGAATCCAATTTTAATGGCAAGCATCCTTTGGCATGCGATTTAATTATTTTGTTCTTGTTGCTTGAAAGGTAGCTGAAATGGTTTCGACGAATAACTCAATATGACAATATTATATAATTATGGGAACAATGCTCTAATATATATATATAATTTTTTCCCTCCAACTGTTGATCCATTCATATCTTGCAGTATCTAACTTTCCATGTCACCGTTAACTAAAAATCAGATGAAAAGCTTGATGGTGTCAAGGATGCAGCAACTGATATATCTCGCGCTGTTTCAAGAAGGGACATGGCCACCCAAATGAGCCCTGAAGGTAGCAATCATTCATCTCCCACCAGGCAGCCATCATTCTCCGTCTCCACTCCCTCTTCCCTACCTATTGTGGAACTGCAGGGTTTCAATTCCTCTAAATCTGAGGTCAGGGATGTACAGGTGGATGAAAGGGTTACGGTCACAAGGTGGTCTAAGAAACACAGAGCCCGCAACCATGGAAAAAGTTCAGAAATTGTTGATGACTGGAGAAAGGAAGCTGCTGATGCTCTGTCATCAGGTTTGGATGTTTCGGAGGCTGGAGAGAGCATTTCAAAGTAAGTCTTTCTATTGAATTTTCGTAATCCTTTAGTTTTATTAGGCCAGATTATGATTTTGTTATGAATGTAATGCAATTGAGTACTAAAACTAAGACTCTACTAGGATAATTAAGAAGGACTAAATTACAATCAAACACCAGATCCTTTGAACCGAAACCATAATTTCATTGATGGATAAATAGAGCTTTTGTATTTTTTTTAGGGTCAAAAGAGAGGAAGCCAAAATCACAGCATGGGAGAACCTGCAGAAGGCAAAAGCTGAGGCAGAAATAAGGAAACTTGAGGTTCTTTTCTTCCCCACGTGTTTTGTCCTCTAATTTTGATTAAAGTTGAAGGATTAATTCACTTAATGATCAGCCTGGGTGCAGGAGAGAAGATATTTTTTCTACTATTTCCTTTATGATCTTTTGAAAGCTTTGCCTCTACGTAATAAGATATTGGTGTTAGTTAGAATATCAGAAAGTCACAACCTTTATTAGTTGCAGGACATATATCAGCACTGTAGAATATTGCGCTCAGATGTCTAAAATGAGAAACTTGGCTACATTAATTGTACATCCTTGCAGTTTGATAACTAGGAAGGGGATACAACACATGATATGAAACATATGTTCTCTAAGTTTTGGGGTTTTGATGAACAAAACTTCCATGTAGAATTGATAGCCTTTTAGCCGTGCCTGAGTATTTGATTAACTGAGCAATGAACTTTTTACCTGGATTCTAAACTTTTTCTTCCTCAAAACTATTCAGTTAATATAATATTGTATCATGAAAAATACAAAAAGAAATCTATATTGATTGGTCACTGAGATTCAAGATTAATAGGTTCCAGCTTTAACCACTCATATTTGTTTCTATGTTTTGTAAATTTAGAGGCTTGTGCATTTTGTGGCCTTAACTGACTCAATTTCAGATGAAACTTGAGAAAAAGAGATCATCATCTATGGATAGAATTATGAATAAACTGAGATCAGCTCAAAAGAGAGCCCAAGAAATGAGGAGCTCGGTACTAGCAAACCAGGCACATCAAGTTTCCACAAACTCTCGTAAAGCTATATCGTTCCGTAGAACCTGCCAAAAGGGTTCCCTGAGTGGTTGTTTCACGTGCCATGCTTTCTAATATCTCATCCAGCTATATGTTCCTACGCTTTGATCGACATAATACCTGGTAATTACTTGGAAACTGCCTTTTGTTTCAGATTATTTTTTATTTTTCTCACTTGCGCAAAATTTGGTTTCTTGTGAAAGGTTTTACCGAAAACCCCTGGCATACCTGCTGGCTCTGTCTAGAGTCTGAAGAGCTTTGCTACTTTAGGTCAAATATTGAAAAAATCTGTTGCCAATTAGTTTGTTTTCCATTATTTAATTTGTCCATATAAATTGTACACATAAATAGAGGCAGGAAGGTAGAGTGCTCTTGAGTTTAAAATGCTTCAAGTTTCATACAGAACGCATTTGGACATCCCATGATTTGTTTTCGTTGTAGCTTTTAAGGTATATGTTTTTCCTTAAAACTACCTGGCGGAAAAGTTAGGGCTGGCATAAAAAGTTTAGCCGTTCCTAAAAGGTGAATCTGTATTTATAGAATACTAAGTCTGTATATGATCCTAACAACTATTTTGTAATTTGTTGAAGGTTTCTTATATCCCTGTCCAGGTCAAAGTGGAGGAAAACTGTTGGCGCATGAAGAACAATTACTAGGATTAAGTTTTCAGATGGGACGCAAGACCCTGGATGTGACAGTCCTGGTATCAGAATTTTCATGAAATTTGACTTATAATGATGATTTTTCAGAGAATACACAAACTAGTTTTTCTGAAAGATGTATTTGTTTTAGATTTCAGCAGACACCCTATAATTGTTGTAGATACATGATATATACTAGAGTATAAACTTTTCTAGGAAGGAAAGCTTAAATTAAGCATGGCATTTACAACACATTTAAGGAGGCATGATTCTCCTGTTAAGACCATGATTACGTTGCTATTATGGCCAAGACTTCAGCGTGAGAATAAGTCTTTAATCATGTGCTTTGATTCTTGGAATTTGATGCTTGATTGCTGATCACTTTAGATTACTTCCCTTATATGCCCCCGTAAGATGGAGGAGCCATTGACTAATCCAATATTGTTCCTGAGGGAGTCAAGGCGTTGTTGCGAAAGTGGTTTTGTTAAGAGGTTTGCAAGCTGATCTGCAGTGTTAACATGGTGCACATTGAGGATCTTCTTGCTAACCAGATCACGGATGAAATGGAGATCAATCTGAATGTGTTTCATTCTTGAGTGCTGAATGGGATTAAAGCTAAGATTTGTGGCGCCCAAATTATCACACAGTAGTGCCGGTGAAGCATTGATAAAAAGTCTTTGTTCATTAAATAGCGATATCAGCCATACTGTTTCAGAGGCTGCACTTGCAAGGGAGCGATATTTAGCCTCTGTTGACGAACGAGCGACAACTCTTTGTTTTTTGGAACTCCAAGAAATGGGATTGGATCTAAGAAAACAAATATAAGACGTCGAAGTACGATCATCCATCGGAGTATGTCGTAAGTGTAAAGATTAATCGTTTCTGAATCTGAATCCCATGGAAAATCATGTGTTTCAGATAACAAAGTAACCTCTTAGCAGCAGACCAGTGATTTGTCGTGGGGTTGTGCATGAATTGGGACAATTTGTTAACTGAAAACGATATGTCCGGTCTTGTAAGAGACAAATATCGAAGACCCCCAATTACTCTTCGAAACTATGCGCTCAAACGAGTCCGTGCCATCATTGAGCTTCAAAGTCATGCTTGTAGACAGTGGTGTAGAGATTTCCTTAGCACCTAACATATTCGTTTTTGAGTGCAGCTCTTAGATGTATTTACGTTGGGAGAGAAAGAGACCAGACTTTGTGGGAATCACCTCTATGCCCATGAAGTAATGAAGGTCGCCCATGTCTTTCAAGGAGAATTGAGTACCTAGATGATTAATGACATCACGTGCAAAGGATTGATCACTTCCCGTGAGCACCAGATCATCGACATACACTTGAAGGCAGCACAGAATATCGTTGTTGTTGTAGATAAACAAGGAGTCTGTCCTGGAACTTTTGAACCCAAGTTTCAGAATGTCTTTCTTTAAGGCAGAATACCAGGTATGAGGGGCCTATTTTAGGCTATATATTGCCTTCTTTAACTTGTAGACATGCTGAGAATTTGGGTTATCCTTCCTGGTGGTTGAGGCATAAAAACGATTTTAGTTAGCTTGCCATGTAAGAATGCATTGTTGACATCTAGTTGATTCAAGGACCAGCCCTACATAAGCTGTCAGAACTGTCCTAATGGTGGCAGGCTTTACAACGGGACTAAAAGTTTCTTTGCAGTCCAACTTAGGCCGCTGATCATATCCCATAGCCACAAGCCTTGCTTTGAAACGGTCTACTGTCTCATCTGGTTTCCTCTTCACTCGAAACATCCATTTACAGCCTATCGGTTTACAATTAGCTGGTTATGGCACCAGGTTCCATGTGTCATGTTTGACAAGTGCTGTAAATTCCTCTGACATGGCAATTCTCCATTGAGGCTCATGGAGAATAATTTTCCAAACCTTGAAACTACACTTTGAAAACCTCGGCGGATGAAGTGCTAGCTAGGGTTATTATAACTTATTTTGTCATATTGGTGTAAAACCCTGGTAGTTGCTTCTAACTTCTTTTAAGTAATTGCTTTTCTGGAGTCCTGAAGATGGAAGGGCTATGACTAGTACCCCATCCGAGTAGAATTGGTATAATCTTGAGGACACTGTGCTGACAATCCTGGAATTACCAACCCTACCACCCTTAGCAGTGTGTAAACCAGCCTTCTCTATAATCTGGACCCTTTATGCAGGGGATCATAAAACTTCTAATCAGCTCCCAAACAGCATTCAAGAATTTGGGTATGGCGAAAAACAAAGAGAAGTAGTTCTTGTTCGGCTCTTCTGGCATAACCTGTGTCCCAATTACCATTCACAATTCATTAGTGGCTCATCGAAAGCATACCTAATTGTGCTAAGATAAGTTTTGGTTAAGTAATTTTGTTGTGAAGGGGGAGAGAGATGGAACACTGATCTTCTTCTTTATACCAGCTAGTGTAGTTCCTGCGTTCCCAAAAACACTTGTAAAAGAAAACTTTGTCATCGAAAGGCAATCTAGGAACCGTGTCATTGCAATAGACGAATCTCACTTTATACCTTTTTCAGCTCATCTATCATATATTCCCCAAATTTGTAGCAGCTTTAATATATAAAGATTGACCTGCAGAACACCAGAGGGAAACATGAATTTGTAGTACTTCAGCAAGGAAACTAACACCACATTTGAGACAAACAACATAATAAGAACACGCAAATATTCAATAATAACTCTTAAAATCCTAATTTCCTTTCAATTTTTTGTTGGGAGCTTTTGGGTGTTATTTAAGGTACGTTTACATCCTTTCTAATCTCTATACAAAGGACATCTTGTATTTTGAAAGGCAATCAATATGCCGATTACTTGGTTAAGATTATTAAATAGAGGTAATTTTTATTTTATAAAATATAATTAATAAATATATTTTTTATTTTTAAAATCTTTTATTAAGTGGAAACTTTGGACGATTTTCCAGATAGCTATTACCTTAAATCACATGCGGAACGCAGACTTGGAGATCGAAGTTGGAGAAAAAGTCCAAATACGTTGACCATGTAGATTGAGTTTCACGTGTCAAGGCGGCCACAGACGTCATCATCTTGCCACGTTCGAAAAATAAAGCCCACCTCTTTGTCAGATTTTCACGTGGATTTCTCATGCTCCCTCGACAATGGCGATGCCATCACCTCCCATCTCATCAAATCTTCGCGCAATCATTTCCGAGGAAAACCAAGATGCTTGCTTATCCCAAAACTATGCTGTCGTTCATCTGGCCAGGAACAATTATCGACGAAACAAAAATAGTTAAATTTTAATCTACTTCATAAACCATTGTAAAATACAACACAATCAAATTATCAAATAGATCCTTGGTATGCTATTACAAATCTATAAGTATTATGGCTGGATTAACAGAACTTTTGAACTCCTTATCAACTAAGTACAAAGTAAACCTTTCGAGGAAAAAAAATAATAAAAAATTAGACGAGGACATTAATTAATAAGCAAACACATGAGAAACGAGAAGTTATATGATATATATGATATGATGCTTATAAAATAATCAGTAATATTTTATTAGTTATTAAAATTATCTTGTTATTTTGATGGAGCATATAGCTATTTCCCAATCCCCAGCATCACAACTCAAAATTCACAAACCCATCCCTTCCCTTAATGATACTAGATTTGTACAAGATTTGAATATATTTATTATGCTCGATTATTAGTTTTTCAGGATTGTCTCCTTGTACTGCCGTAGAACGTGGATTGCAAAGACTTTCAGCGGCCAAGTGTCCCAAAATGACGGTAAAAGCTGGTGATTCTTTGGCACGACCAAGTGGGTGAACAACTGGTCTATCTGTAAAGAAGCCATTCTAGATTTTTCTCGGCAGAGATATTAAGATTTTTTGTGCATAGTCTATATCAACCCACTAGCATTTATTATTTTCTTTTCCTGGCTGATTTCCCACAGAGAGCAGCATGCATAGCAGCGAGAAACTCTCTTCCTTTGCCAGATGCAATAATACTATCATTGCACTTGTGTCAATATTAATACCAAAGACAAGTTCTTCATTTTCTTTGGTTTGAATTACGCGATTTTGAGTGCGATGAAATCATCACAACTAGACATATGTAGGGAGATTTTTAAATGAAAAAAAAAGAAGGAAATTAGCTAAGACAATGATTGACATGTTCACCTAAGATTTTGAGCATTTGTACACTGTATTCAGAGATTGTAATTATTGATGTCAATACAACAAGGATCACAGGGCCTCAAGATTTGAAGATAGAACAAATAGCCATGCATAAAAGACAGCTCTTTACAACCCCACTAGCTAATAATATCACTACTCACTATAAAAATGCATTTAAAAATCCAGCTCACCACTCCCTTCATGAGCTAAGCATCACCATAATTCTGAACATTTTGACGACGACGAGCAGGCGGTTGGTGATATCCTTTTCCCATTGGAAGGTAACTCCCGCTAGTCATTGCCACAGGAAATCCAATCCCAGTTGTTGTTGTTGGCCTATTAGCCTGAGCTCTCTCAAGTGACTGCACTTGAGTCTTCAAGAACTTAACATAATGAATTGCCTCATCTAACATAGAGGCAGTGTCCATTTTAGTCCCTCCAGGGACTAGTCTTTGAAGTATCCTTATTCTCTCACTTATCCGTTCTCTTCTATGGCGTGCAGCAACACTTTGCGGATCTTTTGATATCTTCACGTTCCTACGTTTTGGTGGCTTCACTGATTCTGGGTCTATTTGAATTGGCTGCATGGCTGCAATTCGAAATATCATCTCCCTCATTGTTGCCATTGAATTCTTCTTTTGTGATGGTGTAGCATAATCATTTGCCTCCGGTAATTCACCAAGACCTCTCCATCTTGACGAAGATGGACTGGGAAAGAAATCTTGCGGGGATTGGTCTTGAGTCGGGGTGCTGTTACTATTAGAAGATAGAGTGGATTGTAGGTTCATAAATGGAGGTGAGCTAGCATTGTGTGGGTTATCAGTGTTGAAATGCGAGATGGAGATATTACTTGCAGTTGCAGCAAGAAACTCTGTTGGGGATAAATGATCAGCAACATCGTTATAGGAATCGTAGAACTCGGGAAGCTTGTCCATCAGCATCATCATTTCCATCTGATCTTCTGTTGCAGACCTTAACTGGTCAATTTCCATGGCTTATATATTTTTCAGCACTCTCTTTCTTACAAAAGAGAGAGTGTTTGAGGGAGAGAGAAAAAAAGGGTGAGAAGATAAGTGAGAAACGTAACTGAGAGACAGAGGGATGGGAAAGATAGAGGAGAAGAGTGTGTAGACAGACTAAGAGTTGTATCAGAATTTGCAGCGGAGAAAGAAGAAAAGTAAAAGAGTATGGAGAGGAAATGAAAGTGAAAAATGAATAAATAAGAATTTCCCCGACAGAGAAGAACTGTTGGGGTCTCTGTTCTCAATTGTTAAAACGTAGCCTCAAAATTCACCTTCTCTGCAGAAACCCTAAACCCCACTCACATGACAGGTGTCAGAAATCTCACCAGTCTCCTTTAAATGAGATACTCTTCCTAGTTGGCGGTGAGAATCCAGTGCCGCAGGATGTATTGGTAATGCAAACGCAAGCACTGGGAGAGACCTACTGTATTATTATTCAACGTGTTGCATAATCCTGATCATGACAGCATCTACCCCCTAAATTAACCTCCTCCTCTCATAGAAACGGAACGCTCTTCGAGACGGATCAGGTTCTGCTGAACCGCCCCTCTACATGTGCTGGCATTGCCTAAAGAGCTTTCCAAAGAGAGAAGCGCGACTTTAATGGCCGCCCTTTCATCACTACCTTAGCTGCTTTAGATAGATAGAAAAAGGATGCTTAGTTAAATTCGTTTCTTTTTCTCTCAGGTGAATTGATCATGTTATAAAATAAATGAATCACAGTACTATGCTATTAATGTAGAATCTGCTAAGTAAAATATAACGTCAAAAATAGAATATGGGCTGGTTTTATTTTTTTGTAATCAACAGTTATTGATTAAAAAAAATTAGACTTAATTATTTTTTGTTCGGTTTAGTTTTTATTTATAAAAACAACCAAACTAAAATTTTATTAAGTATAAAAAATAAAACCAAAATTGAATCAAAACTGGTTCCAATCGACCAGTTTCAGTTCGATTCGATTATTTTATATCAAAAACCAAAATACAACCGATCAATTTCGGTTCTATTCAATTTAGTTTGGTTTGGTTTCGGTTTTGTTCGGTTATTTTATATTAAAAACAAAAAACTCTATTGTTTTTTGGGCTTTCTGATAGGTTTCGGTTTCAGTTTGGTTCTGTTTTTTCAGCTTGATTTGATTTTTTTGGTTTGATTCGGTTTATTTTTAACTAAACCGGTTCGATTTAGTTGAGATTTTTCAGTTTTAGACTTATGAAACCGAACTGAACCGAATATTTTTTTTAAATATTCTAATTATTTTAATCAGTTTTTTTTTATGGTTCAGTTTCGGTTATTTTTTTTGTTTTCTTGGTTTAATTGATTTATCGGGTTTTTTCTCAACCCTAAAAAAAGGCATCAATTTCTAAATAATTAGTGAGAATTACTCTATAGAGATAGATAAAAAAAAAGTAAAAAAAAGAAAAGAAAGTAAAAATAATTAGTGAGAATTACTCCATGATTTTAGAAAATTTTAAAATTTTTTTGTTTTAAATTAATTTTTTATATATATTTTTAGATAGTTTCAATATGTTAATATTAAAAATAAAATTTTATAAATAAAAAAAATATTATTTTAATTTATTTTTAAATAAAAAATACTTTAAAAAATATTATCTACGCTTTCAAACATATCTAAAATATAATGTAGATTTTGATAAAGTGACATAAAGGGTCTGCGAAGAGTGTTAACGGATAGGGCCATTCAAAAGGACAGGATGATTGTGGTAAGATTCCACGGAGAAGAGGAGGCCAACTATCTATATATGCTAAAAGAATATAGTGTTTTACTAGTAGCACAATTGAGATTTTCTCTTCAATTGTGTTTTCTACTATTATTTTTGATTTTTTACATCTTAAATATTTATTATTCTACACTTAATCAATTTATACTATTTTTTTTGTTTTTATCTTTTTTTCTTTTGTAATTTTTTTCTCTTTTTCTTTACAATGTTTTTTCAAAAATTAACAAAGATGATTATTTATTTATTTAATTAAGTGCATGTATAGACTTAATTTTAGATTTATAATTAAAATTCTTGTTGTAAAAAAAAGGCATTTAAAAATCTTACATATTTCTTTTTTTTGCTGAAAAAATTATCCACCCGAGGAGAAAACGCATTTCAAATAACTATTAGATGGCTAAGGGAACTGGGAACGCATCAATGCTCAAACCAGAGATCGATCTCGATCAACTGTATATATTTTTTAATTACATAAAACATTCGATGAACAGAGCCATCCCCATCCTCGAATGGAGCGCAAGTGCCTCATACATTATGAACATCAAACGAGTTTAGACAGTGAATTAACGTGCTGTACATGCACATGTACATTTGGAAAATGCGATCTTCGGATAAACTGTGTTTATATCATATTTTTTTCGGATTAGTCTATGATGCAATGTCTAACAGTAACCCTCCTTCTTACGGTATCGTATGGGTAAAAGAAGAGCTTACAAAATGCGATACATGGGTTTGATCAGTCGTCATCAATGGGACAGACGCGCAGTTGTGGTTTGCAGAGGTTGGTAGGTTGGCTAGGAAGAGGAGAAGGTAGATTATTAATGAGAGAAACAGAACAGAAACATATAAATGTTGTTTGGAATTGCCTGCTCTCTTTTCTGCAACACCAACACAAAACACCCTCTCCCATCCACTCCTGCAGATTTTAAAAAACTCTGTCCAGACTCCAGATTGCTGACGCCTACTCTTTCTTATTAAAATACTGAATAATTTAAAGTTCTTAATCGTAAAAATAAATAAATAAATAAATAAATAAAGTAGTATTTTTTTTTATGTATATCAAGAAGGCATGAATAAAGAGACATGTTCTCTGCAGGGAGAGGTTCGATAGGATAAAAGGAATCCTGGGAAGAGAGATTTTGTTGTTGGGTTGTTTTTTTTTTAAAAAAAAAAAAAACTTGGCATTATCACCATTGCCCTACCTTATCTTCTCTTCCCCACATCCCCATTCAATAATTTATAGTGAGTGCCTAATAAAACCAAATATTCTAATAATTCTTTGCTTCTCCCACTTTCCTCAACTAGTTCCCTCTCCCATCGGGAACTGCAGGCTGAGAGTGTGAGACGAAAAGGAACTCTTTTTTTTTTTTTTTTAATGATATTAACTTAATAAAAAATGGTCTGGCTTTTCTTCTTCACCTCTCGCTCTCGCTCTCGCTCTCTACATGATTTTCAACACCAACTTGGATCGTTTTCTAATTGCCAAATTCCTCAAACCAAACAGTCATAGCATCTTTGGCATTTAGGGTTTGTTATGGCTTTGAAGTTTTTTGATATTTAGAATAGTAAAAAAAATTGATAATTGATGATGTGGCAAAAATTTATGTCTGAAATAATAATATTTTAAAGAGAAAAGGTAATGATATTTTAAAGAAATTATAGTCCATGAGTATTGTTTTTTTATAGAGAGAAGGGGTTAAGATGTAATTTTACCTTAATAGTTTTAATGGGATGAAATATTATTGACATGTGTATTAATAAGAGATAAATATCTCTTACACAAATATTAATGTTGATGGAAATATGATGGGCTCTCAATGAACTTCTATACACAATACCTTACACAACATTAATGTCGATGCAAATATGGTAAATACTTAAAAGATTTTTATACATTATTCCTTACACAACATTAATATTGATGGAAATATGGTGGGCCATTAGAGGGCTTTTATACAGCTAAGAGTGTAAAGAGAGTAGGATTCAAAATATAGTTGAGTTCATGGTGACTGAGTTATTCTCCTAGGTTCAGCCCATGAGGGATGAACGTTTCTTTTAGGCCGAACCCATGAGAGTTGTGCTCTTACCCTAAGCTGAGCCAATAAGAGTTGGGCTTTTCCTCTAATTTGAGCCCATGAGAGCTAGGATTTTTTCCTAAGTTGCGCCTATAAGGGTTGGGCTCTTCCCTAAGGCTGGGGCCATTGGGGCTGAGCCGGACATGTTGCCTGAGACCATAGATTTTTTGGGACTTCAGGGTGGGGGTTAGGCACGTTAAATTTGAGTTTATTAATAAAATAACACATTGCAAAAAAATATTTAGAAAAATAGAACAATTTAGAAAGTCGTAGATGACATTTGTGACTCGCGAGTCCTAAATGTCATCTGCGACTCTCTCAAGTTGCAAAATTGTTGGACACAAGATTCAATAAAAAGAGAGGAGAAAAAAAAAATAAAAAGACTCTAGAGGCACATTAATACTTCGATGACGACGCCACTGCTATCGTTGGAAAGATCTCAATGGTACGAATCCAACATTACCAGGAATATTCATAAACAATGATTGGAGTTGGCCACACGAGCTGTCCAAAGGCAAGTGAGTCCTGACACCTTTAGATGATTCATGTGGTTTACTTCGTTTACTGTTTGTGACTTTTTTTGGTGGCATTGAATTTGTCTTGTCGAGATCTTTTCAAAAGTACCAGTGGTGTTATCATCGGATCTCGGTGTGCCTCTAGAGTTATTTTATTTTCTCTCTTATTTCTTCACAAATTACAAGAGGAGAGAGGAGAGAGAAAAAACAAACAAAGAGAAAAAAAATAACACTAAAGGCACATCAAAGCTCTAATGAAGACATCACCTGTATTTTTAGAAAGATTTCAACAAGATAAATTCAACAACCTCAAAGAAAGTCACAAACAATGAATAGAGTGAGCCACACGATCCGTTTAAAAATGTTGGGGCTCACTTGTCTTAGTGGCCCTCTCTGCTCTGGTCACAATTGGTAACTTTTCTTGGTATCATTAGATTTATCTCATTTTGATCTTTCCAACAATACTGGTGATGTCGTCATCAAAATTTTGATGTGCCTCCAATGTTTTTTTTTATTATTATTTTTTTCTTTTTTCTCTCCTTTTTTTTTATTGGATTTTGTGTCCATCAACTTTACAATGTGAGAGAGTGGCAAAAAGCACTCATGACTCGCAAATCCTAGATGTCATTTGTGACTTTTTAAAATATATTATTTTTTTAAATATTTTTTATATTGTGTTATTATATATATATATATATATATATATTAAAAAACTCTATGGCTTTGGCGTCAATTTTTGGAGAGTACATTTTCAGAGCCCTTGCCAGTCTTTCCTTCGATGAAAGCTAGCGTGTAGAAAGAGGGTCTGGTTCATCAGACTGTTTTTCAGGTGAATCTAGCTTTCATCAGTGCTGTTTGGGTCACGAAACTACAGATGAGCTCACAAGCTGATTTTTGCCTTGTATAGTAGTACATTTTGAGCCGCGCATTCTTTCAGCTCTTTGCTTATTTTATTTTTTTGTGATTGAATGGCTTTGAGCACACAATTACAACGCTCATCTGCGTCCACACATGGACATTTTGGTTAAAAATGTGCATCTATCATCAATCAAAGGTAACAGCTTAATATCAAGAGATTTAGTTTAATTGTTCAAGTTTTAAATTTATTTTTTTAAAATTACTATTTTAAATACTATAAATTTTAAAGTTATTAAAAACTTATCTGATTATTAATTTTAGGAGCTCGGGTAACTTCAAAGATTCGAGAAATTAATCGAGATGTATATAAATTAACTATAACACCCATGATTAAAAAAAGAAAAACGAAAAGAGGGAACCAGCATCTGCCAACCTAATTATTCGTTTTGCGTCTCCTTACATTTGCTGGAAAATCCTATTTAACTGTCTTAAACTCCTTCGAAATACTTATTGTACAAATTCATTTTCACCAATGATAAGAACTGCAATACTCACCCTCTGCTAACCCCTAACCAATTAAGTAAACGGACAAAGCTCATCATATGACTGCTCATGGAAACAATGAATCAAATCTGAGCACCCAGTCATAATGGCACTTTGTTCCGCATGATGCTGTGGCAAATTCATGGGATTCTTTAAATTATGAACATCAACTTCATATACAAGGATAATAAATTCCAGAGGCAGGGGAATCAGGAAAGCTAAGTTGACCTTCTCTTGGGGCATGAAATCCTGTAGTTGGGCTGAGGATCAAACCCACAATCGATAAAGAGTGAAAAATATGAGTGTGGTTAATCATCCAGCTTCCATGGAATGGCAGTAACATGATTGAAGCTCATCTGTCTGATAAAACTGTTACCGTAATTCTAATCTTGAATGTTGTTCCCAAATACCTTCAGGATGACTTGTTTTTGATGGTCAACAAATGAAAAATTCCAAAAAAAGGGCATGATTGTGAATAACTAAAGCGTAGGTTCTCACCACTCATCGGATTAATGGCAAATACACTGACAAAAACTTTGAAGCCATTCGTGCAATGAGAAATCAGGTTAATATCTGATTTGCACTCCCGACGTCATCTCCATCCAAGAGCTCGTCCTCGCAAAATTCATGCAAGTTGTCATACATTTTCTTCCACCTTTGAAGCATTTGCATTGATTGCGTGCAATCAAAGCTTTAGCTTCTCCACCTCCATTTCAGCTGGAGCAGCTGAGCCTTGTTGCTGGATTCAAAATTTTGTAAATACAAGTTACAGAGATTCTACGCGGTTGGACAGAAATCAATAGGGAGCTCTTTCTAAAACAACACTCATCACAGTAACAGTACTGGAAAAATTGAATTTAGTTATCTGCATTAATAAAGTAAAAAAATGAAAATTTTGCAGCAATAAGAACCTGAAGTTCTTTGATTTGACAATTAATCACTTGAGAGCTGATGCATGAAGAATCCAGAGGATTATTGCAAGACGCCTGGAGATTATCTACTGCGTAACGATTTTCTCATCCGTTGTATTGATATATTTATTGACCGGAGGTGGTAATGATGATCCATGCCTTCTTGAGTAAGCGTGAGCATTTGACAACATTGCGGGTTCAAGTACGCCATTCGCTTAACAACATGGATATTGTTCACATGACCTTTGATTCGTGCAATGTCAAATCACAATACAGAAATGTAAGCATAGAAAGAAAGAATAAAAATTAGGAATAATTAAGGCAAAAACCATATGCAAATAAGCAAACGGAAGTCTAGGTAATTAGAACAAAACCTTTTGCATGTTTGAACACACTAACCATGTTATGTGTTTTTGGGTCCCAAACCTCGAATCATACCATCCTCCCTATCCAGCAAGCAATATATTTCCATTTGTATTATATGCTAAGCAAGTAACAGTCTTACTGTTCAATACAAAGCATATATAAGTATGTATAATAACAATTATTTAAGTGCTGCTGCTGATGCTTATTAATACCTAAAGATCATGTAGGAACCTTCTAAATAGCATAGGAAATCGATTCATTATCTTTTGAGTTGAAAAGAAATCTATGAACATCTCTAAATCTATGGAAAAAAACACCATGTTCCCCAGGAGTGAAACTTAAATCTGCATATTAATGGGAAACATTTCTCCAAAATATAGCATGTTCACAATCACAAGATCTAGGCCCTTGTCAGAAGCAAGAATTGGTAATGCCATCATGACAATGAAGGGCGGAGCAATTGAAGGCACTGCTGATGATACCATGATGAGTCTTGCTACATAGCATAACTAAATACTATAAAGTACACACTTGTTACACAGAAAAATCAATTAAATACTACAAAGCACGCACCTTAAATTTCAATTAACAAAACAATCCAAAAGCAAGAGGCTGAGTTACTTGGTGGAAATGATATGAGCAATGAAAATTTCGAACGCAGAAAATTTACATGCTAGAAGATTGCCCACATTTATGACATGAATCTGTAAGAAAAATCACAAACCTGTGACTAGGTAATGAACTGATGATATGCAACCAGTGAATTTTGCTAGATGAGCTATCAGCATTGAGCGCAGCAATGTGTATCTTGCCATCTTCGCCACCAGCATAAAATACATGTTCATCAGGGTCCAATGTAATCGCATCAATTATAGAGGGGAACTGTATATTTCTTAATAAGATTCTGTTAGATAAGCTCCCCACCTAATACAATCCACATCGGAAAAAAAATCTAGCACATATCATGAAGCAAATTTAATGCAAAATATATGGATTCAAAATTTTTTGAAAGAGTGTACATTGCTTATAATAAATATACGTGGCTCTACAAACAGCATAAAAATTACATACAGTGAAGCAAAATTGTTTCCGATGATAGAGTGCCAGTCACGGGATAATAGACAAACCACAAGCAATTTAATTCAGAAATTGTATCATATATCGAGTTGCAACGCGATTTTCTTATTTGAACAAAAACAAAATTAAATAATTACAGTCCCCATTTAAGGTAGAATATTTCTGCACAAGGAACTGGATGGTCCTAGCCACTCAAAAACCATGCTAGCGAATAGGCACATCAAAGTATATCCTAAATTTATCAAAGAAACATGTTATATTTCCCCAAATTGGCACTGAGTAAAGAATTTTAATCGGCTAAGGTTGTAAAACTAATTTGTTTAAAATGCATCACTTGCAAGCTCGACTCCAATTCTAGGAGTGGCTCCCTTGACGACCTTTCTAAGCAATCAGATTCACTGAATACTGAACTCAATTATCATAATCCAATTATAGATCGATATCTTAATCCAATTAACATCTTATCAACTGATTTATCGATAGAAGTATGAATTAGTGTCTAAGTTAATGGAAAAAATTATAAATAACATGAAAACAGTGGAAAATAATCATTTTCAACAAAGATCACATCAACCTGTTACCATATCAGTGACACGCAAAGTATGCTCTTGAAAGCTATGCTCGTAAAGTGTGCTTGCCTGCTCTGATTGATAACCATCAAATATCCTACCTTGTACAAAAGAAACTCAAGTATACTCCACAATCATGAGCATAAAAAATTAACCATTAATTAAACAAAAAGCTATAAAAAACCAAAGGACGTACACGAGTAGTGACCAGACTCGAACAGATACATCCTCAGAACCAGAAACCAAAAGAGAATCATCTTCTGTAAAAACCAAGCAAGTAACAGTCCTGTAATGGGCACGCCATTTCTTAAGCAATCTACCCGTCATTCCATTCACACGACAGGAATATCCCAACAGCCAAATTAGCGGCTCTTCGAACTAATTTCCGCTGGCCAAAATCAACAAACATATACGAAGAAAAGAAGAGAGAAAGAGAGAGAGAGCAAGAAAATTCACCCCCCAAAGTAAATATTCCCGGATAAACCACCTCCAACAAGATAAGTGCCTTCACTATTAGCAACAAGCGGCTTTACCGGCTTCTCTGGGAAGCACTTAACCCCCACTTGAGGCTAATAATTAATGGATAGAAATGAAATATATCAGATTAAACATACTTAGATGAATTTAATCAAACAGTTCAAGTGCATATACCTTAGACCAGGATCAGTAAAGGATGGAGCCTGAAGATGCTTTGGGGTCCTGAAGCTGGGAAGAGGCCAGGAAGCGGCGGCCGACGGAAGTAAAGCCGTGAGGAGCGGAGGCGTAGTTATTAAATATTTTTTTTATAAATATATTAAAATAATATTTTTTATTTTTAAAATTTATTTTTAATATTAAAATGATACCAGAATTAAAAAAAATATTAATTTAAATTTAAAATTCAATTTTTTAAAATAAGCGGTAACAAAAAAACAAATGATGTAGTTTAGTTTACTGGGCTTCCGCTTTGAAACAGTAGGCTTCAACCTTGAAACAATGACCAGCTAGATGCTTAAAGGTTGTTTTAAAGTATTTTTTTATTTAAAAATATATTAAAATAAATTTTTATTTTTAAAAATTTGTTTTGATATTAACTAATCAAAACAATATAAAAATACTTTAAAAAATTAATTTAAATCTAGAAAATATTCAAAAATATAATTGGACTGTAATATCAAATATAATATTAACTCGACATTATAATACAAATTCGAGAGCACATTACATAATTGCTACAAGCCTACCACTACAAAAACAACATATATTAAAATGGTTGCCTAAAACCCTATACTAATCAAATTATTTTTTATTTTCATTATTAATATTTTCTTAATAAAAATCCAGTTTTATATCTAATTTCATGACCAATTTATCAAAATTTGTTAAGGAAAGAAAAAAATTCAACAATAAAGAATCAAGGTGTAAAATAAAGAGAAAACTCATCGCTAATCTAAAATTTAAAAGAAATGTTTTTTTTCCATTCTCATACTTTTTTTCCCTTCATAGTCCCTATAGCTTTTATAATTTTAATTTTGGTATAAAAGTTGGAGAGAAAATCAAATGAAAACGATGACGAGAGAGAAAATGTTCTTTTTCATCACTTTTCAGCTACAAAACTCACATTTCTCGGTATCAACATGTTTCGTTCAATGAGATGAGTTCGATGGTGGTGAGTTTTTTATATAAACACGCATGAAAAAGTAGATCAATGTTGTTTTGGGATTGGTAGAGGATTTATGGAGGTTTTATGGTGTTTATTAGGTGTTTTGGGTTGAAAATTGAGTTTTTTTAAGGCCCATGCATGTTTGACCACCCAAGTCGCGCATCTGGCTTGACCTTTTTATTTTTATTTTTTAATATTTAACTGATTTTGAATTATTTTTTATATTTTCTTTATCATATAAATAAATAAATAAATGTTTTTGAATCTAGTAAAATTTATAACTCAGGTTACAAGTTTAACAGATTAACTAGAGTTAATCTAACATGTCCTTGTATCTATGTAAAAAAAATAATTATTTTGAGATTTTCTTTAATGCCGAACATGGTCTAAATCACTTTAATTTGAAGAAAAAGCGAAGAATGAATTTATAAAATTATTATTTTATACTTAATAAATGATATACTTATTCAAAAGCAAGGGTAGAAAAGGTAATTTTGCTCTTTACCTCCAACTATTTATAAGTTATAACTTTTAATTAAAAACAATTTCTTTATTTTTCTTCCCTCGTTTTCACCTCGATCCAAACAAAATAAGGAAAATGAAATTCATTCCCCTTACATCCTCTCCTCTGTTTTATTTCATCCCACTTTCTTTCCTTGATGATTTTGGCTCCCAAACAGTGTATGAGGCATTATGATCGCGATGATGGAACCATGTATGGATTAACAGCACTGCCGCCATAGCAAGACGTTTTCTTAATCAATTGCTTACCTCGTTTTGGTATAATTAAGAAATTATTAATATCGAATTGATCTGCACCGTGATCAAAAACATCATGTGCAACCCAAATCCATCTGCTATCTTCAGCAGATTTTGAGATCTCCACTAGTTTTAAACAACTTTGTTTATGCACGATAAATTGTCCAACGCACGGAAGCAGCCTCGAGAATATGCGCTGAGCAGTACATTGCATGCTCCACTTCTAATTTTGACAGCTGTTTAGAGAGCCTGTAATTAAACATTAAAACTGTCAAGAGAGTACTTTAGTAGATAATTATTACAATGTCGAATTTTTTAAAACTTTTTTAAAAAAAATTATCAAGAGTATAAAACTTTTTTTAGCAGCTTTATTACATTCAATTAAACAGTTGATCTTAAAATTTATCAATTTTATTTTTTTTAATTTAAGTTTTAAATTAAACCGTGTGAAACCTGATCTAAAATGAATTATTTAATTTAATAGGTTCAAAAACAACTTTAATGACTGGTAGAAATATAACATAACTTAAAAAAAAACCAACAATTTCTTTTATATTAAGACAATGCCAGATTAGATTGACCTTAGTCATCCTACAACCTAAGTCATGGACTTCAATGAGTTTAATAATTTTAATTTTTTTATTTAATTTTACGATAACATTAGATGCTTTCAAAATCGAGAACCAACTTAAAAAAAGATATTTATTTGAGATCGTGATAACCCTATAGAAAGTAGAAAAAAATAAATCACGAACTTTATTTCTCAACCAATCCAATATTGAAGAAGAGTGAAATAAAAAAAAAACAATTAGAAAAATTAAAGAATCAGAAACTAAAAAAAAACACATCAGATTTGATGGGTAAACTCATTAATCCTGTAAATTGGGTAACGCGGGTCAACACGTCAAACCCATAAAACAGGTAATGGACTTCATTGGGATTAATAACTTATTTTTTTTTAAAACTATTGTTTATTTAACTATATGATAACAAATATAGACGATCACAAAATTGAGCGTCAAACTAATACTGAGATTTTTTTTAAGACTATGATAAACTCATAGAAAGTAAAAAGAAATAAATTATGAAACTAAATTCTCAATCAACCCGAAGGATAAAATTGAAAAAAATAATTTTTTTTAAATAAAGTTAAACTCGTCATAGCCGTTAACAGGCTCATAAACTTTCTAAAATTTAATAACATATATTTTTTTAAACTATTTATTTAACCATACGGTGAAAAGAAAAATAAAACGATCACATAATCGAGTTCAATTAAAAAAAAATATACCCTGCTAAACCTGCAATTAGGGCAACTAGAATTTCTTCATCAAACTCATAAATTAATTAGGTTATTAACTTTAAAAAATTTAATAATCTAATTTTTTTAATAATTTTTTATTTAACTAATTTTTTTTAAAAAATAAAGCATATAACGATGCTACTTGTGATACCCTTGAGCTCTAGTAGGAGGTGGTCCTTAAAAGGCATTAATTATTATCTGAATCATTAATTTATCAGGGTTCAAATCTTAGGAGGTGGTGCTATGTAGTCGTGGATTATTCAAAAAGCATCGCATATGATTCAAAAAGCAGAATATTCAATAAGATGCAACGGTTACTAATTCCACAGATCGGTCAGATGAGATGATACTTCATCTCGTGAAAACGGAAAATTAGGAGGGAGGAAAATTCACAGCACTAATTTAATTGATCATGCTGAAGTCAAACTAATACAAACAACAACGGCCAAGAGTGGAGAGAGGATGAGTTCCACTAATTTTCCTTCCCATCTTCGTACAAAGAGCAAGAATTTGCTTGAGTTGCCTATTAATTGTAGGCAAAGGGTCGCTCCAATTCCACCAAGTGACCTGCCCTCTCAATGCAATGCAACGTTGCTTTGCCTTCTAGTAGCCTGCGGTGACAATTTCAAGACCCGTCACGACAACCATTACTAAAGTGGTGAACGTATAATTATTTATTTAATTTAATTTTTTTTAAAATAACTTGTATTGTGATGTTGGGATATTTTTTTATATTAATTTTAATACTGCGATAACTATATAAAAAAATTAAAATAAATTATCAATTCTAAATCCCTATAGATACATCATATAAGAATTAAATTAAAAAAAATCAATAGCCAAACAGAAAAAAAGGGCTTAAATGCAAGAAAAAACCAACACCGAGGATTACTATTATAATCCATAGTGCTAATGAGTGTGATGAAACAGTGTTTTCCCAATACCTTTTAGTTTTATACTTAATTGTATAATTTCTCGCGCTATGCCGTGGGTTAAATTATATTTTTTTATATAAAAAAATATTTAAGTATTGTTAACATGTTTTTTATTAAAAAAATTAAATTATATAAGGATTGATCCCTGATATAAACTGGTCGACTTTACAAATTTCAAAGACAACACAGATGATCAATAAAACTATTGCTTGACTCAAAGATGACATTTTTAAAAACAATATTAAAATGGCAACATATTAGATCGATGAGGATCAACTCGGATTAACTTATTAAATCCGCTACCTAGATCATGAGACCCTAATAACCTTACAGAGAGCAAATAAAAAACTATTAAACTAAATTTCTAATCAACCCAATGTTGAAGGATGAAATTAAAAATGAAATTCAATTCCCAATTAATCTAATGTTGAAGAATGAAATTAAAAGAAAAAAAATCACAAAACGGACACAAAATACTAGCCAAGTCAACCCGAGCCAACTGACTAAACTTGTGATCCGGATTATAAGACCAAGATAACCTCATTGAACACAACCCGACACAAATTATAAAGTCTAATTCCCAACCAACCAAATATTAAAGAATATAATTGAAACAAAATAAAAAAATGGATAAAAAAGGATTAAAAAACCCTGAGTCAATTGACCTAACCCGCAACTTGAATAATAAGACCGTCATAACCCCATGGAAAGAAAAAAAAGATTATGAAGCTCAATTTCAAATCAACCCAATATTGAAGGATTATATTGGAAGAAAATGTAAAAAAAAAAGACAAAAACAATGACCCCAGTCAACCCGGGTTATCCTGTCAAACTTAGTTCACAAGACCAGGATAACCCATAGAAAGCAAATCGAAAGAAAAAATTAAAAAAATATAATTCTCAATTAACCTAATGTTGAAGGATGAAGATGAAAAAAAAATCAATTTATACAAGGACAAAATAAACTCGAGTCAACCTATCTAACCTATAAAACTCGCGACCTAGATCATGAGACCGTGATAACCCCATAGGAAAAAAAATACAAAAGTAACTATAAAACCTAATTCTCAATCAACTCAATATTGAAGGATGGAGTTTAAAAAAAACTTAATTAAAAAAAGATAAAAATACGACCGAGTCAACATGACTAACCTTTAAAACTCGCAACCCAAGTCATGGGATCGAGAAATCCTTTAAAATAAGTTAAAATAGATTATGAAGTCTAATATCATATAAATTCAATGTTAGAGGATAAAATTGAGAAAAAAATTAAAAAAAAACCTCAAAAATTTTGAGGGATAAAATGAAAAAAAAAATTACTTTTAATTATGCATTGCTAGATTGAAAAGCTAATTTCTTCTAGTACAGGTTAAATATTTAGAAAACTAAACCTAGTTAGGGTAGGCTATATGTATATGTAGGGCATCATGGCCTCGTAGGAAACCTCGAGGAGAAAAGGGAAAACAATTTGGATACAAGTAGCTAGTTTTTTCTTTTTTACAGCCTTATATTTATTTATTATACGCATCCACGTACCCTGCATTATATAAATCCTTATAAGTAGTATTAATATGTGGTATATGTCAAAAAAGTGTTGTACAAAAAGAAGCCTCAGGAAATGTCAACAAAGTGCGATCAAAAGACTAAACGAAGCATAACAAGTCTTTTTAAATCCCATCTCTCTCTTTTCCTTCCTTTTTTTTTAAAAAAAAAATTAAAACTTTGATTCAAATGACCTTATTTTGATGGTCGCTGTTAAGCAGCGACACACAAACACCTTCCTTTAAAGCATCTTTACTGGATGATCCGTATCCACTTTTGGATGCCCCATCACCCAGCACCCTTTTTCACCCTTCTACGAGTATATAGACTGACGTGTCATCTCATTTATGTATTCTACATCACGCATGAATTTTCATGTCACGTGCGATACCTCCCAAGTCCTAAAAAGGACAAAGGTTCGGAGAAGGGGGCGTAGGCATAGGGGTACTTTTTTGTCAAATAAGAAAAAACTAGGGTTAGGGTTTTGTATGTCGTATGAGAGGTATACATTGCACGACAAAGAATACTATTTGTCTACCTTAGATAAAATGGACTTTTCTTCACACATGTTCCCATCTCTGTCTCTTCAGAGCTTCTCTGTCTTAGACATTAAATAATCTTCGTGAAAAATACACAAAAAAACAAGCCAACAAAAACAAAGGAAGATTAAAACCCATGCCAGTAGAAATGTATGGTCGAACCCACTTTAATTACAATGGCAATACGTACATAGGACAAGGCGAAGGCATGCATAAAAAGAGATGGGGTTTTTAAGCAAATGCTGGTTTGTTTAGCTATCATTCATGAAGACTCTATCTTTATGGGGTTGTAGCATGGAAGAAGAAAAACTAAGAAGGATTGGAAATGGTGAAAACAGGGATGCATGTATTGTAAGGAAAGAGAAGATGGGATCCAAAGGGAGGTTCGAGGAAGCTGATCGGCTACTTAAAGTAGGTAAAAGCAAAGGTTTCTGGTCCTCAGGAGAAGTATAGAAGCCTTGATAGAAACATTTCAAACCACTTTATTTTTTAGTCAGTTTCTCTAGCATTTCGCTTTCATCGAACAGGCCGCTCATTTTTTTTCTTCTTACTTTTTGAACCCCGTACTCTTTCATTACATCTATTAATTTGTAATTTTATCGCCGTCTACTGACAGTGCATACAAACGAGAAATGATGACCTGCTTCTTTTCCAGATTAATCGTATTATATATACAGTTTCTTTTCACATTGACAAATAATTATAGGAATAATTAATGATAATGATAGTTATTATGACAAGGCTAATCATATTTTGAGAAATGAATGACCATAATCATATTGTCCTCAGCTAGTTAGCTGCCCTTTCTTACTTTTGTTTTTATCCCATCCATCAGTTTTTGGATGTTTTGGAAGTATTTTGCAAGACATAGAGCTGCGTATCATACATTAATGGGACTAATCAGAGAAAGCCCTAGATGAACCCAGCCTGAAACCTCTCAGCTATTTTTGCCCCCCAAAAGAACCTAAGAGGAAAGGAAATTAATTAAGCCATCAAGACTCTATCTCTCCCTTGCATTAGTTAATGCAACTGAAACTTTTACAGACATTAAATTCAGAAAGAGGAGAAGCAGGAGGAGAGAGCAATAAATTGCAAACAATCAAAATGAAAGGACATCTCTTTAGAAATGGACTTGTGATTTTTAAACTTGATTTGATTTGATCTTCATTCTAACCAAACCCCACCTGCATTCATGGCTGTGGGGGGGTAAAGAAAATACCCGGCACTAAAGTTATATACAAGGTCACAAAAACCAACACGCACGCACACGCATGTTTCTTTCATTAACACGAGCTAGTAGCCTACTATCATCTCAGACTATCTTAAGACTCAAAGAAGACAATGAAAATCAAACAAGAAATAAAATCTAAGAAAAGATATAAATATTAAACCCAAAAAGCTCAGATCTTTAGAATTGATTTGAAGATACTAACATCTTGAAAGAGGCATAAGATTCAATCCTAAATCATCCTTGTCCAACACCAAACGAGCCTTGCTAGTTTCCATATTTCCTGGATTTGAACCATACTCTGGGTGCAATCTTTTCTTTGTTTGTAATGACACACCAAACAACTTTGTCTTGCAACCATTGTTGTTGGCTTCTTCAAGAATGGTCAAAGAGCTCTGTGAAGTAGTTGTAGGTGAGTTGATCAAAACATGAACTTGAGGGATTTGCTTAGGGTTAGTTGGAGCAGTTGTAGGATAGTACCCAAGAAGCTGGTTTAAGGGCTTCTGTACTAGAGAACCATTAGAAGTAACATGATTTGTTGTAGCATAAGGTGATGGGCCACAAAGAAGCAAAGAAGAAGAGTAGGAATTGCTGGGAGCAACAGGCTTGACATGATTTTGGACGAAGTAAATAATATCATTGTAAAGCCTTTTCATGTGCGCAAGCTCGGACATTAGCATATTGTTGCTTCTCCTTAGTCTTTCATTATCTTCTGATAACGCAGAGACTGAACGATTAAATCCACCCCCACCACCAATAACTGTGGCGGTAGCAACTCCTCCTCTTGGTGGTGAAGTGAGAGGAGGTGAATCACACCAGTTGTTGGCTTGCTCATCTGAATCAGATGGAGAGATGCTGGTTCTGCTTGGGAAAGGAAAGAAACTGGGCCCGTTAACACCAAAAGGAGAATGTGGGTGGTGCTGATTAATGGCTACTTGTGGCTGAGCTGTTTTTCTTCTATGGATTTCACAAAGTAAATGTTTTTCTCCCTTCTTGAAAAACTCATTAGCGAACTCCCATCTGTCAGGTACAATCTTCCTAAACCCCTAATGCACCAAACACCCAAAACAAACCCAAATCAGAGCCAAAATAAAAAATAGAAAAAACAAAAAACAAAGACACAAAGTTTTAAAGAAAGGGCATATGATAAGAGTGATTGAAGTTATATTTACATAGGTATTGAGTTGCCTGACAAAGCTAGAGAAGTTGTTATGCTTGAAATAGTTAGGAAGGAGATCACGAGCAAACTCAGGTGGCCTCCAAACAACGAAAGTAGTGTCATCTTCACCCCAAGAAACTATGTGGTCAGTGGCTGGATCATCTACCAGTTGGTAGGTTTTGGTAAGGAAAGGAGCTGGGACTGATTTGTGGGAGTCTAATGAGAGTAATATGCCTTCACAGTTATCTAACATGAGAGCCATTGGAGATCAAAAGCGCCTGCTATTTTGCAGAGATAGAGATAGAGAGAGGTGTAAGAGAGAAACAGTGACGGTTTTGGATGTGATAGCTAGGTAAGGGATAAGGAAGAGAGTGTGAATATGGATATGGCGGTATTGTGAAGCTCGGGATGGGAGTCCTGGGTGTGGATTGAAATGTTGAAGAGGATGGAGGGATGTTTTTAAGTGTCTTGGTGATACAGTAAAATATTGTGTACAAGTTGTTTTTAAACTCTGTAAGTAAAATAGGGGTGAATTCACATTAACGGTGGATAGTCTCCTCGGTTGTGTGGTGAGAGAGAATATGTGTCTGTCTGTCTGTCTAGAACTGTGAAATCAGGACCTTTCAAGACAAACCCGTGACCTCTCTCTCTCTCTCTCTCTCTCTCTCTCTCTCACATTGATCCCGCGCACAGCCACTTAAAATCAGGCACAGGAGGATGGTGCAGGCCTGCCTTTCTAAATTGACAATGCCACCCTTCTCTTTTTTGAGTTTTTTTTTGCTAGATAAGAAAAGGAAAAAAAAACTATTACCTGGAAAAATAATTCTTAAACTAGTCGAAATTCAACATACATTTTTATAAAAATGCAATGGCATGAAATAAATCAAAATAATCTAATGGTTAGAAAGAAAAAAAAAGATGACATGCAAAAATAAAAACAAAAAAAACAAAAGAAGAGAGAGAAAAGAGAAAAGAAAAAAAAAAGAGAATGGATTAGACGTCGAAGACACAACAGAGCTCCAATGATTAAACTCCTAATACCATAAGGAAGATATCAACGAGATGAATACATAGACACAATGAAAGTTAATTTAAGAATTGGTGATGAAATGCCAATAAATAAGCATGTCGCTATCTTTAGATTGCACGCGTGACTCACCATTAGTTTTAAAGTCGGCTTTTCATGGTGTCTATGAATTTATCTCGTCGATATCTTTCTGGTGGTATTGAAAGTTTCATCCTTGGATTTCTGGTGTGTCTACGAAGTATTTTTTTTCTTTATTTTTTTTTCCTTTTATTTTCTCTCCTCTCTCTTTTTTTTTTTTTGTCATATCATCCTTTTTTTAGCTATTAGATTATTGTGATTTCTTTCATGCCATTAGATTTTTATAAAAAAAATATTTGCATAAGTGAATTATTTGAGAAAGCAATAACTTGCAGGAAATTTGTTAGTTGATGCGCAAAACACCTGGCAATGTATATGATATATGAACCTGTAAACTAATACGTTGGATTACAAAATTATTTTTTCATGCTGTGCTAGTCTAGAAAAAAGAACTCCTTTTCATTTTCACTCTCTCTCTTCATTTTTCACCACTTGCGATGGATGATATAGTCAAACACTTTATAACTGCCATTCCATGCTCGTCTCAATGATTATTTTTTTTGTTTCTCTGTATCTCTTTGAACAGACCTCCTTTTGGTAGTCTTGATTATACACTGTACATTTCCTTAATTGCAGTTCTTATTCCTCATATATCCTCTTGGAGTCATAATTACACAGTACGTCCTTAACTGTGGTTTTCAGCCTCATCTATAGACCTTTTGATTACCTTACCAGGCACATTTCTAACACCTTGACGGGGTGGATGAAATGAAGAGAGGGGTAATTCAGGGTCTATAGCTGCTGTGTTTAACTGTGTGACTTGTTCTGTTTTTGTTCCGGGTTCGATCCTTTATGTGCATGTCTGTTATTCCTGCGGTGCTTTATCTGCTCACTGGGCTTGCAGGATGTTCAGTGGGCCGTGGGGAATAGTCATGGTGTGCGTAAGCTAGCTCGGACATCCAACGCTAATAAAAAAAAAAAAAAAGAGGGGCCAGGAATTTTAATTAGAGAAAAAATTGCAGGAAGGATCAAAATTTATTTATTTTTATTTTTAAAGTTAAAGATTTAATATATATATATATAGAAGACGTACCTGCCTTTTTGAGACGGAGGTGTTTTCGGACTTTCACTTCACGTCTAACCGATCGATGGTCTCTTTTCATTTTGTTGCTTAATAAATATTGCAGAGCCAAAACATTCACTCACTCCATCATTTTCTAACTCTGTAGCAGGCAGATATATGATAAGGTAAAGGATACATCGGACTACGTGATGGGATTTAAAACCTGTTTATTGGTGACGGCATTTCTCCTCCTCCTCCTCCTCCTCCTCCTCCTCTTCTGTTGCTTCTCTTCAAAGTTCAAACACTTTATTTCTCACTACGTTCCTAACTTCAATATCGATATCATAACAATAGACATGCTCTATCTGGCCACCACTACCTTTACTGACTAACTTACAATTATTTCCATACCTCCTTCTCTCTCTCTCTCTGCGTACTATACTGCCCCTTATAGTAAATTAGTAATAGTAGTAGTCTATACATGCGTGGAGCATCCAACTTTGGCTCTTTCGTGGCTCGGCTTCCTTGATGACGTGTCTCAGGTGACTGAATTATTGGCCCCAAAAGTCTCCATGAATAACTGAAAAATTAACAGCTTTTTTGCTTTCTTTTTTGTAATGGCCCAAGAAATATTTTGTTTTATATGTACGTACGTACTCTCCCTTGCTAGCTAGCTTTCAAGAGGTCAGGCAGAGAACATTCATGTCTTCGAAATTTAATAATTAATGCCATCTCAGTTCGGCTATATATCTTAGCAATAAACGAGCTCAAATTTTACTGCTACAAGTGTCAAGATATGAACAAGATAATGGTACCACTTGAACAAAAAGAAAAAAAAAATCATTTGACTTGATATTTACGGGGAAAAACAGTTCCCATGATTCAAAATATGCAATGAAAAATCAAGAAACTTCATGTTCATGATAGCCAATGTGTAATGCCAAAGGAAACTTAACTTTCTCACATGAATAATGACCATCACCTAGTTTAAGTCGTCAAGTTCCAAAGCAAATGATGGGTATAGCCAATATTGATGCGAACAAATATTATAGAATAGAAAGGTTGCATGTGACATTTATTCTTTTTATCCCCTTTTGCATAGATTTGTGAAGCAACTAGAAATTGCTAAGAAGAAACGTCAGTTTCTAGTCCCGATATTCAATTAAAATGGGAAATACTATCTCCATAGCCCGAGAAGAACATCGTCTAAAAAACTTCCTATGCTCCTCTCCCTCTCCCTCTCTCTCTCTCTTTGGGTGTTTGTCTTCTTGTCTTTCTTTTCTTGATTCTCAAGTTCAAGCCTTTACCCTTCTGCACTCTGCAAGACTGCAGCGGCTGACATGGAAACTGTCCCTGTATTTTTGGTGGTTCTGTATGCCATTCTCGTGATACTTGTTTTGTTCTTATCTTCCACAAAACATATTTAGTATCACCCTTCCATTTCCTTACTCATGTTACATGCATATTTCCGGGAATATTCACACTATACCTCTCCCTCAAAAATATGACCCCAATCTAGATTTTCCCCACAATTAACAAACACACCTCATCACATCCACAAGGAATTAACCTAATTGATCGATTACTATACGGTTATCGACTAATCCAATCGTGAACCACTTGATGCCCAGGTGGGTCCAACAATCACACAATGGGATCTGTAGGCTGATGGAGAGAGCAGTTTATGATTAATAGGTAACAGAAGCATGAATAGTTAAGGAGTAAAGCAGTAAATTTCATGATTCATGGAGCCAGATTTCTAAGGACATGCATATAGAATTATAATTAAATTAAAAAAAAAAAGGGTCCACAAAGAGTATGGAGATCTAGAGAATAAAGGATGATCTTTCCTCTCACAAGTTGTCAGCAACTTAGGCACAGATCCTACCGAGCCCACCACCATCACTAGCAAAATCGAACCGAAAACACACTCACACTCACACACAAACACCTCTACACGTTGAAGAGCCAAGAAGATTCTATTCTAATCTCTAAAACGCAGTGAAAGTGAACCCCACAAAAGCTCCTCCTATATTATCTCTCACATGACTACCGCCGATACCTTCCAAAAACAATTACTACATATCCCTAGTTATTAATAATGAAATGATAACAGTAATAATTAGATAATCTATATAACGAGGATTTCAAGGAGAGACAGCTTAAAACACAGAGAGAACACGGATAGAATTAATTAAATCCCCGTATATAATTTAAAAAGCTAACCTTGTTAAATTAATTACCAATCTCTCTCTAGATCTATGTCTCTAAAATGAAAATATAAAATGTGTATTCAATACGATAAGCTACAGGGTTGTTTTTCTTAATTCTGTCTTTTGCAGCACTCTCTTTTGTTTATCTCACTAACCCTTCTAGCTCCAGCTCTGCAAGAACTACTAGTTCTTATTATATACGTAGAGAGAGAGAGAGAGAGAGAGAGAGAGTGAGAGAGAGAGTACCGTAGTTTAAAAATCATGCATGCACAAAAGCATCTCTCTCCGATCTCTCAAACATGCTGCATATATATAGTAATAGTACTTAAAAATGAGAATAATAATATCATTGTTAGACCGTCTAACTTAAAGGGCGTGGCGTAAATCGAACTTAGACGTAAAGGTACTTGTCAGATTAAGGTGGTGGAAGAAGAGCAGAGGGCACTGTTTATTTATCTGAGAGATAGAAGAAGCTAGCCATGCTGTATGGGTCACGAGGGGATACGGATCGATCCCACGAGGAAATGGCACACTGATATTAATGGATAGGACAAGGTACCCGTTTGTCTCTCTCTACCTAGCGCGCCCATGAAACCAGTCTCAATTTGTCCTTTTTGTTATATATACTGTGATGGACGTCTCAGTCCTTTCAGATGACAATTTCTCAGGATCATGTACAGGAAGTGGTACTGTGGGCAAGGCTTGCACAAAAGCAACCAAAAATATGCAACATGCTATCCTAAGATGCTTGGTTCACTACCAATCACATAAGAACCCATCGACTGCATTAACAAAATATGAGTGTTGCTATTTTTTTTTATGAGATAAAATATTTGAAATTAAGATTAAAAACTTCTTTAATGTATTTTATCATCATACGTATTAATAAATAAATAAAAAAGTTAATGCAACTTATTTGACCTAATAGGTTAAGAGTAAATTAATCGTCATGTTCAAATGATGATTTGATAAAAAAAAAATTAATAACAGTGTCATTTTAACACTTACATAACTCTAGTTTAAATGTAAAACAACATACCATGAAATGATTAAATTGCAAAAAAATAAAAATGTATAGAGCATAATGAAAAGATGGCAACTCATTGTATTGACTCTTACTAACTCATAAAATCGATGACTCATGCAATGGACAGGGCCACAATGAGTTAACCTAGTTAGATAATCATAATTTTTCTTTTTCTCTCCCTTATTCATCTCCCGACTGAGCCATGATCGGGTCTCAACTGACTTGGGGTTTGATTAAAAAATATAGAGATGAAATTTAATATATAAATAAATATTAAAAGATAAAACTGAAAAAAAAACATTAGTTTATAAAAAAACAAGGAAATATGGGTGAATCTTCTAGACTATAGTCAATAATCTAAACTTAAAAACTGTGAAATCCTAGACCTGGATTCAATAAAAAAACTTAATTTTCAATCAATTTAATATTAGAGAATGAAATCATAAAAAAATCTAAATTAAAAAAATTGCCTGAGCAAAAAGAATTGCAACCACAAAATGATCAAAGCATATAGGAAACAAATTGAAGGAAGATGACATTGTAACAAAAACCTCAATTCTAAAAATTATCTAAAACAAAACTAATAGAAATTAAAAGAATGAGAAGAAATATGATTGATAAAAAATCAAAGAAAGATCAAACTGAAAAATAAAATAAATATTGAAGCATAAAATTGAAAAGATATTAACTTAAAAAAAAAGAAGCAAATCTGCATGAACCTCCATAACCTAAGTTAATACTCTAAACTCGTAACTTGAAAAATTCAAGATTTCGGTTCAATCAAGAAACTCAAATCTCAACCAATTTAATATTAGATGATGAAATCATAAAAAAAAATTGAAAATGTGTCAAAGCAAAAAGAATTGCAAAAAAAAAGAGTGAGGATTAAAACACATAGAAAAAAAAATAAAGGAGGATGGAATCTAAATAAAAAAATCAATTAAAAAAATTATCTAAAACAAAGAAAATAAAGAAAATAAAAACCAAATATGATATATAAAAAATTAAAGGAGGATAATTTTTTTTAATCCAATTCTTTAAACAATCTCAAGTAAAAAAAATACTAATCAAAAGACCATGCATCTCTGGGTGCATGCTGAATACAATATATCAAATAATCAGTCAATGGCGGGACATGGCCAAAGGCAAGTTCCAACGAAGTGCTTTAACTTTGCTATATCATATGGTATTTTATGGGTGTATTTGGACTGCAAGGAACAAGTTGATCTTCAAAGATAAGAAGCCGGATTGGAATGCACAGTTTCAATCCATTCTCCACCATCTTGCACTTTGGTTAAAGGTTTAGAACAATAACTTTACATCCACAAGGAATGATTTAATTAGAAGTCTTGAAGGCATTTTGTGTTCTTGCTTATAAGAGCTTGTTAATGCTCATCTTCTTTATAACTCCCTTAATATTCTTGAATTCTAGCTTATCATAGACTTAATGGTAAATTGATTTGTCAATAAATATCTTGATTATTATTAAAAAAAAAACTTACCATACCTCTAGATAAATAAGAAAAACTACATCTTGACGTCAAAACATACACAGAATACTTTCACCTCGAGAGAAAGATTTCAGTATTGTCGAAGGAGAACAAAAGTTTACAAAGGGTGAGGCATTGCTCAAATTAGAGGAAGAATATTACACCACACTCAACCTTAGGCTAGCAAGCAATTATATATTCAATATTTAATTTCTTTCATTGAATAAGATTCAAGTTGCAACAGTTACAGTTTTCCAATTACAATCAAATACTACTCCTTTATACATCTCATGCCCGTTGGACTTTCCATCAAATCAAGAATAAAAGAACAGGAGCATTACAAACCTTACGTTGCACTTTAAGGTTGTCTCAATCAAGAGAATAGTATTGAAATTCAATTTAATGTTTTATTTTAATACGCGTGCATGGTAATATAATTGTAGTAATCAAAACCAACAAAAGACATTGACCCAAATGAAGCAAAGGGAGTTGTTTTAATTGACTGACTATTTGAAAGAGAAAGGAATCTTAAAATTAATGAAGTACTTTAGAATAATATTGTGGATTTCATTTGCATGCAAAAGTTCTAATATTCCTCTAAAAAAAAAAAAAAAGAAGTTCAAAAGCAGGTTACTTCAAAACTAGTCTCTTCAGCTAGCGTAGGTCCAAAAGGTTTTCTACATGAAAGACGTCTTTCTTAGACTTGCATGGGCAATGTTTCTTATTAATAAAAGAAAGCTCATTTTATGTCACTTTAGAGTTGCATTAAAAGGAGAGAACAACAAGATATGTCTTTCCTTTCTCTCTTCTTTGTTAAAAACACTGATTCAACATCTATGTGAAAAAGTCCTACTATAAAACTAAAGAAACTTTGTCATATACAAAGGATAAGGGGTTGATTATTGCAGATATACAGCATATATATTCTACAGGACATGCAAATTCCCAAACCAAAAAGATGTTTACGCTTTACATGCATGATCGGCTTGATGTGATGTTTGGACCCATAGATTCCACTAATGCCATGCTTTTAATCGGTGCTCTTGATGATCAAGCATTGGCAAGCATATCATATTCAAAATGGGAAGGGGCCCAAGATTAAGTTTTAGTCCCGAACAATATAACATCTATGAATGACCTAAACATACTTAACCAAAAAAGTATATATTAGACCCCGAACGTCGCAAAAGACAACAGAAGAAGAAGGGTGGCTTAGAATAGGGAACATCAAGGCTGTTGGATCACATGCACATCCCATTCTTTTTTTATCTTCCTGATCTTCCCGTCTTTTGACACTGTGGAGGAGGAGATAGGAAAGGATGCCCCACAAATTCAAGGCTGCTGCTGCTGCAGCTATACTACAACTCCTCAATCCAAGGGATTCCTTTGTAATGATCAAAGGCCTTATTTGGGTCCCTCCATCATGCTCACCATCATTTCATGCATATATAAGACCCACTCCTACGTCCTTTACTCACAAAGCAATAATAAGTGCTTAAAGTGATTTATTTATTTATTTACTATGATGACATCCAATTATTCAAGATAAAAACTGGGCAATCTGGCTTCATCGAAATTCGATGAGAATTATGATCAGTAATTGATCGAATGGTGATCGATTCATTATTTTCTGGGGAAACGCAGTTATCTTCAAATCATTTGCAGTGTTGGTTTGATCCGGGCTGTCCAGTTTTCTCTGATTCATTTAGTTTTTCTTCTTTCTCTAACATATTCCTATAATCATACAGATATTATTGCCACCTAATAATCCACTGAGGAAACCCTTTTGGCTGGTCAATCATGTCAAGCAAAAAGCTTTGTGAATTATTTGTTGTACATCACTCAACCAGCGCACAAAATTTTGATGGTCCCTAATCGAACACTATCCGCTCCAATTTGTTCCCTGTCTGATTCCCACGCGCAGCTAAATAACCAAGCACCCACACAAACTATACTTCAGTCATGTTTTTGGATCATCAGTGTCTGTAATTCAAGGGGCTTCAGTATCAATGTTGTATGTGTGGAATAATTGGAAAATAAACTAGTTGACTGGTACAAACATGGACAGTTAGGAGGTGTGTGTGTTGTATATGCACTGCTATATATATGAAGTCTTTGGTTCCTAGGACCACTGCTGCGAAAAGTGAAACCCAGCCATGGCATTCGTTTGCACTTCTCTTTCTTCGTTTACGTTTACAGAAGAATGATGTTCCTTTCTCTTCTTCCAGGCACATCTGGACTTGTCAAAACTATACTTGACTGTCAGAAGGATTGATAATGACGTTACTGAGGAAAAAAAATGACAAAAAATTAATAGAAATTGATAAAAGTACCGAATTGAGATTTTTTTATTTTTTGAAATATTTAAGATCTAAAGGATTTATTTTTTATTTTTGAATTCATATCGTGAACATTGACGTCATAAAATTCCAGTCAGTTTTCGACCCGTATTCTCAGAGGCAAACCCATGGATGGTTAACCTAAAATAATTTGCGAGCAACTCGTTATTAAATATATTTATTGGAACCCTAACTAAACAGGCACTGCACTAGAATTGCACATGCTAATAGTTAGACAATGGCACGATCGAGATAAGACTATAGGCAACACTACGTCAAGCTACGAAATGCAAATATTCCATATATATATATATATATATATATATATATATATATATATATATATATATATAAAATGGGCCGGGGACCTCTGGCAAGTCGCGACTGAGCAAGTTAGTTAGCCTCAGTCATGCCCGAGCTAGGCAGGAGGGTATGGGCAATAATTTTGACTGCCGATGCGAGTATAGAATGGAATCGTAAAAGAAAATTAACCCAGTGATGGTACAAACATCAGATGAAAAAAGAAGGCAAAAGAGATAAAAGTGCATGAAAGCCAACAGAGATATCATGCCCCTGCACCCCACAGGTAAAAGAAGAAAAAGGAAGTAGAAAAAAACAGCTTTATAGGGAATAAGGAGGGGCTGGATGATTGAACGCTAGTAAAGTCACTCTTCCATTAAATCTTGAGTGTTCATTTCATATCTAATTGTACATTTTTATTGTTTTTTTCCCCCAAGTCTTTATAAAAGACAGGGCAGAGAGAAAAGAAAAGGGGGCAGACATTGACAGGACTGAGATCGGCTATGGTTTGCGGTGGAAGTGGGAGTGGAGGTGGAATAATAATACTTAGCAGATAGTTACAATCATGGGAGAAGCATATTCACTTTCCTCTTTGTCATCACTTTCTAAGGCATGATTAGAAAAAAAGTTCATCAATCTTCTCTCCTCCCCTTCAAAAAACAAAAAAAGAAGGGCTTTCTTCCTCCTCTCTCACCCCTCCACTTTTCCAATACCCAACAAAACAAATTAAAAGGCTTGCTTTCCAAGGCTTCTACATTGCCGATCACTGTATTAATAGGGAAGAAAAGTTAAAGACCATATATGATGATTAAATATATCTCGTTAATCAGGTTAAATGTTTCTCAGCTTGGCTGAAGCTACATATTGAGCTTAACTGGGCAGGCTTGAAGCTTCAATTACAAGGTTGTATGTGGTGGGTCAGGGGACAATGCTTTTGTAACTACCGTACACGTGTTTCTGCTTTTAGATTCAACACAAACACACATGTAACTCACGTAATTGGATATTAATTGATTTATGATATTGGATTTCAAACCAAGCAGGAAGTGGACCTGATATTTCTTGGAGAATATTAATTCTGCAATTGTAAATATCAATATTTCTTCATCTAATGTCCAAGAATGTCTTTTGAGCAAGTTTTATCGTTTTATATGGATTGCTTCCCTTTAAATAAAGCCGATGAATCTCTTAATTAACTCAGATGACATTGGTGTATGTGTATCTCTCGAGCTTCTCTTGTCAACAATAAGTATACCTGGTTTTTTGGGCATAGAGATAAAGCTAGTATGTTCTCTTTATTGGGCAGTCTAACTAAAGTAGGAGCTTCTAATTAATTGCATATGAATATATTATATTTAGGTCTTGTAGAAGGCCTAACAAAATATATTTTTAGATAGGATAGACAATTCTAAGCTCAAGAAAAGATTCAATTGTGTTCAGCGATATATTTGATGAAAGCATGTATAATTTTTTTTATATCTAATTATAGGGTTAAGTTCAATTTTTTTCATGAGATTTTATGAGTCTAGTTCTATAGTGGGTCAGCTAGTTGTAACTAGTAGTGATCGAGAAAGCCTTCAAATTAGATCTAAAAATGTATTTTTTCCAGTTTTATTACTTTCATATTTAATTTTGAATTTTGAACCTTAATTTAGGATTTTATTTTTATTTCTCCTAGTTTATAATTTCTAATTTTTCTTTTTTGTAAGGATTGATTTTAGACTTATTTAAATAACTATAATATTTTTAAAGAAGCAATATTAAAATCACTGTGGTAGTGCTTGGTTATAGTGCCAAAACAGAAAAAATGAAGACAGTGGAGACAGAAGAGACAAAACAAAAAAGGAAATGAAAATAAAATTGCGTTTGGTAGTGATGTATAAGATAAAATGATTGTCTCTGTATCTTATTTGACTATGATGGACAAGACATGATAAAATATGAAAAAGTATATTTTACCTTTAATATGTATTTTTGTCAAACTTACATATTTAAAAATATAATTAGATTGAGTGTTGAAATTAATAATATTATAATAAATTTAGTTATAAAAATCAAGACTAACTTGATGGGTTGACTTAAGGCCTGAAATGGTTCAAGTTTCAGAAAAAATAGAAGAAGGATTGACTTGACCTAATCCGATCAAAAACTCAAGTCAACTCGGGATAAAACACAGGTCAAATACTTGTTGACCTTTTTGAAAAAGAATTTTGGTCAAAAGATGGTTGTTTTAATTATTTTTTAAAATATTTTGGATCAACCGAGTTGACCCTCCCGACTCGTGACCTAAACATTGGCTCAAGTTGACTCCTGAACTGAGTTTTAAAATTATAATAATAATTATTTTTATCAATACATTGACCATGTTGGCCCCCGAATCAAGTTTTAAAACTATGATAATAACCATTTTTATTCTATATTGACTTGGGTTGACACTCCTGACATGTGACTTGTTTTACCTCGAGTCGGGTTTTAAAACTATAATAATAACTATTTTTATCCTCACGTTGACTCGAGTCAATGGTCAACCTCACTCGTGAATCGGGCCTTGCCCTGAACCGACTTTCGAATCGAGCTTTAAAACTATAATAATAATTACTTTTATTCTTATACTAACTTGAGTCAACCTGACCCATAACCTGGGCCTCAACCAATAAATCGGGCTTTGTCTTGTATCGACCCTCGAGTTGGATTTTAAAATTATGATAATATCTATTTTTATCCTTATGTATTTTAGTTGAATAATTTTAGAATTGTGAGTTTTTTACAATGATATTTTAAAAATAAAAAATAAAAAATATAGTCTTTAAAAACATGTCATCTCTGTATCTTTTATTTTAAAAGTCCAAAAACTCACTTTAAAATTATTCCAAATATAAATATATTTTTATATCTCTCTACGTGTCTCTGAAACCTAATATATTTTTATTCTCCATCCTTTCTAACTTAAAACAGTAACTAAAGACTACCTATCTCCTTTCAAATTATGTTTTCCTTAATCTGTAATTCGTGATGTGTTTAGATTTGACAACGTCACCAACGTATTTGAGTGGTGGATCTAGCTAGTCCCAAGTCTAATATACTCCTTTCAAAAGCTATCACACTATTTTTCTTAAAAAGGAAAAAAAACTACCATCGTAGTAGTTAACCATGTTCCATCACAGCCCAGTCCCATAGGATCATCTGACCACATTGAACCCTAATTAAGAATGGATTATAAGTGGTTGATAAACCCTTATAAAGAAAAAAATATATTTAATAACGAATTATTAAACAAAGAAAATGGAAAGGGGAGGATCAGAATACCATTGTTTGTCGCTGATGGGCTACTGGATCGACGGCGACGCCTAACAGATAGAGTTCTCTTCTTCCTTGTCACAATTTACAAAGGATGCCATAATATTCATTGATTACCTCCGCCTCTCTTTCGCTCTCTCCACGTTTACCGATTATTAGGGTTTCATAATGACCGTCTATAATGGAAATTGATTATTATCATTAGTAGTAGTAATTAATAATTAATTTTAATTACTATTTTTAAATAACTTAGTCCTATTATCTGCCTTAACAATCAACGAAAAGAAATATTATTTCCAGGAATTGAAAAAAGTAAACCAGAAATAGAGAATCAAATTCGTAAAATTAAGAAAGCACATGCATAGACCTCTTGAATCATCCCAGAAATAAGAGATCAGAAACGTAAACACAGATGTATCCAAACAATTTCTTCTCCTTGAACCTCAACTTTGCAGCCCAGCATCAGCTTTGTGATCAATATGCTTTTGGTCAAGTGAGAAGAAATTTAATGGGCCGATGATGCACTTTGTCGTCACGCCAATATATATATGATTAAATATAGTTTAAACCTTTACATCCCTTAGGTTTATTATTTATTTTCTTAATTCAACTTTCAAATTCTTTTGATTAATATATCTTCCTTAACATTCTATCTATTTCCATTATATATTACATGTTTCCTCATAAAATATCAAAATATTATTCTAAAAAAAAATTTAGTCGAAGAACATTAGAAAACTAACCTCCATCAACGTTATGATAAGAAAAATTATTTACAATGCAATAAAATTATCATAAAAAAAATAAAGAATTTAACCTTCCATAGTTCTACAACTTTCTGATGACTCGAGTATTTAAAAAAAAAACATGTAACTCCCATGTGATATTTAACAACTCAATCAAAACAATCAATATTTCAAGAATTATTATAATCAGAAAATCATTAATTAAAAAAGCGTCAATCAAAACATTCTACATGAGGTGCTTGAACGGTTTGAGGCAATAGCTTGGAACGGGAACCAGCCCTGTGTCTGGCCTGCCAGGGAAATATTGAGAGCACACAGCATTCTGCTACCAAGAACCCAAAAAGAGCTTTCACACACCAGGTGACTGCCTGGATCCATATGGAAGAAATGTTAAGCCATTGCTTTCACTCCTCACATGGCAAGCACAGCACCATCTCAGTGCAGACTACTTTAATATCTTCAGCTCAACAATAAATGTAAATCCAATTCTGGAACTAATCTTCAGCTACCTACTAAATGTCAATCTTCCTCGTCATTCAAGTTGAAGACTTTCAACTAATCACAAAGAAAAAAAGTAGCTAAAGATTTTTTTATATATAATATTTCATGTAATTCTGAAATTTGTTCGTATAACATCCAAGTTCATGGTCATATCAAAATCTCTCGTGATTGACTCAACTTTATCCCAGCCCAACCTAACCATATCCTAAACTAACTGATGGCTGCATGATTAAAGCGGGGGAAAAGAGTTGATGCAAGAGGAGTTATTGCAATAAAATTCAAAACTACAGTCGAATCATGTAGAAGCATAGATAAAGCATGGCCTAGGCTATTATAAACAACGTATTCAATAAAACAAAGTACTGTGCTCTAGATATCCCAAGATTAAGAAAGCTCCGGTGACAGATACATGGAAACCTTGCAATTCTCAATACACACGAGTAACAAAATAAGCAGGTGATCAATCTACGAAATTTTGAGAAACATATCAAGGATAAAAGTTCCAATAACAGCAGATTCTAATCAACATAAATGGAAAGAGAACATCTATGCTAGCTGATCATTATCTTGATGTAGCTTCTAACTGGTGCATGTTTTCTCTGATAGACAGACAACCTTCATGTTTGGATAGTAGGTCAACATCATTTTATTGCATAATCATTAACTGTTTTTACAAATCATATCAAATAAGTTTTGCTGATTTATTGAGCATAAGCCTGAAATAGGGGTGAAGGTATAAGCACTCCACCAAGTGTTAATGGCACTCAAATTTCATACACGGAAAGAAATGGCTGGACAGAAAAGTGGAGTGTCATTAGCACTTCATGGAATGCATATATTCCCACTCCTAAAATAACAGACACAAATTTGCCAGTTATTGAATGAGATATGACAAACCTTTCAAAAGCAGAAAATATCATCATTCAAAAAACTTAAAAAGAAACTTCAAGATATTACCAGAGAATTATACGACACCAGAATGCCACTTCAACATTTTTTAAATCACTTTTACCATTTTCATGTCCTTTCAATCAATAAACACACCATTCAAATGGATAAAGAGCCCCATTGCACTTGAAAGTTGTTTGCACGCAAAACGTTTGAAGAAACATTAAAACCATAGAAGCACAACAGCAACCAGTATGTAAGCGATAAGGAATTATGAAAATGACATGAACAATGAGTATTACACTAGGTAGCATTAAATTTCATATTATCCCATTACATATAGACTTTCATGCCAATAAACTTGGAGGACTGACACAGGGGACAAAAACTAATCTTACTTTCACAATCCTTACAGAGGCAGAGATGCTTACAAGGTAACAAAAGCATGCAAACTTCATTCACTCTGCAAACCTTACAAATCATCAGCTCCTTCATGTCATTATTATCCTTGCAGAGCAGGTGAAAATCGATAGCATGGTCATTGTAGCATGAAGCTGTATCATCCACCTCACTGTCACCACACCCTTCTCTACTATCTCTACTTTGAGCATGGACTTGCTGAATATTAAACTTGAGGGCATTTATCATGTTTTCATTGTATCTGGCCCGTTGCTGCCATACACCTGCTTCCATAGACAACTGTTCCATTCGTTCCTCAAGCTCCAAGTTCTTCTTATTAATGCTCTCCACCTCTGCTTCTTTCTCATGAAGTTTTTGAAGAACCTTCTCTTCAACAAGGGAGATACTTTGAAGTTGGTCAGCTTGGAACTTCTCTAGGATAGTTTGCCGTAGTCGATCACCCTAATAAACAAAGCAAGTTAGAAATACTTCAACAGCAAATAATTATATTACCAAAGAGAGCGACAAGAAACAATTCCTAAGCACCTCACACTGTGAAAAATGAATGGCGAAAGAAAAAAACACATTTCAATATACAAATTAACCAGTTCCCATTAAGTTGAGCAGGTACAACCAGTTTGGTCTACCCCATGTCCTTCCCCGTAACCATCAATTCAATTGAAAACAAAGAAAAAAACACTTCAAACAGAACCAACGCCTATCATATCTTCACAGCAGGAAGGACATGAACTACCAAAGGAAAAATAAAAGGAAAAAAAATGACACCTGCCTGAATACCTCTGTAAACGTTTTTCACACTGACTCCCATAGCAAATGGAATTTAGGAACTCTACTTCGAAAGTTGAGCACAATCACTGAGTTACAATGATTTTGAATGTTTTACATGTTGCCACCGGAGAGAATTAACAAACAACAGAAAGATCCTCAGGCAAAAGACAACCACACCATCATGCATCTAGAATTAGCAATTTCCATCTTTTCCGTAGACTCTGTTGATTTAATGTAGCCCACCATTAGTTTTAAACCTACTAAATCAATCCATCAAGCAAATGCTTTCATCTAATTAATTAAATTTATTGTTGTTTGAGTAAATTTGATACAAATAATTAGTGATGTAATATTGAGACAAAAAGCATAATCACCAGAGAGAGAGAGAGAGAGGGAGAACCTCTTCCCAATTATCTTTTATATTTTATCTCATTATTCTAGATATTGAAAGCAAAATCCTGTGCTTTTGAACTAAGATAAAATAGTCAGCAGTCATTCATTTTCAAGTAACACTTTGCCAGCTTAACAGTGACGGAGGCAGTATTAGAGATCAAATATGTGAAAAATATCGCAATACAATATAGAAACAAATCCGTGATCCAATTCGTAAACTGCTCAAATCAGAATCTCGGCACTTGTGAAGCCATCAAGTACTTAAAACTAACAGGTCATAGATGATACACAAAAGCATAAGAAACATAATAAATGAAGCTACAGCAACCACTATTTGCGAATTAAATGAAGTGCATTAGCATAGCAAAACATTTCAAAATCATCCTACAAAAATGGCAACTGATAGGCTCATTTCACATTAAAATGAAGCTGTTATCTTTTTAAAAAAATCCCAACCTGAATTTTAAGGAATTTATCAACCTCTACATGCTGCTGCTGTAATTCACTATCAATATCATCACCAATAAGCGATAACAAAGCCGAGTCACCGGAAGATGAAACATGAGCATTGTCAAGAGACAACCCTAACCCAGTTGAAACTGATTGCGGTTGTAGGAAATCAACGGATGAAATCTGGGAATGATTCTCCAAAAAATCTTGCTCCTTTAAGCTCTTTCTCTTGGGTTCCAGTCTATAATTCCATTGCAATTCAAATCCCCCATCACTACCATCATTGACAGGACCCGGAGCAAACCCCACCACATGAACTAGAACAACAACCACCACCACAAAATACCCAAAATTTTATAGCTTGATTTAAGATCATGCTAGCTAATTACATAAAAAAAAAATTGTTACCAAATTGTAAGTAATTGAGCTTGATTTAACCTAAAAATGGTAAAATTAGTGGCTGGTATTATTTAAATATATATAAAAATAAATTAAAGAATCCTTCGTTTATTTCTCTATGGCTTCTTAGCTTGAAAAATAAATAGAGCAGTAAAAAGAGAGAAGTTAAGAAACTTACAAGGTGGAACATAGGGAGGATGCTGAGATTGATCTTGCAGATTAGAAGGATTCAAATACGCTACTGCCGGAGAAATCTGGCCTTCGATTGCGTATACATTTCTGAATTGCATGCATTAAGAAAAACTGATAAAAATGCTAGGTTTTTAAGAAATTGATGTAAGACTTTGGTATTCTTCAACAAAACTTACCTCAAATTCTTAGATTGCTGCTGCTGCTGCTGAGGTTGGTAGTGTTGTTGAAACTGGTGCTGGGGAAGAGCCATGATGAGAATGGTAACTTCAGATAGACAAAGAAAGGCTTCCCCACTGTGCATATGGGAAAGGGCGAGGTGGCCAATGGTGGTGATTCTTTTTACTTTCCAGAAGGGCCTTAATGTTTTCCAATTTACTCTTTGGACTGGATAGTTTAGCTAATTAATATTTTGGCCGGTTCTCTGTTGGAATAAAAAAGAAATCGAATATTCTACCCTGGTTTTTTTATTAAATGGAATAAGTGATTGTCATGTGATGATTTTGTTAGAAATTGGAAGGAACCGTAATTCTCATTTATTATAGACCAAATTAAATCATACAATTTCTTTAAGGACCATTTTTATCACAGTTTTAGTACAGTAACTAATGGCATGAGAGTTGTACATTATCAATACAAGACATGACCGGATTAGTATAGTCGTGGGCGGGTAGTGTGGAGGTCGTGTTCGAGTCGTTATGGGAGCAAAATTGTTTTCATTCCGTAGACAGATGAACTGTCATTTATGTGGTTGTCCGCCCCTTGTAAAAAACTTAAAACAAAGGCTCAAGCGCCTGAGCCTCCCTCGTACCCACGAATCTAGGTTTTTGTTAATAAACCGATGAATTTTTTATTTGTCATTTTGGGTTTTTTACCCTTTTTTATTTTTTACTTTTTTTTTATTATATCCTTTAGTATGAGTTTTTTTTTTAATTTTCTTTAGGTTTTTTTAGATTTTTTTTATCTTTTGATTTTTTTTTTAATTTTATACGTTAATATAAGATTTTTATTTAATTCTATCCTTCAATATTGAAATGGTAATAAACTAATTTTTGTATTTTTATTATATAATAAAAGTTTTTTATTTTTTTTATTTTATCTTTTAATATGAGGTTTTAGATTCTTATGAGTTTTTTTAGTTATTTTTTATAATATATTTTTTTAATTTTTTTAGTTATTTTTAATTTATTAAATCTTATTACTTAATATTAAGTTTTTGTTTTTTAGACATACATAGTGAACAAGATCCCGTTTCCGTTGGGACAAGTCACACAAGATTTAATTTAAAAGTTGGACTAAGAAAATAGTTGGGTTGAATTTTTTAAGTTTAAATTGACAATGCCAAAAAAATTTCAATAATCTAAATATTATTTATTTTACGTTCAATATTTTTCTAGATCCAGGCTGCAATGAGAATGTGGTTAATATAGTAGTTTTAGCCTAAAAAAAATGAAATTAACCTATAACAATTACCTAAATAAACTAAACTAAAAGAATTGGGGTTCCTTTCATGGTGTTTTACTGTTCATATGAACAATATGAAGTACCCTAATATATTTTCTTAAACTGTTGATTACAAATGCAACCTTAACCATGTCAGTTGGCGCGAGTGGGGAGGGTAGGGGTCGCAGGTCCGAGAGTTGATGGGCGCAATTATTTTCACAAGTGTGACAGACGACTGACGAGCACCTTAATATATTTTCTTAATCATTTGATAACAAATCCATGCCGCGTGGAGGCCAGATCTCGCAAGTTCGAGAGCTGATATGCGCAATTATTTTCACAAATGTCATACACAACATGCTGTTTATAATATTTTTTTTCAAAAAAATAAAGGGTGTTTTAAAAAAAAATGCAGTGCCAAGCACGCAGACTTGTCCTACCAAGAATGAGCTAGGTATCCGCCCCTTCGCTGGCCTTTTATTTTTTACGTTTTTTTTTATTTCAACAAATTATTCATAGAAAACCAATTAAAATCAATTTATTATTATTAAAAATTTTAAATAGATTTCAAACATAATTTTATCATATTTACAATTTGTTTTAACAAACGTTATGATGGTAAGATAAACAAAAAGATATATTTATATAAAAAATTATCTTGATATAAATAAATTTCGAAGTAATTATATTTTTAGATTTAATGCCCGGAAATCTGCCAAGACTTGTACATTTTTATTTTATTTTTTACGTTTAAAAGAATTCGGGTGGAATTCTAAATAACCAGAAAGCAGAAAATGAACATGTAAACTTTATCAAAGAATGTAATTACACGAACGGTAGCACTGATACATGAATCACTACTTACTTCTACATTAATTTCTTGTTTATATATATTTGGGGAAAAGAAATAGAAACAAATGGAAAGTGGCTCACAGGGTATCGCCGAAGCCATCGTTTTCTTTTCACTCTCTGGCCAGCTGGGTAAACCAAAAAAAGTCCAAATCCGCGTCGCTCACCCCTTGCCCACTTTCTTGATTCTTCTCCTCAGCTAAAACAAACCAATAATATGAAATTCCTCTTCACGTGTTGACTGATCATCATCAATCATATGTGCAAGCCTCCTTGAGAGAAATTGGGACGTTGAGCTTCTTTGGATCAAAAGTAAAATCACACTCAATTTTCCTGTTAAATTTTGTTTTAACCAGCTTTCCCAAAACATAAGCTCTTGATCTAACGACGAAGTTCATTTTTAGAGGCACTGGTAATGTGGTTGTCCCTGTCGAACTGCTCAGCCCAGCTCCACTTCCGTACAATGGTATTTTGTTGCTGATGACAGGTATTGCCACGGGTCTCTGGCTCTTCCTTGACTGGTAAAACTTCTTGATCTGCAATACCCAAACACCAAATTAGAAAAGAATCCACAAATACCTTCTTCTTCCTCTGTTTTTTTTAAGGATCTGAATTGGCTTACATTTCCTGATGCAATAGTGATTTCAGAGTAGGAAAGATCAAGAGGTGTTGATGTTACACGGACGCCGAAAAATGTTCCTTTGTTACGATAGGTCATTTTCACTGTAGAGTTCACCGAGATCATATCAGTTGCCACTCCCGTTGAATCAGACCCGGCTTGGATCCTAAATTGCTCAAATGTAATACTCTGCAAGAAAAAATAAACCAATTTCTCGAATTGTAATATTTTTCGTGAAAATAAATAAAAGAAAGATATATATAGTATATATAATAATATACCTTCATTGTAATCTTGGGTTTTTGTGGCTTACTAGCACCCCAAAGAATTAAAGAAAAGAGAGAGAATAAGATAAAGAAACCAAGAACAAAAGCAAGAAAATAGCATCTACGAGGGAGACCCTTTCGACGCTCTTCATCTTCAAGAAGTCCTTCTTCTTCAATAACATCACACTCTTTCCACTGCTTTTGTCCCTTTCCTTGACCCCCTCTAGACGCATCATTTGGTGAGATCTTGCGCGATCCAGGTTTCAGCGACCCGGAAAACCGGCTTGAGGAGGACTCGCGCGAGTGGCGGCCAACAGAGGAGTGCGAGTGAGGTGGGGACCCCATGGGGCTGAGTACAGGAGTGGAGTGAAACGACGTCGTGGTTTTCTCTCCATCGTGAGAGTCACGTGATGGGCTCTGTACGTAGTAGACTGGCCGGCGAGGAGATCTTGTGGGGGATGATGGTGCTAGACTAGTGACCTCTGAGTCTGTCTTGGCGTGCATTGTCTGTCTGAGTCAGGTTCTTCTTCTTCTTCTTCTTCTTCTTCTTCTTAGTTTTGATTGAGCACCGAATTCTATACAATTGGAGATACTGATTTGCTGTCTTTTATCTTCTCTGTGGGTTCGCTGGAGATGATGGTGACTTCGTGGGAATTGCGAGGGGTGGATCGGTGAACTCGAGCGCAATTGAGAAATAGGCTAATTAATAGTGTGGAGAGAGAAGGTACGAGGGGTGGGATGTTTAAAGCAGAAAGACGAGTGTTTGGTGTCATCTGTCAGGAGTCAGGACTCGTGCTGTTATGTTAGGGTTGGTTTAGTAGAGGAAGATGCGAGGAACTAATTACTCGACAGCCAATTACAGTTGGCGCCGCACAACGAATCTATTTATTCAGTAACTGAAGCCGTATCGTAGACAGTAGATAATGGAGAGATAATACGGCCTTCTTAAAAGCCTGTCACGCGGTAACTTTTTAGGAAGGAAAGAAGCAGGGATCCAAGAGCAAAGAAAGAAAGCACGGTCCAAGCTTCCAGCAAAATGGAGCTCGGCTCATCATGCGCAAGTCTTTCTTTTCCACTAGGAAGCTCAAAAAAGAAAGAAAATATGATGGAGTCATCGCTCATGCCATTGATGATTCACTGGTGTATGAATTTGGGTCACTCACCTAAAGCGAACTTGTTATAACTTACGCGTGTAGAAGTACAAAATGCAAGTTCATTTGAAGATATATATATATAGAAGCATTATTGATTTTATTGAAAAGCTCAAAAGATTTTCTCATGTACAGAGATTCAGGAAACTCATCATGGCATGCATCAATTTCTTTCTCTTTATATTTGGATTGCATTTTGTTTCTTACAAATTGTTGAAGGTTACCTCTAACTATTAATTTTTTTTTTTTTAGAGTGCTACAATTCTCAATCTCATGTATATGGTCGTGGTGGAAGAAATAAAATTTATTAGGGTTTTTTTTTTTATAGTTATGCTGCTTTTTATAGAAAGGGGATGCAGCATGAATCCTTTTTTTTTAATGGCAATCAATATCTAAGTGCAAGTGGATGTTAGATGTGTGGTCAGAAGCCTAGCTAGCCATCACTTTGCTCAAAGATTACAGTTGGTATTTTACTCAATCTTTGCTGGCCATTAGGAATTATGTAAATACCATGCAGTCCAATTATCCATACAATTGGATTGTATCTGCCTTTATCCAACATGCAAAATATATGTAATTCTAGAGTAATAGTTTTGGCCATCAAAGAATTATTCACACACAAAATGTATATATTCAATTATAATTATTTGAATTTGCAACTAATTAAGTTTTTAATAGTGTAACAACTCTAAAATCTCACAGACCAATTGATAAATAAATAAATAAAAAAAACAAGTACAATCAATCACACAAGAGCACATACAGAATTTACATGGTTTGGTAACTTAGGTTTGCTAAACATGAGAGAAATTCACTATGAGAAAATATAAGATTACAAGGTATCTTGTAAAATTATATTTTCATTTAAAATCCCAAAGTAACAAAAAATTATTTTTCTCTCTCTCTCTCTTATCTTAAATCATCAAAGTGTAGAGAATAAAAACACTTACAAATAAGTCTTACCCTAAAATATGACAACTTTCGACTTTTATGTGGTCTAAATATATGAGTATTTGTTTTCTCTCGTTGGCCCATAATTTAAGACAAGCCCAACAAATCTCCATCTTGATTTAAATAGAGCCAACTTGAGTACCTTTCTGATCATCTCCACCAAGCACCTCTCAAATACTACATAAATCAATCAAGTCCAAGCAATCCTTGAACTTAACTATACAGATAGACTTCGTCAAAATATCTGTAGGATTCTCAATTTTAGCAATTTTTTTCGCTACTAAAACATCTTGTTACATTATATCTAGAATAAAGTGATATATTCTATCAATATGTTTGGTTCTTTCATGGTACATCCAGTTCTTGGCCATATGAATAACACTCTAACAATCATAATACACATCAATTAACTTATATGCAAACCAAAATTATCAACCAAACATCTTAATCATCAGGCTTCTTTCATTACCTCTGGCAATGTCATATACTCAATCTCTATTATAAACAAGACAATAATGGATTGCAAAATCACTTTCCAACTAATGACACGCCTAGAGAAAGTGAAAACATAACATATCATCGACGTCTTCCTGTCAAAATCATCTTAACTTTCCATTTTTGCCTTTCTTTCCTTCAAATCATAACAAGAAATTAGTTATTTGACTAAAATGTTTAAAAATAGAACACAAAATGAAACAAACATAGGTTTAGATCTTGGTTTTCTCATGCCTTTTACCTTTAATTTCATGATGTGAATTGGTCTATCTTTTGTTAGGTCGTTCTATTTTGTGAGATGCGCGTGCTTCCTTTAACATTCTCAATGTTCTCAAGCCTGAACATCATGTAGCAATGAACACAATTCTCTTTTTGTTTGAATGGATACAAACTCCTTTTGTGCTATAAAAGTGCTGCTATGTTTGATGAGAAATTAACCTCCTCTGTTGTTAAAAACTATAATTTGTCACGAACATATAATCAACCTTAATAACAGTATCTCATTCTCTTTATAATTTTTCTCTTATTTTGATTTTTCTTTGATTCTTAGTTAATCTAACCTCTATCCCATATAAAAACTTACTACAACTCTCATTATTCATTCTTGTAAAACAAGAATGGTAAATGTGATTACAATAGCTCTGATCTAAATATTACTTTTACTATTTGAAAGATCAATAGCCCTTGTGTGTGATATCAAAACAGACACGCCGATGATTTTGCAACCAAATAAAACTGACACTATCCATGAAAGCTGAAAGCTCCTTCGCTGATTATATGTAATTTTATTCAAAAATAACACGGACATAAGTTAACTTGTAAAGTACACAAGTTTGTTAGTTCTTCTAAGACAATTGTGGACTCAAACTTGTTGACACTATGGGACTCCTGACAATATGTTTACCCCCCACATCAACCCAACTAAGATAACCGAAAGTTACAGTCTCATCCAAGAGTGCTGGACCTTCAATGATCAGTTTGTAGCTTAATTTCTCATACTTGGCCCTGAACTCCAACTTGTCTGGAATGACACTTACCTTTAAACCAATCATGGGCGTCACATTTACGGTGTAAGTAGACATTTCCGCTCCAACATTGGTCACTGTCCTTTGAAATTCTCGCACGGTGGTCAAATTTGATGGCGAATCTTTTGCATTGAAATAGGCAATAAAAGAAGGGTAGTTAAGGTCGGTGGATGGGTTGGAACAATTTGTGGAAGATGACCTTGTGATAGCTTGGATTTGTTTTTCTGTGAATTTTAAAGCACAGAGTAGCCTCACATAATCATTTGAATTAACATCATAAATGAGACCAGGATCTAGAGCTTTGTTGGGATTAACTTGTCCAGCTCCCATGGCAAGAGGACTGGCTAGTTGTGTCTTGTTACCAAAACCGATGTCGTTGATAGGTTTCATGTTATGATCCATTATATCAGCAGTTGTCATCATGGCTGACCGTATAGCAGCTGGACTCCAATCAGGATGTGCCTTCCTCAACAGTGCAGCCACTCCTGCTGCATGCGGGCAAGCCATAGATGTCCCTGATATAATATTAAAATTACTGAACACAGGTTGTGAATTGTTCAGAGCCACGGCAACATTTGGAGGCCATGAAGCTAATATTAGTGAGCCTGGAGTCATAATGTCAGGCTTCATTACCAATGGACAGCTCGTCGATGGCCCTCTGGAACTGTAACCAGTAACACTTGGAGCTGATTTAATCCCCAGATTTGTTTTTCGAAATTCTACGCTTGCTTGTGGCTCGTTGCTGTTTTTGATGTAATCTATTATGGTTTTCCCATCTTTCTGATTCAGAAGAACAGTTGGAAATTGATTCTGGATGAATTCTTCAGTATCTGTAAAATTTGTTATGAAAACACCAGCTGTAACGTTTGCCTTGCTGACATTTTCAACTTGGTCGCTTAAGTCATTACCATCGTTCCCACCTTGACAAACCACAATCTTCGGTCCAATTTTGATCAATTCGCTCACTTTGTGGCACCCGTCCATAAAAACAATAGGCACGTCATAAAAATATGGAGTCCCCAAATAGAGAGATGAACCTGTGATTGAAATTCCATTGCAAAGTGTCAAAACTGCATTAAATTCACGGTCTATAGTACCAGCAGCTACTGTTAACACCCATGGTATGCCATTATGTAGAGTTTCGTAGAAAGGCCCTTCGTTTCCAGCAGAAGTGGACACAAATACATTCTTCTCTACGGCTGCAAATGTTGCCAAGGCAATGGGGTCTTCATTCAAAGGAATCCCATCCAAGCCAAATGATAAAGATAATACATCTACACCATCGCTAATCGCTTGGTCGATTGCAGCAATTATATCAGTTGTAGTAGCACCTTCGTCAAAGAAAACCTTGTACATGGCTACATGCGCCCGAGGAGCTACTCCATTAGCAGTTCCAGGGGCATAGCCAAAGTATGATGCACCTTCCACATAATTTCCAGCAGCGGTGCTAGATGTGTGTGTCCCATGCCCATCCGTATCACGCGTCGAATTCATAGATATAGTGATGTTAGGATACATTGCAATTAGGCCTTTGTTGAAAAATCTTGCTCCGATGAGCTTTTTGTTGCACAATGAGGAGTTGAATTGAGTGCCACTTTCACATTCTCCTTTCCATCTTTCTGGAATCTCAGGCATTCCATGGTCGTTGTAACTCTGGCTTTCTGGCCAAACACCAGAGTCCACCAACCCAATAATGATACCTTCACCATAATTTGACACCTTCCAGGCAAGGGACTGAGGTGTAAGGCCAAGAAATTTGGATGAATGAGTTGTGTCCTGCTTAACAGGTAAGTCTTTGATGGAAGAAATGTAGCCTGGAGAATTTTTTAAAACCTCAAGCTCTGAAGGAGTGAGACTGGCACTGAAACCATTGATAACATGAGTATAACTGTAAAGCAGTTTAGAAGAGGCAGTCAGAGTGGCAGAAGTAGCCCTAGTGGTGCTACTACCAGAGACATCAAAAATAGAAGCAAGAGTGGACAAGTACCAATGATACTGGCCTGAAAAGGCTTTGGGCATCACCGATAAATCCATGTGAACAATATAATTTTCGGGTTGTGATAATGTTTGAGTGAAAGGGAGGATAGTGATAACTGAAATCCACAACTTATACAAGGAAACACTGTCACGAGTCGCCATGTGCAATGTATAGTGGAAGGAGATGGTCTTGTAGGAGTGCACTGTGGTGAACTTGTCTGTGCTTTATATAGAGAACTGGAAAGTATGGAATCTCAATATCCTCCATGCATGTATAATTTTAATTTTTTTATTGGTATGTCCTGATTGTTACCTATTTTGTCCATATGGTATATAGTATATACTAGTGGACCTACCTCTATTTTTTGTTATCATGCAGAAGTCTTGATCAACGCGTTTTGATCCCCGTGATTCCTAAGCTAAGAGACACTGGTGTTTTGCTTCCTTCCCTTTTCCCTTTGAATTCGACAGATCATTGGTGTTAAAGCCCACCACGTGCCCAACAAGTGTGCCGCACGCTAAAATATCCACTCAACTCATATGTATATCATACATATTATTCGGCCCTGTAAAAAGAATAAAAATTGTAATACATGTTATCCTCCATGTGCCAGTTGTTTTCGAAGGCCACCATATCATCTTATTCCTGGGAAATGATCGATCCGGCGTCATAGTGATAGTCTGATGGACACAATTCACTCCTACTAATGCTGGTGGTCTGCATTGTGTTTCTCACCAATGCAATGAAAACAAGTGAGTTTAGTTTATTTTCAATGGAAAGCATGATTGCCAGCTAGCAAACCAAACTGAAATTAAAAAATTATATAAATTTTATTTTATAATTTTATTTTATAATTTAAATTTTAAAATTAAATTGATTTTTTAATATAGTATCAAAATTTTAATGATCAAGTATTCATCCGTTCAAATCTTACCATTATTATTTATTTGATAAAAATTAAATACAACGTAAAGTGGATCCGTATAAATTTTAAATTCAAAAAATTTTATTTAAAAATATATATTAGAAAATAATATAAATTATATTTTGAAACTTCACTTAATAATTTAAGTTATTAAATTAAAATAATTTATTTAATATAATAGATACTTGACTATGAGCACTAGGGACAAGCACAGTTGTTAGTGGCGCACGCATATAATTATTGATAAAATTACTTTGGGGGGGGGGGGGGGGAAGGTAGGGACATAAAATGATCCGAGCATCTCCCGTTGTTCTCTAAAATAAAGGGCTGATTATTTCGTCCGGGAGGAAATGTGGGCCTTCTTTTTATTTTTTATTTTATTTTATTTTAATTGAAAATCTCATATATCAGGTAGCAGCAGCGATATACAAAATGATCAACAGGAATTCAATTGCACGTATCTGTCAATGCAACAGAGTAGATTATATAAACAATCGAATATTAAAGTAAATTATACAGGGAGGATGAGATTGTTTTTTAAATGTTTTTTAAAAATATATTAAAATAATATTTTTTTTATTTTTTTAAAATTATTTTTAACGTTAGTATTTCAAAATAATTTGAAATAAAAAATATATTTTAAAAAAATATTTTTATAACACAAAAATAAACTTGTAGTAATATTTATATTAACAAGATAATATAAGAGAAAATAATGAAGAGTTCTATCCTGTTAGTAACTACCAAAAATTAGTAACCCTTCACCTATATAAATATGTAGTTTAGCAGACAACACACAAAAAGAAAAAAGAATAAAAAATAAAAAATAAAAAAAGAGAGAGAAGTAACTCTAAGATGAAAACTCCATTGACAAAAGAATTGTTTATACAAATAAATTGCATTTAGGCCATGAATAACAAGCATAATTTATTATTATTTATTGTGATTATATTTATGCTCGTGATAGTTACGGGCGGCATGTTTATATTGTTTTTTTCTACTGATATTTTCTTTCTCTCTTTTTTTTCAAGCGAAACAGTACACGAGAAAAGTTAACATGACAGCACAGATGTCCAAACTTCTCAACAGTAACAATGATAGCTGCATCGGAGCGATATAAGCAACATACATGTAACTTCAAAAATACAAAATTTCTTCCCATTAGATCATCATCCCACAATAGTTTGAATTACTCGGTGAAACTTTAAATGGCCAAGGATGTACAGAAGACGGCTCAAAAGGAAAAAACAAATCAAGCAACATATAATTGACTTCACGCCATTAAAATGCTGCAAAATCCTAAACACAAGATAATACGGGTAGCATAAACAAGACAAGTGGCTGACTAACCCAGATATGAATGGAGCGAAACGAACAAAACAGGTGAATTGATTCACCTTATACAAGTTTGGAAAGTGTACTTACTGCTCTTCTGGTTCTTGCTGTCTCCATAATGACATGTTGGTTTGAGCAGCACTTTCATAGCCACTACTATCACCTGGTTCATTCACACGCTTATCCGTCCTCATACCATCACGACGGGAGCGCCCAGGTTCCCTGCTGACTCTGCAGTCCTGTAAATAAGAGCAAAAGGCATTCCTGATGGAGCCACCAACAGATATCCATACACAGAAGACTTGTGGCACAGCTACTGTGAAAAACTTGCTGATTTGCTTTACATGTTCCACCGAGAAATTAACCACAAAACCACTATTGCAATTTGCACAGAGTATAGTCAAACATGTCGACGAGCCTAGATCCCAGAAAATCATATGCTTAGATGGTACAAGAATTCTATACCTAGAAACTGGATTTTGAAACTATGCTTTTCTCTTTGAGTTCTATTTCGGAACGAAGCAAACTTTAATAGGAATGCATACTATTTTGACAAGATCACCTTTAGCTTAATCAAGGTAATCAGTTAATTCGAGTCATGAGTTGATAACAAAACATTCTAAGAAATGCATTTATTAGAAGCTAAGTGCAATTAACAACTATTAGAAACTGAAGTGAGCACAAAATATTGCTAAACTTTGATTGTTTAGCCAATATCGCATTTCTTGCTTAAACTTGTAATTAATCCTAATTATATTGATCTGGGAACGCCAATCTCATAAAAACAAAGAGACGGAAAAGGAAGATCAGGGTGCAGGTTCAGAGACAGCATAGATATTGAAGAACTATAAATGAAATAATTAGTCAAAGACACGCATGTTCTCTTACATCTCGGAAGGGGACATCGTCTGCTTCAAGCATATGTATGACATGCCCTATTTTCGGTAAAAAAATATACTTAAAAATTCAATAAAATAATATATTTTTTTTAATTTTTAAAATTTATTTTTGATGTCATAACATCTAAAGGATCCAAAAATACAAATAAAATAATAATTTCAAACTAAAACAAATTAAAAATTAGCAAAACAGAGGTTCAACCCCTACACCAAAACAGGACCAAAATGAATTTGATGGTGGTACTGGTAGCAATAGGTTTAATGGTTTTATTATTAGTTTGTTGCGTTTAGAAGTGAACCTAGGAGAGATAAGGAAAAGAAGAACTATAGCAGCTCCTGCACTAAAACGACGAACTGCCCATGAACGTGAACCAGAGATTGAGGTTTTCTTTGATAGCTCATCGTTCAAGAAATAATTAGACATTACCACTACAAATACTACTTGTTTTCTCTCTTCTTTGTTTCTTTAAACAAAAAGAAGAATTTGTTGATTTTCGCAAGTAAACAGAAAGAGCGAGGGAGGGAAAGAGGAGTCGTGGAGTAAGCGTTGTCGCAGTGGCAAAATGACAGAAAGAAGTTGAGACATTGAGAGCAGCAAGTTGATCAAGGATAGAAGATCCAAATATCATTAGACAATGAGCGTAGCAAAAATGGTAAGGATTATATAGCGTCCTCCAACTTCATTTCCTTCTTTCAAATACAGATTTCAAACACAGTAGCAATGGAAACATTCATCCAATCTAACAGAATCGTCTTGGTTTCCTAAATAATTAAACAACTAAATAGATTTTGGACTAACATTTCTAATGAAGTCAAAGGATGCTAGGAGTTCGGTTCTTATAGTTGTATCTAATCTGTTATAAATAAAATAAATGACCTGGTGAAGGGTGAGAAGTCAGTAGTTTTGAGGAACATTTGCAGCTCATAAGGTATTTGGACAAACGGTAACTGTTATTGGTGGCAATTTCATCGATCATGTATTTGAAGAGTAAGACAGAGCTAGGACACACCGGATGGAGAAGTCTTCACAGTTTGATTCATCTCCATTTGTGCCTGTGGTGTTCCTTCCCTGCATATTTCCTTCACATCACCAAAAAAAAGTTCAATGTTAAACCAGCAATTCTCATAAATACTCTAATGGTTGTTTCTCAGAGTTTACCTCTGAAGACGTGCACAGATTGAAGGGTACATGGTTGACATGGATCAGTGGTTCAAAACCAAAGTTAGTTTCTGATGAGGTAATGTTTGTCCCTGAAGGAATAGCAATTGGTTGATTTGAGACCGTGCACTGGCTTGGAAGATTAAGAGCAGTTTGCACCGAGCTTTCTTCATTTGCAGAAAATATGCCTGTTAATGTGTCTGTAGTTAACAACCCATTTCCTTCATCAAAGCTCATTCCTGACAAGGGCGGCTGCATTGGCTGTAGTGCTCCTGGTAAGCACATCGGGTGCAAACTCAATCCATTTCTCATTGTTAACATCTGTAAACCAATCATGAAAACTCAATCCATTTCTCATTGTTAACATCTGTAAACCAATCATGCTATGAATCATATAATATGCTGAAGTGACAATAACTGCATCGTCCACTCCGTGACCAACCTATTTTTGCTATTTTTCCAATTGGACTTGGCAGGAAAAAAAAAGATTCAAAAGGAGGATATTGATTTCCAGAGTTCAATAATTTCTAAGGGAAAGGACTGGGAAAAGGATGTCCATCCCAATCCAGCTCTGTAACTTTCCAGCTTCAGTTCTATCCTTGGAAATTTAAGCAAACAATGCGCACCCAGGGACAGAAAACCAAGTTATCTAACTTATATTATAAGTGATATGAAGTCATGCTCAATCATAACTAAGAAGATTCAGTCCTGTAGTCATAACAGTAGCATTCAGAACCATTGTAAAACCAAATTTGAGTCAGAGCCATCTCTGTAATAAACAAGATGAAAATTAGATTAATTTTTGCCTATCTCGGCCAATGTTGCAAATGGTCAATTTGCTGCTCAACCAAGATATGAATTCCTTGAGCCTTAAAATAAAAGTTAACAAACACAAACATATACTATAAAATGATACCGTTTGCTTAATGCAGGCCTATCGGTATTTGATTATGGATTACAAATGTCAAAAACTTTTATGATGCTTACCTAGATGTTAGGAATTTGGAAAGATCTATTAGAGAAGACATGAAAAAAAATACATCAGAAATGGATGGCATTCATAAACTTCTATGATGCTTACTGAGATGTTCAAAATTTGGAAGGATTTAATAGAGAAGACATGATACAAAATACAACAGAAATGACTGTGTCAATGTTCTATCCATTTTAACCAGATGCTCTAACTATTTATAAGGAGTGTATAACCTACAAAGTATCAGACCCTTCAACTGACTTTTACATCTTCTTCAAAGAATCAAAGCAGCATTCTTGCACTTAGCTGCCTAAGGCTGTTGCCCTACTACAAGAAAATGGCCCCCGATCTTTAGAACTAAGTAAGATTACATTAATAACTAAAAGCTCTAAAAACCAGGCTTCTAGTGAAGGATAGCGCATAGAGCAACAAAGTCCAAAATAAAAGGCATACAAACAAAAGAGACAACTAAATAATCAGAGGGGCTTCAACCAAACAGCCAGGTAAAAGAGTGCTAGAAACCACCCACCTGCACTTGAAGCTGAAGCTGCTTCAAGTATTCAATGGCCTCATCCAGCATCGAAGCCTTATCCGTCTATCAAAATTAAAAAATATAACTCCAAATCAAAAGGTAATTCTTTTGAATTTGAATTTGAATTTGAAACTCTCTGCATTCAAGCTTTACTAATTAAAACTTCTTTGCTGTAAAAGATAGTGTACCTTATTAGAATTAGGAATTAAATTCTGTAAGGCTTTCATTTTCTCATTGATCCTACTCCTCCTCCTCTGTTAAGAAAGTAACCCACATAAATTAAATCCCACATTTATCTCACAATCAAAAAATAAATAAATAAAACAAAAGGAAGAAAAATTAGAGTGCGAACCTTTTCAGATAAATTATGAACCTCTGCAGCTCTACTCCTCTTCGATGAACTTCGCGGCCGCACTGCATTAGCTTGCACCTCAGCCGCCTCCGCCCCCTTCTATATTCAAAATACTTTAAAGCAGTTACTTATAAAAAGTAAAAAAACTCAAGTATTTGCTTGAATGAGTTATTAAGTTACCAAATTACCTCGCTATCGCAGCTAAAATCACCTAGATCATCCTCCACGGAGGCTCCCCTTCTCTTTGAAATACCTGAAGAGACCGCATTATCCACGCCTCCTTTAACATAATAACCACCGGGATCAGAGAGATTGACACCGGAGTTTCCAGCACCGGCTCCGCACTCCGTCTCCGACCGTCCAAACAGGTGGCAATCCAACAATTCCACGGCGGCGGAGCCAGTCTCCACCGGCGTAGAGAGAGCGTGATGGATGAATTTAGAAGAGGAGGAAGAAGAGTTGTTGCCGAGGAACTGTTGGAGGAAAGTAGAGATCTCTTCTGGCTCAGTGGCCGGTGACCGTGCCGGTCCGTACAGATCCGCCATTTATATATTAATTAAAATATTTAAAAAATAGAATGAAAAAGGAGAAAGCGAAGAGCAGAGAGTGGATTTTATTTTAATGTTTTTGGTGTTTGATTCCTGTGTGTGTGTTATCTGTTAGCTGATTATTCTTCTTTGCTGCTTTTATTTATTTATTTGGTGAGTGCTGGCCTTTTGTTTTTGCTGTTGAAGGGGAACGGGGGGTTTTTTAAGGAGGCTTTTGGGAGTTTAGTGGAGGTTTTGGAATCACGGAGGAAGATGATATTTTGATTGTAATCAATTTGGATTAATCTCCCGCCCTTCTTTTTGCGACCCCACCCTCCCCTTTGGTTTCTGTTATTCTCGTATGCCTTTACCTTTGCGGGAAATCCTTGGATGTGGGCTGTTCCGTTTTTCTTCTTTCCCTTTTTCCTTTTTCCACTTTTTCTTTTCTTTTTTTGCTTCTGGTTAATCTTTTTCGAATTTTGATTTTAGATTTAAAAGAAAAGGGTAAGTTTATTTTGTGAGGACTTTGAATTCCCTGTGCTTTATAACTATTGTATTATAAATATATATACTAGTGTAAAAAAAAAATATTACATATACACAAAGATACTCTAAAAAAAAATACAGGAGGCCACCCGTTACAGCTGAAAAATAAAGAGGGAGAGCAAGAAAAGAAAAAACAAGAACAATAACAGCCTCATTAGCAGTAGCAACGACGGAGAGATCGAGAGAGAGAAGAGAAGAAAGACGGTGAGAAGTTCAAAGCTTTAGGAGGCTCGATCTCCCTCCACAAGGAGCGTAAAGGTGCACCATCGATATTCTAAGATTAACAAGAGAAGGGAGGCGTTTTAGATACGGTAGGTGGCCTCTCTCCAGTAACGGCGGCGCGCTGTTCCACGCTTCGGCAATGGTGGTTACGCTTGAGTCTATGCTTCGCCATTGTTCTAGGGTGTCCTGGTATCATTCCTGAAGCTCCAGCTGCTCTTACACCCTATGGTGACCATAATTAGGTCCAGTCCAACCACTTCTGGAAGGTCTATTTCATACTTTTGCATAATTTTAATTTGTTGCTGTAATTGTTGGTTGATTATTTGATGATGAACTTGTGTGAGTGTGTGAGAAGATGGTGTAGTTGGATTAGTGAAGTGATGTTGTGCGTGGGTGGTGCATATTTTTTAGTATGTGTTAGAATAAATGGATAAACAAGAAAAAAGGGAATACTATCAAAAAATTTATCAATTTGCATGACGCCAAGTCCTCCCAGAAAATCAACAAAAAAATCTCTTTGAATCTACTTGTGTTTTTATTAGCATTTGAAAGAAAGAAAAAACGCTCAAAATATTTTCTTGCATGTCTTTGATAAAAATATATATATGGCATGTATTTTGGATTTTATAATAAATTTATAAAATTCATTAGAACCTTGTCAAAATTAAAAGCCTCATTGGGCTGCATACCTAAAATTTCAAAATTCCAACTTTGATTTTAAAAACCCATTAAAGAATATATTTTGCTATTCATTTTTAATATTTGAATAAAAGACTCGTAACGAGCCAATACTTGAATATTAAAAAGAATAACACCTTATTATAATTTTTTCAAAACAAAATAACGATAAAATCTTTGTTTAAGAGTAAAACTGAGTTTCCTAGAATACTTAACAATTAAGGGTATTTTTAATCCATATTCCATAATACCAGAGTTAGAAATATCCAATGTATCTTAGGACAAGTGAAACTTTTTGAGGCACATTTCACAAAGTTTGGGTTTCATGAACTTAACATAAGTCTACCGATATATTTATGGTTATAACTTAAGTTATGATATGGGATGATCACCTTGGAGTAGTCAACTCACCAAACAGTTAGGAGTGACAAAAACCAATTAGACTTTTAGAATAAATAGGTGTTGGATTTTTTACCAGAGTTTAACTCATCATAATAAACCCACAATGCAGCCTCCCTCAATGAGAATGCTCCAAACGTGATAATATCTTCTTTTTTTCATAACATATCCTTTACCATAAAATCTCTCATGATCGGTTAGGGTTCTCTAATGACTCTAATATTGGTGATCACTTTATTTTACACAACCCAAGACCTTCCCCACCTCTCTCAATCAAAAAGACTACTTTGCTTTGGATTTTAAGGAAAAATAGTTGGCCGTAGACGATGTCGTGTTTTACAACCTTCACAATAAAAATATTAGATATTTTATTTTCATTGAATATCCATAAGAATTTATTAAAAAAAAAAGTCATGCACATTAGATTCATATATAATTACTCATAATGTAATTCCTAACATTGTCATTACAAACCTTTAAACTTGAAAAGTATGGTTTAATCATAGAATTTTTAAAATATTACTATAATTATTTCATTAAAAGGGTATTTAATTTTATAATTTTATAAATTCTAAAAAACAAAAAAATAGACAAGGACTACCAGAGTCAAGCCTAAGCCCGCTTGTTTTTTTTTTAAATAAAGTAAACAACACGTAATTTACCTGAACAGACAATGACGTGCCATTTATTTTAAGAAATTTCAATTATTTTTGATGACTAGAAAGTCGATGTCCAAGTTTTTGGACCTCTAAAACCTAGATTTTAACTTGTTTCACCTAAAAAATATCAATAAATCAATTTCCAACCCTATATAACATTCTAATCAATCTAAAACCTCAAAATTAAATAGAATCTAAAATAAATTTCGTAATGGCTAAACTAATTTGGTGTTGGGCAATCAATGCATCTTTTACTATCATGGTCAATTTTAAACAAAGCGAGAGCGCAAAGCTCTTGTCTAAAACAACCGTGGCCTCTTCTTTGAAAACAAAAGGGTAGAGAAGACACGTAACAAATAGAAAAAGAAAAAAGAGAGACGACCAGTCCAAGACCGAAAGCATTCTGACAGTGGGCGGAAAAATGTAATTTATGTGTCATGAAGGGGGCATTAATTATACTCATCTGCTCAACTCAGAGATACTTCTTTCCATCCAAAACGTCACCTTGGCCCGACCAGAAAACAGAATTTATTTATTTATTTATTTCTTTTAAGACCAAAAGTGCAATTCCCGAGAAATCACTTTTAGCTACCTTTTCTATTCAACCCATACGGTTTTATCTGCTGACCGGACAGTGCCGGTCGAAATAAATGCTGACCGCAGGGTTTCTTCTCAGGTAAACCTCGATTCACTCCCTTCCTCAATTAGACTCCAAACCTCTAATTTCTCAATTAAGGTTCCAAACGTTTCCCATATCTCTCAATCAAGTCCTTTTTTTTAATATCTGTTTGTATTTTCTATCTAGCGTGCACACTATATGCTGTAAAAAGATGCTTCCTAAAGATAATTTGACAGAAGAGTTTGCAAACCGATGAGGCTGGGAAAAATCCTTTGGTGAAAGATTAGGGTGTTTTTCAATGGCCGATAAAACTGAGTTTGGATGACTTTATGAACTCAGCAATACCTGTAAGAAAAACAATTTGATACATAAACCATTATAATATTTGTACAGGTGACGAGAAGAATGATTATTCTCTAAACTTCAATATTTTTCGAGTCTTGTTCAAGTCTTATGTTGTGTTAGAATTGAAGTCTAAAGAGTTGAGCTTTGGTCTAATTTTATTTTATGCTCTAGAGAGATCTGTTTATACAGGTTATTTTAAGATAAATCTCTTAAAAATATCTAGGTTTTAATATATTTTATATAAATATTTCATAAATATCTAAATTATAAGATATTTAATATAAATATCATAGATATTTATGAAGATGTATATATTATATAAAATATCATGTAAGTTTGATTGACCCGGTTCAAGAATTAATTTTTCTGAGTAGTTATTTTATATATCATCACAAACATTAGCAAAAGAACATAATTGAGAAGTGTCTGGAATACTTGGGACCGAATTGATAATATTTATAAGTTTGATATCCTATTAAAAATGATTATACAGGTTAGGGATTAAATTGAGGTTTCACACTCCTTTCTTCCTCCTCCTCCTTTTTTATCCTAGCAAGGACAAAAACAAAACCATAGGATCATGACCACAGTAAATAAAAAAAAACGTAATTTGAGTGAAGACAGTCATCAAATAGGATAATCACTAACAATTTTTTTATCCTGTATTTGAGACTTAGAATTATAGTTATTAAACTTGGAATGGGATTAACTTAGCCAAAGAATTGGATGTCGAGTTATACGAGTTGACCGAGTCAGACTAGAAAAGTTTTTAAAGAAATTATATTTAATATTTTAATATTTCATATAAAAAAACTTAAAAACAATTCATATAAATATAAATTATAAGAATTGAGACATGAGATGTAGTATAATTATTCATATAAAAAAATAATCTATATAAATATAGATTATAAAAAAAATATACATTGAAAAGTCAAGAAACAATCTATATAAATATAAACTATAAAAAAATATTTATAAATTAATTTTATACCTTTTAAATTTATTGAAAAAATTAAATCTTATCCGGATTATAATGGAAGCTATACCCCAAGTAGAACAAATGCGCTTTCGTAAGATCGAGTGACACATCGCACGTAGCCATCCTAATAATTGACCAATTCTTTATAAATATTTTCGTATTTTAAAAATATTTTTAAAAAAATTTAAATTTATTTATTTTAAATTTAAATTTAATTTTTTTAATGTTTTCAGATCATTTTATATATTAATGTTAAAAATAAAAAAATATTATTTCAATATATTTTTAAATAAAAAATATTTTAAAAAACAATAATTACTGTAATATCAAAATTGAGAGTTGTCAGCATGGAATAAATAGGAGTGGCAACTAGAACAGATTGGGGAAGAATCACCCTACCAGCAAGCTATAGATGATTCACTCTCCACCCAGCTAACCGCTCCTGAACCCGTTCTACATTGTTACCATAGGTATCCCTGTTAACTCGTTTACGTAGAGGAGGTAAACCGAACAGGAAGTTTGGTTACAATCTAGGCTGCCAATTTAGCCAATTAGCCCCAGCTTAATACTTTAACATAGCATTCGATTATTGTTTTACAATGAAAATGATGAGAATAGTTGGGACAAAAGAGACAAAATAGAATATAAGATAGGAAAATAAAATTGTATTCGATACTAATGTACTAGATAAAAAAAAATGTTTTTATATTTTTTTTGATTGATAGTGGATAAAACAAAATAAAATATAAAAAAATCTATGTACTTTTAAAATGTATTACCATCAAACTTATATAATTTTAAAAAAATAATTAAATTGTTTTTTTTAAGTTTATATTGAGTGTTGAAATTAATAATAGTGTGATAGCCCTACTTATAAAACATAGAATAACTCAGAGGGTAGACCTGAGACTTAATGTCTAGATCGATCCGAGTTTAAAAAAATATAGGAAGGATTAACTCGGCCTTACCCGGTCAAAGCTTGGGTCTACCCGATCCCTAGTTGACTCGGGTAAAAAACCTGATGAGTTTTTTTTTGTCAAAATGATGTTATTTTATTTTTAAAAAAATAGGGTTGACTCGGATTGGCCCTCTAACCAATAATATGGGTTTTGCCTTGAGTCGATCTTCAAATCTGGTTTTAAAATTATAATAATAATCATTTCTATTCTTATATATCTTAGTACGACAAGTTTGAAATTAAATCATTTTATTTTCATTGGCATCCTTTTTTTTTTATTGAGTCATTTTTCTTTCTATTTAATCATTGTAGTTATGTTTCATAAAACTGATGATCGTTAAACCATAAAATAATGTTTAGAATAATGAATAAGTGAGATGATGTGAGATGGAAAAAATATTAAGAAAATAATAAAAATACAACATAGAAAAAAGACAATCCAACTGGAGTCGCAATAGTTATCCGTATTGTTTTTTTTCTTTATTCATTGACCTTTTTTTAATTCTTAATTTAATCATTTCATATTAAATTAATTTGGAATTAAGTTAATGTTTTGTTTTGATTGACTTAATATTAGAGGTGATCATTTTCAGTTCGATTCGGTTTTTATCAAAAAAATAATCAAACCGAATTTATTTTTTTTAAACCGAAACCAGTTCAAACAGGCCGGTTTCGGTTCGGTTCTTTTAGGACAAAACTGGTTCAAACTGGTTTGACTCATTTTTTTCGTTTTGGCTCGGTTTTTTCCGGTTTGACTCGGTTTTTTTCGGTTTGGGTTCGGTTCGGTTTTTTTGGTTTTAGGCTTATAAAACTGAAACTGAACCGAATCGGTCGGTTTTTTTTCACGGTTCGGTTTTTTCGGTTTTTTTTTTTCCGGTTTTCTCGATTTTTTGATTTTTTTGCTCACCCTTACTTGATATGAGTTATGTCGATTTAAAAAAATACAATTTAATTTTATAATGCTCGATTTAAAAATAAAATAAATTTTTATTAATTCAAATAAATTTAAACTTTAAGAACTAAATTTCAAACCAAAACAAATATTTAATCATTTATTTTAAACAACATTTTTATATTAACTTCCCAATTATTTATTATCATTTATTAATATATATAATTCTCAAATTATTTTATTAAACTTGCATATAAACTTTTCAGTTTGCGCATATATTGTTTTTTGTTGAAGAAAAACACCTCCATTGTGGGTATCAAACTAATAAATATAAATAAAAATGGGTGAGTGGAAAACGAATATTGTAGAACGTCGACAGCACCTAGTTTGTGTCGATAAATCGAAAAATAAAAATTGGCGAGTAGGCAGGTAGAAAAACGAACATGGAAGGGACGCCATCACCCCTTGTTTGTGTCGCATGCTGTACCTAATCCGTTGCTAGGAAATAATACTCCTGTATTAATCTAATCCAGCTCTAGAATTTGCAAAGGTGCCCGTGAACTAGCAAGTTATGCTGGAAATTTTGAATAAGAAAACGTAACCAAAAAAAAAAAAAAAAGTACAATCAAATTCTCCAAAAACTCCAGAATTGCAAATTTAAGAGGTCAGTACTTGAAACAGGAAAATAAAATAAAAATAAGGCAGTTGAATATTCAATTGATATCATAAACTACTCGTTCAACGATAAATAAAATGTATGAAACCAGTTTTTGCAATTCCCACTTCTTTTGAAAGTTGCGGCATCCACCAACTTTCAATGATAAATAAATTTGGAATCCCACTTCTGCATCCCCACTTCTTTTGACAGTTGCAACATCCACTAGCATTATGTTTTCTTTCTTTATTTGTGTTTTTTTTTTTTTTTTTGAAAAAATGACTCCCGACTTGCCAAGACAATGAGGGCAACCAGAATAGGTGGTGTATGGCAGCGCTCACCATCCAGTAACCAAAATATGAGATAATTTCCAGGGCCACGCCTCTCACGTTTTCCGCGTACAACCGTGTACCAACCGTGTGTAATGGCCTGAACATCTTTTTACCCTTTCTCATGTACCAAGTCCTGTTGTTTTGCAGATGGGGCACCAATTCTTGTGCATCAGCCACTGCTTAACACACCCCGCGTGGAAATCATGTCCGCAGTCCAGTGTTCCAAGATCTTCTCCATCATTGTATTCCTCCTGCAAGGAAGAAAATAATTAGTGAAGCAACGAAGAGCCTCTGGACTCACAAGGCACCAATCCAGAGGACAAAATCATTACCTGGCAAATGCAGCATGGTTCAGCCTCCACCTTCGCTCCAACAGCAACAGAGTATTTCTGCTGTTTTAAGTTGTTTACTATAGTTTCTTCGCTCAATCCAGTACTGACATTTCCAATGCGCTCTTCCAACGCCAGCAACTCCTGTAATTCCAGAAAAGAAATCCATTACAAGAACAGTCTTCACAACAAAAAAGACACCAAGAAACCGTTTCTTAGATTCACCTCATAAGACATGTTATCAACATCAAGCCGCATATCCCTATGCCTATCATACATGTCAGCTGCTCCAAACAAAACTGATTGGTCAAGAATCATAACATCCTGCACAAGCAGAAGCAGAAGTTAAAAATCTGATACTATTGAGAATACAAGTGAGTTCACCCATCTGTTAGCATGAGAGTGTTTATATAACAGGAGAAAATTTCCTGGTTGTTCATCCCAACATAATACAGTTGAAAATAATATACACAAGCCCCGGGATCAATTATCAGTTGGGGGAATCACAAAATGTTTAGCATCTGTACCTCAGAAGTGCATGTTGTTCCGAATGCATAACATGTTATTCAGATGGCAGTGAATGGACCAGAAACGAGCCTCAAGTTAAATGCCCGAGTAACATCTCATGCAAATTGGGGTCAACAGTTCACATATTTAGAAAATGTGGGTTCCAGGTCTTTTGTTGCGTTAAAAAGAAGGAAAATGAATATGGTGAACAAACTTCGCTTGATAATGGACTTATTATTTCCACAACTTATCCCAGACCAAAGTGACTAATGAACATTCCAGAACCATAATAAGATCAAAACCGATATAAATATATATTTCGTTTAGATTTTGTTTTCAAGCCATTAACCACCAGCAGCTTATAAATAAATAAATAAAGCAAATTACACATACAGCTCATCTTTCCACTTAACATGTAATAAACTGAAACATACAGAGTTTCTACAATTCTTACCTCAAATCGCAAGCTTTCACCCCTACGCATGAGATCCAAGACATTGCGAATCTGCTATACAAATAGAAAAACCAAATTAAGCTCCACAATCGTTTGCCAAGACTCACAAACATCAGGGGACTTGGAAAATGACAGACATCAATCCATGGAACTAAATGCAACACACTATTACACCATTTTTTTCCCCTTCCTCTTAAGCATCATTAATTTTTCTTTATTCAAATTCAGTATGGCAGCTGACATAATCAGAACAGATAAAACACAGTCATTGGATGAAAAAAGAGGTGTACGAAAATAATTGATGAAACTTGTGGATATAAAAGATTGACAATGAATAAAGTTCCAAATCACTCACCAAGTTCATGTTAATACTTTGGGATTAATTGGTATAAGTTCCAATTTCTACTTGTAATTTTCATGATTTTGGTTTCCAGTTTTTATTCTGGTGACTCTTAATGTACAATTGGTTATAGTGTATGTGGCGTATACTGGTGGCGTTATATGTACTGGGAATTCCTCATCCCCTGAGGACTTTTGCCACAATAATTTGTTTGGTGAAGAAACAAGGAAGAGAAATCCAAAATCTGGTGACTTAATATACAATTGATAACCATCGACCTCTTACCAGCCAAACTCTGACCAGTTGGCAATCCACCACAGTGGATGCCATTGCCAACCAGCAGATGGCCATCAACTAACCACTGGCGACCAGTGACTCCAAATAACAGGTTGACAACAGATTAATTCTGACCAATCAACTATTGGCAACCTCTGACTGGTTGGCAATCAACTACTGGTGGCTGCCAACCGACAGTGGAGAATGGTAGTGATTGAGAATGAGAGGGGACAGTTAGTGATAACCTGCAGAAACGATATCTAAAATTAAAAAATAAAAACTACCAGCAGAACTTCTGAGTTTTTGGTTTTTCAAAGTTCCAAACACTTTTAGGAAACATGAAAAGAAAACTCATAAGAGCAGTTTTTAGAGACCAAGAACAAAAACCCAAAATAAATATCAGAAGGGGTATGTGTCAAAAACCCTGTAAAAGAGTAGATTGAGTCCCAATCATGCTTGCTTTAAGTAACACATTAAAAAATTAAAGGAGCCCAACTCATCACCAGAAAGATGTCCACAGAGAAGCATGGTATTATATTATAAAAGGAACAACTTTGAATAGTAACGACTGTCTTGAAACCAAAAAAATTCACTAACTTCTAGTCAATACAAAGTATACCACACAAAAATCAGAAAACAATATTTATGCATATAACACAAAGCACGGACTTTTTAATGATTATTATGTCAATTTAATCGACAAATTTAACAGCCAAAAGAAACTAAGAAAGAAAATTCATTGTATTCTTCCGAGATGTTTGAAAGGAGAGACAGAAAAGGAAATTTCTCCTAACTCCAGAAATCTCTGTTGTTGGCCGACCAAAGTTGCAACAAAGTTATACTTCATTAAGAGGAAGCTAGCAAGTTGATAAAGCATTATCCAGCACTTGCATATAAGCCAGAACTAAACCTTCAGTAGAAATACAGAGAGAGAGAGATGGAAAGAAAAGAGAACTTTGATGACAACTAGCAATGGTGAGAAAAAACGATGATAACATCAAATGTCAAACCACCTTTAAAATTAAATGAAAATACTTAAAATCCTGACAGAAGACAAGAAACAGACCTCGGAGACAACAAGCCTGCTTCTTCCTTCACCGGACAAAGCTCGCAGAGGATAAGGAATTCCCAGTACACCATCACCTTGTCTCTCCAACCATGATGCTGATCTTGGATGTGGTCGATGAAGACCCTGGTTACCAGCTCCAGATGAAGGCACTGTATCTTCTGAGCTGGAAGCACCAGAATGGAATGGGGAATGAGTACTGCTCTGGCCTCCAGTATCAGCAGCAGCAGCAGCAGAAGAAGAAAACAATGATCGACGAGCATACTCAGCTAGTCTTCGTGAATTTCTTGAAGGAGGATTGGTATGAGGACCCCACGTTGGGGCAGATAGAGGGTGGATACCTGGGCTTGCACCAGTCCGAGATGTAGAACCAACATTTCCAGGGCCACTTACCTGTCCACTGGTTAAACTTCTATTGGCTGGATTCCTAACTGAAGTTCTCAACTCAGTCGCAGGAGCAAATATAGGATGTTCCCATATGTGTCTTGTTATGTTTCTTGCATTGGGTTCCTCTCTATCATCCAAGCTAATGGAACTTGATGAAGTACCAGTTCTCGAGCTGGAGCTTTCATTCCATCTAAATGATTGCACATTCTGTGGCAAAGCTGGAGCTGGGATAACTGGCTGATTTTGAGGAGTTATACTATCCATGGCTGATGATGACCTGAAGTCCAACGAATGATCAATCGGAAGAGGTCTTGATGAGCGGTGGGAGGATGATAAACTGGAACGCCTTACGGTGCTTCCTGTAGAAAATAAAGAGGGGGGAGAAGATTCTTGATTTGAAGAATTGATCCTCAAACGGAAATTTCTATGGGAGCTTTCTGCACGTTCAGCAACTGCTGATTCTGGGATAGCATCACAAGCTAGTCCTCTCACTCCAAGTCCAAGTCTGGGGTTCACTTGTTCCGATGGAGCAGATATACTTAAACTGCTGCCTGCATCATATCGAGTGGGAACCCCAGGCCATGGATTACTCTCTGACCGCTGATAGAAGCTAGAACTTCCAGCCACAGATGACTGACCAATATTCCCCTCAACAGCCTTTCTTTTGCAGGATTGTCGGCGACCATCCAATGAACAACCTGGTCTTCCATCATTCTGTTCCACTAAGTATCCCCCATTTCCAGGACGCAAGAAATTATCTGGACCACTAGCAGGTGAGTTCCGCTCACTTTCTGTGCCAATAGGCTTGTAAATAGCAGAGGCATCCATTACTTGACAATTATCACCCCCATGACCAACAAAACCAGCATTCAAGTTGATATTCTGTGGAATTGCATCCGGGTTGGAAATCCGCTCAAATTGTGGGTTCACATTTACCCTGTTTAGTGAAAGAATATTTGTTGGTTCATATCGCCTTTCTTCTAACCTTGGACCAGCTCCAGCAGAGCTACTCCCAGAAGATGACCATCCATGTTCCAGTTTCCGATCATCATGACTTGCCTGGTTTTGTTGCCCACTGGAACTGGGTTCACCTAAGCTCCAGCCACTCAAATTTTGCCGTTCTTGATCAATAGAATTCGCATATGGATTGTTCATTCGACTAGGTGATAGCATAAACTCCGTCAATCGGTTTTCCGCTGGATTTCGCATGTTACTCAAGCAAATTTGCTGATCTATGATTGCATTACCAGAAGTGGATCCATGGTCAAAGTCCAGGGTTTCTGGCAAGGAGCCAATGATACTTCTCTGCCCTTGCATTAGGGCTAATGTCAATGTCCCTTATAAATTATAGGTAAAAGACTGAAGAAAATTCCAACACAAACAGCAATATGCACTACACCTGAAAAAAAATACAATAAAGAAAATGAAATCTAAAACCAAAAGGATAGGAATAAAGTAATCAATTCAACCTAGAAATCAGTCAAGATCAATATGTTCTAATTTGTCTAGAAATTTGGAAAATATATGCACTTCTATTCGCATAGAAGCTTAGGATTGCTCACAAGGCCCAGAAGATGAGGGCAGTGGAATTGTTTTCTGGATTTGAGCAAAAGATATATACCCAAACCAACCCACATTATAATTTTATTAGCCATTAAGATAGTTTATGAGCACTTTTTTTCCTATATAAAATAAGAATAATGAGTGTATGAGGGGAATGTATTGGGAGTACAAGAATATCATTCAAGTACTGGATAAACTTTCAAAATGCAAAAGCCTGCATAACTTCATCTCAACAAAAACAAAGAACTAAGGATCACATTGTGGTAAAGAAGCATTTATTTTCAGGTCTATCCAATGAACTTTTCATACCATATACCCAAGTAAGCTTTCTATTCATACCTTCCCTTTCAAATTCCGACCACAACTCAACAGTCATACACCAAAAGAGACAATTAAAATCAGATGAAATAAAGAACTCAACTGCAAAGAAGGTCCAACTCAAATTCATAACCAACCAAATCAAATAATCAAAGGGTAAGAATTTCTTAACATCATCAACAAAAAGAGGATGCTTGAATTAAACACATCCATAGATAGACACAGCAGAGATTAAAAGGCACTTTTTTCTAGCTCCTCAACAACCACTCAGGACCAATCTCATGAACCCAAAAGCCCCATCAAAATCAAAATCAGCTTAACAGCATGTTTGAAACCAATTCCACGATGAGTGGATAAGAACAAAGGGTTTCTGTTGTAAAAAAAAGAGGGAAAAAAAAAAGAGCAAAGGTTTCCCCTTATTCACGAACTCTGTCCATCTCTCTCTCTCTCTGTTTTATTCTTCTCAATTCCCTTCACCTTATCTCGTCTTATCTCTTAAATAGCTTCCTTTTCTATATTTTTTTTGCTCTCTTCGATTGCCGGTGGCTTTTGATTTTTACAAGGAGGTCGATGACTGTAATTTTGAGGAACCTGCGTTTTGCTATTACGATGCGAGTTTGTTTCACTTTAGGGTTGAAATGTGGTGTTTTGCTGGTGATATTCATTGAAAAAAAGTATTTAGCTGGTTGGAGGTTGAAGAAATTACAGGACAAGTTCTTTGGATACGGCTAGGTTTAGTTGAGCTTTTGAAATCACGGACGAGTTTATTCTTGGATACAGAATTTGCGATGGTAATAATAACGAATTCTCATCAAATCTGGGTGAGATTTGAAACCGCAAAAAAATCAATTCTGCAGTCAATTAAGTGATTCCAAGCATAAGAATATTTTAAATAAATAAATTAAAAAAAAAAACAGTTACAATAAAGAGAGAGAAAAAAAGAAAAAAGCTTATAAAAATGGAAACAAACAAAACCCCCACATAAAATTAGCTTTTAGCAGCTCAATGAAATAACAAAAAAAATAAAAAATCAAACAATCAAACACCATAACCAATCATATCATCAACCGATCAAGCTAAAAAATTGAATTAACACAGAAAAAAAGTTTACCTAAGAAAAGAACCCCGATCGATCTAACAATCTGCAGTAAGAAAACAAAAAGAATAAATTATTAGGCCTCAACAACACCAAAAAAAATGAAGGAAGAAGCCTCCTTTCTTCTGTGTTGGCTTCTCTTTCTCGAGAAAAGAAAGAGAAAAATAAATAAAAACAAAACCCTCACCGAAAGAAAGGAGAGAGAGAGGGGGGGAGAGAGAGAGAGCGTGAGAGAGGGGGAGAAGGGAAGAGGAGGAGGAGGATATGAGATATGAGGGATGCAATGTATGTTTGTATGTATGTAAGGGAGAAAAAGGTAGAGAGATTAAAAGAGGACAGTAATCAGTAATTTACTAAATAACCCATTCGACCACCAAGAAATAGAGAGATGAAAGAGAGAATGATCGGTTTCTCTAAACAAGGACTTTATTATTAATTATATAATTCAAATAAAAATACAAACAACGACATCAACACCAAATAGCAACAACAACTAGGCAAAGGAGGTGTCCCCCTCTTGGGCCGCTTACCAGCTCTTCCTCCCTCCTCTCCATGTGACTTTTCTTTTTCCTTTTTCTTTTCCTTTTCTTTTAATACTTCACTGTTTGATTAGGAAAACTAATTTTGGAATTATACAAAACATTTACCACTCTTTACCGATCAATTCACACACACACAATAACTGATCTCTAAACTCTAAAACGAAGACAAAGAAATTAATATTAGTAATAATTTACCAGTGCGAGCTGGATGACAGTATACAATGATTTCATTGAAAGAATGTTGATTGTTTTGTAACATTGCGTGTATACTGTCTTCATGAGATTGTTACGAGGATGTTTTTTATTTTAATTTCAATAGCGAAACATTTTTTTTAATCAGTTTTTTTTTTTTGAAAAAAAGAAAGAAAAGCAGCGGTAATCTTGCAATAATAATAAATGAGAAAAGAAAGAAAACAGAGATGGCTATCATTTAAAGCGAGGCCGAGGAGAGATTAGAAAGGAGGAAAGAATGGTCTCTACTTCCAATGCGCGGCGAAGCCAACGGGGCCCATGCTCACCTTGTTGTTTCCATCTTCTTCACGCCAAGCACTCCTCTTTTTTTTTTTACCATCACATGTGTGTTTTTTTAGGTGACTGGACCTGCAATATGTAGCTGTGTGTTTTGAGTTGTCACAAAAATTACAAATTAAATCTTGCATACGTGGCACTGATATAATTGTTTGGGGCCCGCTGTTAGATGACTTAGATTTTCTTGCCTTACCTAAAAATCTGATTGCTTTTTTGACTAACTATTTACGTACTGATTTCCTGTTACATGGCTTTTGTTTTTTGTTATGTTTTTTTTTCCCTTCCTTGAGTACATGTATCACAGACGAGGAGGAGGTTAAAACATGCCCTAATGGTTAAATGTCTCGAGTAAATTGTCGGCGTAGAAGAGGGCGGTGGAGTTTATCAAAATTGGGATGCTTGTTTAGCTGGGCATCAATCAATCTTTAGGTCACAAGAATCCAAGTAGCCCTCCAAATTGACAGCAGTATTTATTTACTTTGCCTGAGAAAGGCCCCCCAAGTTCCCTTGCAAGTACCTTAGCAGGTTCCGTCTAGTACCTTAGCAGGTTCCGTCTAAGCTTCCTTTAAAAATCTAGCCTCTTGAGTCTTGCCCTTCATATCTCAATCGTGGCGTGGGCCTATTATTCTTCTCGGCTTTGGTCCCTTGGCACCCTTTTTATTTTCATTATTATTATTATTATTTACTTGTTTCCTCTCCTCTCCTTCAAAGAAGGTTGGTTGCCTCGCCTTTTCTTACGTGTAATCTTTTCTGTGTAATTATTTCTGGCCACGAAAATGGGCTCTAATCTGTCCACATGGATTATGCTTAGATAAACCATTGCGTAATGGCACATTTCAAAGTTAATTGAATATTAATTCGGAAGGAGATAAGATTGATTATTCTCCCACTTTAATAAGTGAATATTTAGAAACCTGCAACGCTATTGTCAATGCAGAAAAAACTTGGACAGCCTAAGGCATGGTGGCTAAGGAAAACGCCAAGGCCACTCCTATCTATCAAATTTTTTTTTCTTTTTAACTTCGCTCCAGTTTCACGTGGCCCAACACTTGAATGTAATAATTGAAAAATATAGAGTATGCAAGTTAATTTGACTTTTTTTTCCCCTCAATACACACTAGCAGCTATGGGGGCAGCAGAGGAAGATTATGGGCTGGATGTTAATGAAGAACGAGTCCTCTAGCAAAAGGGATCATAGTTGATGGCAATTATGAGATTAGGTCTCAAAGCTTTTATGAAAGGTGGGTGTGTGGTTATGGAAGCAATTAATTTGAGGGAGCAAAACTCATGAGCCTCAACTGGGTCTGCGAGAACACAAAGATTGAGATGACCCACCTCCATCAGCATGTGTGAGCATATGTGGAGAGGTGGAAGTTGGATCCTTGGTAATGATTAAGCACATGACAACTCTGTTCCTCCAGAATTAAATCTAAACATAAGAGAAAACAAGGCTGAAAAACACAAGATGGTTCATATGAACCTGAGAGGGCACAAGATCGCCTGGCGACTAATGACCTCAAGCCACAGCCACTCGATTCCTGTCTTGACTTTAAACAGCACGAGGACGGCCTGCGAGAAAAACAACCATCTCGTTCAAACCGCAGATAATGGCTCGGTTATTGGACGCACACACAAGATGAACAAGACGTCAAGTGTCACACAAGCATTCACGGGAAAAGGAGGGGGGGAGAATAAAATACTTCATCAATGAAAGGGATGCCAGTTGCCCAACCCAGAGATTAAACTTGAAGGATGGAGGAAAGAGAAAAGAGGAGTGAAAGGAAAAAAAGAAAACCATCGTACTAGGTCCACTTGCTCGATGTAATTCGACAGCAGGGCACTAATTCGGGATTCATTGACAATGCAGCTTTCTGTCGTCATTGTAACTCAGTTCCAAAATAATTCATAGCACTAACGCTTTCTTATTAAAAAAGTAAAAAGAAAAAAAAGAAGAAAAAAAAGTAAAACCGAGGCGAATGAGTACTCATGGAATTATTTTCAGCTTCCATATGACAATTCACAATGAATGCACTGACCAAACCACCTTGCGAGATGCGGCTTTATTGTATTGCAGACGCAGTATCATGTATATATATTGTCAAGGGTAGAGAGGTTGGTGGTGGAGCAGGCTATGGGCATTTCATCCACCAAACAACCCAGCAATAACCCACAATCCCCTACAGGTGGAGATGGGCACTAATCAACTATAAGCCTACAACCAAAAAACGCAATAAATAAATAAATAAATAAAACTCAGTGTTTTAAAGCGTATTACACGTCTATTCAAATAAATAAATAAAAAAAGCCTACTGTTTTGGCTCTTAAATATATTCAAGTGTTATTCAGATTACGACTAAAAAAAAAATCAGTCTATTCAACATTGAGAGAGAGAGAGTTCAAGATTACCCACATAGTTTGATCGTACAGCTCCAGCAGCAGTTCAAGTTAAGAACACAAAAGGGAAAATGAACTTGATAACAATTACGATGCAAGAGGGGACTTGTGATTAAAGTGCTAATAACCAATTCCGATTCAAATGATTTGCCAGCATCTCACTCTGCATCAGCTGACAGAGCAAGGCCCATAAATTAAGAGACGTTGCACGGCATCATTATATAAAGATATATCCAGGATTCATAAGTCATGAGAAAACAATCCAAATATGCCACAGCAGAGTTCAGAAATGGAACACATAACAAGGTAAGCTTAAAGTTTCTTGAGAGGGAAGAGGAGATTAATTTACAATAGGTATCCAGATGCTAGAGAACAAAGCATAGGCCGGTACAAGTCCATTTGCAAGGGCAAGGCTGGGAAGAATACGGTAAATAACATCTTCTCATAGATACAAAGAAACAATCCACCATCAATAGAACAATAGCAAGATCATAAAGCCAGGTGAAGCGGCCGATTCTCAAAGATTTAATATTTGAACTTGCCATCATCCAACACATTGATCTTGTTGCTTCTACTGGAGAAAAACGCCTCATATCAGGCACAGGAAATCTGCACATGAATTACAGGAAGAATTTCTGCGCAGTTCCTTTAACAGGATGGGAGAAAAGAAAACTACAGGCATTCACCTCGAATGACAAAGCCATTCCTTCAATGGATTCTAAACCCCTTCTTGAATATACTAACCCTGAGCATTAGGGTTAGCATCCACTTCTCATCAAAAACTAAACTCTTCCAATAAATTCAGTTTATGGTTTCTAAACCATTTCTCAAATATATTGTTTCAGGCAACAATAACCCTGAGAAGTCAAGTTTCCACAAATCTTTGAAAATAACTCTTTCAATGAATTCCTTATATGGTTTTCAGATCCCTTTTGAATCATTTGTCCTTGATGCTTGAGGTTAATATCTACATAGTTTCAAAATTAATTCTATCAGCTTTTGACTTGGACAATCAATCTGCAAGCTTATCTGCAAAATCATCCAAGTCAAAAGCTTTCTCCCTCTAAAATGGATAGCAACTGTTGGGCAGTTTCAGCATCTGCAGACATGTTACCATCAATGTGCCTAGATGTCCTAACCTGTGCTCCAGGAAGGAAAAACGACATTTATTAGCACCTTGAGGTGGGAAAATGACTTATCATGAGAAAACAGAACACGTGAACGCAGAAACCAGCTAAATTCCATGTATACTTGGCCATTATAATATGTCAAATATTGCTTCAGAAAGAAGTCACAGTTATATATGTAACAGATAGTCAGATACACATCATGCGCATCAGACAGTAAAAGATGTAGTAGAAGTGGGCATTAAAGTAAAAGGCAGTTTCACCATATTGAGAACATAACTAAGGTCAAAGTATCAATGAGGACTCACAGGAATAAAGAGAAAACAGAGATTGTGACAATGTCAAAATATGTAATTTTTACTGTCAAATTGCTTCATATATTTTTGGAACTCCATAAACTTTGAAGTCTTGACTGCCAATCATACTTTCTGCGTTCAAATGAAACAAGCATATCAAAAAAATATTGCAATTGTAAGAAACAAAGCCATATTGCTAAGATGTTAATCCATATAAGTTACACTAATACAAGTTATGCTACTTAAAAACCCTGACAATAATCTTCCACTTGCATTCACGATGCAAAGGAAAAGCAATAATCTATAGCACGTGTATAATTTACATGCTATGTATGAACAAATAATAGTGCCTCCTAATAGCAAGAAAAAGAACGCGTGAAAAAAATAAAATTAGGGTCGGAAATGTGACACGATAATGGTGGATATAATCCAGCTAAATCAATTGGCCTAAATATCATAAGAATCTTACCAGGTCTTTGGATTGGCTGCCTGATTGACACTGGAAACTGGAAATAGAAACAGGTCTAGTTGTGACTCGGCCATCGAGTTCTCTACCCAATCTTAAAGCATTTTTCATATCAACAAAGCAGTCATTGCACTTCAGCCTTGGCAATGTCGGGTGTGAGGAATCCATCATGCTGAGTGCCATTGTTGTGTACAGCAGAAATACTTTCTTCAGCACAGGAACTTAACATTCTCAGGAATGCTATTTCCTCAGTGAGACTTGACATATACCTCACACAGGACAAACGAAGTCTGCAGGCAGATAATATAATGAGGTTTTGCAATAGTAACAAAAATCAATTGAATTAAATAATTCTTTATCGAGATTGCCAAAAATCTTGAAACTTAATCTAAATAGAAAAAACTCAATAGAGAAGATAAATAATAAATTCATTCAAAACAAGAAAAGATATTAAATAGATCACTACACACCACATCGATTTTTTAAAATGGGAAAAAAAGACAAGTGGTATAACACAGCAATCTGACATGTTAGAATCAAGACTGTGAGCTTGATCATGGTATCCCTGAAAAATTGTTTTTTTTGGGGTGGGAATGGGTGGCCCTAGCCCTCTCAAAGTTTGAAAAATTCTCAAAATTCCCCCTTCCCTAAAACTTTCAAGGCACTTTTATGAAATGGGCCGCCAAAATCAAAATTATATGTTTTGGCCCTCCCGGTTTACCAAGTCTAGATTCATCCCTGGGTATAGCAATATATAAATCCGTGTCAGTGTTTGGTTTGTGTTTATATGTATCTGGAAGTGGAAAGAAAGAAAGAAAGAAAGAAGAAATCAAGAGTAACTAAACCAGATGAAACTCACTTTAGCTAAATCACTAAATTGGAGTTAAATTAGCCTTTTCACTCGAAGATTTGCTTCTTTAGTTATGCTTTTAATGAAAGGAAGAACGCGGAAAGCAAGCAGACAACAATTGTGAAACAAGACCCATCTACCAGTTGCAGAATTAATTAATTTTTTTTTTTTTTGCAGAAATAAGTCTTTAATTGATAGTTGAATTCACACTAGTGCATCAGTAGTATCCTTATTAACAAATGGAATGGAAGGAAAATAACTCGAATCTAAGAAAGCACCGCACAGGACCATTTTACTGCATTAAAGATTACTAATTACTAAGATAAGCTACAACGTGTGAAGCCTGCTAACACTTCCAAGTATTCCCCGAGCATAAAAACGAGATTAATAACAAATACATAAAACAAAATTAATTTCACAATTCACAAGACCCTAATCTTATTATAAAAGCAAGTAACTAAACAACCAGCATTCAGTTCGTAGTCCTAAAATTCCAACCTCAAATCCACAAACTCCAATAATAAAATCATAAAATCCACAACTCCTAATCAAAATAATACAACTAATTACTCAACATTATAAGAAAAAATAAGAAGAAGGAAGGCCCAAAATTTAAAATTACCTCAAAATGATGAACAGGAGCATACTCGTGTAAAAGCCAATCAGTCCTGACTGCACTCTTAACAGAACTCCCCAAATACAAAACAAATCTATTACTTGTCCCCTAAACAACCTTCCCACCTGGACCCAGCACAACATTTCTAAACCTATCACTTCTCCTCCAATTCCCTCCTTTTGCCTTTCTTCGAATAACAATACCAGCGCCTCTTCCTCACTTTATAACCATACGCATAACACGTAAATCAAACGGCAACTCAATCAAATCATAGCCATCGAGATCATCGGTGTCGCTGGGAAAGGTGCGGTTCTAGTTTGTGAGGTAGTAATAGAGGAGTTGTTCGCCGGAAGGGTATAACCGGCAACCTGGCGGTGGTGAGAACGACAGCGTTTTGGGGTTTTTTCGTGTGATTGTCTTCCATTGTAGTATTTGTGAGTGCAGCAAAGGAAAAAAACTGTGAGGGGTTAAAAAGGGATTTGTGAATTAGAGAGAAAGATGGGTACCCTTGTAGTTTTTCTCTGGGCCTTTGCTCTAGTAGTGTTAAACTCCAGTGTATGTTTTGCCTTGTCATTGTTAAGCTATTATTTTTAAAACTATACTATTTCTCAATTATTATTATTGTAAATAACACTTTTTTTTTTTTTTTGTCAAAGTTGTTTCTATTACCATCATTGTTTTAATCATACTATTTCTCAATTATTATTGTTTTGACATGTACTAGTTTGACAAATATTTGATCAAATTGTATCAATATTAAAAAAAATTCTTATTTTATTTTATTTTATGTAGTCAAATGTAGACTTTTCCACCACCCTGACCTAAATGTGAAAATATGCCCTATCCAAGTTTTTCTTTCACCCTTGAGTGTCTCAATTCTCAAATGTATGCTTGCCTTGTTATCCTGTTGCCCACTTTATCTTGTGCATTTTCATGCTATTAACCAAAAAAAAAACCAAGTGATTTATTGTGCCAACACTATAGCTGACGACGATTCGTTGCAATATAGACGACCAAATTTTTATGAATAGCACAAGTATAACATGTACTAAGGACAGTATTTTTTTTTTAATTACATGAGCCCAGATCGATGACCAATTTGTAAAACATTGTTAGAGATTAGAAAAATTCAATGATAAGGAACCAAAATGAAAAATACAAAGAAATATAATGGCTAATCTAATATTATGAGGCAAAGTTTGTTTTTTTGGTTTTTTTAAGCTATTTTTTTCCTATCAATTATGTCCTTTTTCAATCGTATTTGCATGGAATAATCCTTGAAACCATGGTAAAAATATCAAATCAAAAAGAAAAAAAATGGGAAAATCACTGTAGCTTTAGACTCATATCTACTGTGGATTTGCACAGTATCTTAGCTTCTTTTTTTTCTTTTTTTTCTGTTCTCCTGATTTTTGTTTCCAGGTTGTTTGCAAGAGATATGGCAGGGTAAAGGGAGAAGTTGCGGAGTTTAGTGAAAAGAAAGCAAGAAAGGACAGTGTTCCATGAAAAGAGGAGAGGAGATCTAGAAAACACGATAATCAAATTCGTCCTTTATGTGCTTTTATTGAAAAAATAACACAACACAGGCAGAAACGAGGGATTAGTTGCAGAATTTAAGGAAAAGCAAGCAAGAAAGGGTCATGAAAAGAGGAAAAGAAAAAGAAAAGGAAGAGATTGGAAAACAATGTTCCAGAGATCGTGCTTTTTACTATTGTGAGCACTGTGGACTGCTGCAGTTGGTGGAGTTAGGCTGTAAATCTTTTGCTCTTTTGATGGCTTTCTCTTCTTGTTCTCTCGACAAGGAAAAAGAAGCCGTGCGCTTTTGATCCACCAGACCATTTTCTTTCTTTTCCTTCCCCTCTTTCTCTCCTCTCTTTCCATTTTATTTCTCCAGTTCCATTGTGTTTTATTGATCATTTTCCTACTTTTTGATCGCAGATATGATGTGAGGAAGACATCGAGAAATCATGAAAGAAAGAGATGGCTGGAGGGGCACTCAGAGAGGGGAAGGATTGTTTCCGTTGAAAGAGGAAATCGATGAGAAACAGGGGTTTGCGACTCTTCTAACCCTAATTGAAATGTCAATTGTTAACCTTTCGTACATGTAAGATTCCTCATTCACGAGTGGTATAAGAGGTTGTGTCTGATATTCATAAATTAAAATTTGAAACCTTTTTATTACCTTCCATTGAAGATTCATTAAGTGAGATAATGAAGTTTTGGAAAGCATGAATGCGTAAAAATTGCTTCCATGGTGTATTAAAAAGAGAGACAATCACTCCAGTTGAAACACATGTTATGAGGGCGTTTCTTTAAATTTTGAAAAAAAAAATTTGTTTAAAATGAATTTTTTATATATTTTTTTAAATCATTTTAATTTGATTGGGTGTTGTAAAAAATTATTTTTATAAAAAAAATATAATGACTTTTACTAAAGAGGGTTTCGGTCCTATTATTTTTTTATTTTTTTAAAATAATATCATTACTTTGATGCTTCAAAAAAAATTCAACATAACTCTTTTACAAGACTTTATAGTACTAGGAGCATTATTATAATTGTAATGTATTAAATATCACTAAAAAAACATTATACACGCCAGCATGTGGATGACCCCACACTGTTTAGGCAATAGGTGTAGAACTGTTCGACCACTAAATACCACCTTCTAAGGTAATATTTAGAAATTCTCAGTGTCTTCTACGCTATGAGACGACACCTGAACTATAAGCGCCTGTAGTTTGGTGTCAAATACCTTTCTTCTTCTTTTTCTTCTTCTTCTTCTCTCTTTCTTTATCAAATTTAGTGCTAGCCCCCTCAAAATTTCATACTAGCCCCTTCAATTTCTTTTTACTTCATATTTGGTCTTTGTCTTTTAATTATTATTTTTTATTTTTGAATAAACTATAAAATTATAAATATTTTTTAATTTTACAACACTATGATGTTTTAATCTTTCAAATTTGGTTCTTATTTTTTTTATTGCTATTTATTTTGTTTGAAATTATTTTTTAAATCATTTTTTTAAAAATTTCATTATCCTTGAGTTTTTTCCTACCAATTTTTTTCCTTGTTTTTTTTGTTATTATTTTTATGCTTTTGTAAGTTTTTTTATTAATATTTTTTTCTTGATTTCATCCTTTAAAATTAAATTGGTTGAGAAATAAGCTTATTGATTGAACCTGGATCCAAGATTTCACATGTTTCGAGTTTTAGAAATTAGACCAGGTTTAGGAGGTTTGCCTGGTTTTGTTTTTCTTTTTTAAGATGATGTTTTCTAAATTTTTCTGTCATTTTTTTTAGTTTTGCTTTGTTATTTATTGCGGCTTGCTTTTTATTGGGTTGACCCCAGGTTCATGATCAGGATCACTAGTTGTAAAGGTTAATGCGAGTTCACTTTTCTTTTTTTTCTTTTTTGAATTGATTTATTTCAATTTCTTCTTCAAACTCTTTATCTTAATTTCTTCCTATGAGATTATTCAAATCTTATATCTATAGTCGCGGGGTTTTCAAGTTCACCTGATTTAATATGGTTTTTTCTAAAAACAATTTGGGTGGACTAGATGAAATTTCTTTTAAACACAAAAAAATCAAATCAAATAAAAAAAAGCACATATGACAAAAAAACAATTCAAGCATACAGATTCAAAGATGATTTGGATGTATAGCGATAATGTATTTTGTGTTTTAAAAAAATAATCCAAGATACCATGAAGATCAATTCAAAATAAATCAAATACTTTAAACAAATTTCAATTCAAAAATAATCAAATGCTCCGTGACCTAGCCTGTCAAATATGCAATTTTGATCATGGCCTTTACTAGTTTAAGAATTTTGTGTGTGTGTGTGTGTGTGTATTCAATTGTGAAATTGAAAAATAAATAAATTAAAGGACTTAAAGAGAGGTTAGGCAAACGTGCCTGAACCAAGTGACCCAACACACGTGAGCCTCTAAGAAAAGAGCCCAGGCCCGCACATCTTGGTCTGGTTTATATTTTTATATTTTTTTTGAAAAAAAAACAAACGACGGGTCGTCTACTGCAGCTGACAACATGTCATCTCTTACCCATAATTTGGCCATCACGAAGATGGCTAGAAAATCAAGGAAGGTGATTTTTTTATAAAAAAATTCCAATTTTTGATTATTTTTTACTCGAAAACACCTAAAAAAACATAAAATTCTTTATAAAGCATTTAATAACCCTAAAAAACTTGAAATCACTCAAAAAAACCAAATCAACTGGAAAAGATATAAATTGAACCCAATCTCCTTTTCCATGAATATTTAGAGACAAAAACAACCATCATCAAATTGCCCTCATCGAATGAAATCCGTTAACACCAAAATTTACCTTTCTCGTGGCTAGAATCGATGTCAATCGATGATTCTCTCTCATCAATTAAAATTCAGTTACTTTCTCTTTCCTTTCTGAAACTCAAAAGCTGAAAAACAAAAAAATTAAACGTTCGATAAAAATTGAATTTTGGAAAAATGGATGGGGCATCAAGGTTGAATAAATGCAAGTAGAAGGACAAAATGATGTTTTCCCCCAAAGTTTAGATTGGCCATGATGTTTTCAGTGTTTTCCATTTTGATCCCCTGTCATTGAATTTTTCCTTAATAAAATTTGACAAATTAAAATTGAGCATATAAGGATGCAATTGTAAATAAAAAAATAATCGAAGACTGGAAAAAATTTCTACAATATCCACAATACCAAACACTATTATGTTTTTGTTTTTAGTATAATTTATCCCTTTACCTAGTCGATGGAAAATTTAGAGTGCCAGATTGTGGAAAAATTGGCCTTTCTGATACTGAGTTGGTATGTTTTATTAGTTTGATGGGGTAAAGTTGACGACAAATTAACGGGCTTTGATTGGTCAGAGAAGAAGAGAAAAGAACTAACGTGGCCATTGAGTAATTTGGTATGTGCTGTCCTTGCTGAATGTCTTGAGCACATGTTTAGTATCAGCATAACAACAGTGCGAGTTTACAATTTATTTATGAGCACATATCACCAGTTTTACGTTACAAATAGGATTTCTAATATATATATATAAAAAAAGATACATTTTCTAGTATCATACTTTTTTTAACTGAAAAATAGGAAGATGATGTCCGCACTTAATAAAATAAATTAAAAAAATATACAAATCAATAAATTAAATATAATTTATTAATAATAATTAAATACTAAAATGAAAAGCTGATATTTCTAGTAAAATCAAAGATAAATGGATATGAAAATATTTTATTTTTATTATCCTTTTTATTTATTTTATCTTATAGGTTAGTTCTGGTTTCTAAAAAAATAATTTTTATTTTTATAATTGCATCACACAAATATAACTTTGTATATATATATATATATATATATATATATATATATATATATTATAAGAGGAGAGAATTTAAAGATAAATTACAATAATCAATTGAAAGTATGATAAAATTAAAGAAATAATTAAAATATTAATTACTTTTTTAAAAATATTAAACTAAATTATTTTGAAACATAAAATTAAGAGAGTTGTACGTCTTTGGGTTCCTTTTGGATGTTCTAGGGATGCTAGGAGATTAATAATACTTGGAAGGTTTGTTTTTTATTGTTGAAATTGAAAGTATCATTGCCTAGTCACACTTAATTATTTTACTCGAATATAATAATTTTTCATTGTATATTCACTTTGAAAAGAGTTTAATTAAGAAAGTGTATAGTTGTTATCATAAATAATAGTTATAGACCTTACTAACTAGAGCCTAAGTAAAAACAAGTTTGAGCAGACATTTCACATTTAGCATTTCCTTTATAAACCTTCAAGGATATGATCTAGCACTCTCATCTTTTAATTATGTGATGATGAAGAGCTCAGTTGAGCTCTTTTTAACTAGTATGTTAGCATTAAAGTTGGAGATGAGTTTTGCTCTAAGATCATAAAAATCAATGATAAATCCAGGTTTCAGGCTATGGTATCATACCTGAGTAAATCCGTGAAATGTTATCAAAAGAACTTTGCACATAACATTGTTATCTTGTGTTACAAGCTCCAAGCTACTTCATACATTTAATATTATTTTTTTTAGGTTTGTTATAATTTTTTAAGTTTACTTTTACCAACATGTAATTTTTGGAGAGACAAGTGTGTAAAATCTTATTTTAAAGTTGGGAATATTCTCTTACTTGGTAGGGACAATATTCATTCTTTAAAGCTTGTATCATTAATTACTAATCTCATCTCATGTTAGGATTTATTTGTTAGGATTTATTTTATAAGGAGTATAGGAGTAAGATTCAAAGGGAGATCGTGGTAGGTATCTATGTGGTAATGATTTGTTAAGGCTCTATTTTTTTATATTTGGAGTTCAAATTTAGAAAGTCCAGTTTGAGAATATTTTCCATGGTGGGAGTAACTTTTTTGGAAGGCTGGAGTATGAGTATTCTCATACTTATTTTTTTGTACATCGTTTCATTCCCTTTTAAAAAAAAATTAGAGTTATTTATATGCACTTAATGATGTATATAGTGGAGCTAGATAGATGTAATCCAGTACACAATCCTATTATTACCTATATTCAAGCTTACAAAGGATGAGGATGGGGTACAAAAATAAATATTAATATCTATAAACAGCGAGGAGTCTTATGTATTTTATGTATTTGATAGATTATGATATTTGTCTATGTTGAGCTTAAAAACAGTGTCATGGTAGTTGAAGAAACAACTCATAGTTACTTTGTCCATCATTGCGGTTTCGTGGGCTTGTTTAAGCGATATGGTTAAGGAGGATACTTGGAGAACTTAGTCACGTTCAACATAAGTCCTTGGCAGTTTAGCAATTAAGTTTTCTAAGAATCCAGTAATGCATGGTCATGGAAAACACATAGATGTTCATTTTCTTCTTCTTGGTAAGTTCACAAAGGATGAAATTGTAAAGATGGTCCATTGTCATTCTCAAGAGCAAGTTGCAGATACAATGACTAAGCTCTTAAAACTTCTTGAGAATGTGTGATCTAATGAATGTTTGTTTCGATCCAGATGTAAACTGATTGCTAAAGTTATTGGTGTTTTTAGCCATTAGAGTCCGGTTTGTCTGTTCGTTACTGTTATGTTAATAATTCTTACTGTTAAGGAACTTGTCATTTGCTTGGTCTATTCCCTAGCCATGTACCGCGTCATTAGAATTGCTAGACGTGGGTTGCAATCAATCTAGTTGTTTACTTCAATGAAATCTTTCTTCCAATTCTTGCGTGTATTACATAAATAATCCGTTCTTAAAAAAATACACCGATTAAAATGGTTGTTGTGTTGGAGATGATGGTGGGCTAAGCATTATAAATTTACAATAATAGTATGTTATTTCACAAGGGGGGAAGGGAGATGCAGTGTCGCCGGTGTTGTCATGGCAAAATTGCCATTATTTACAATAATATAATCTATCATTTTTAAAAAAATAAAATTGCTCATGTTCCTTATTTTCTTTCCTATACATTCCTTTCTCACACATGAGCATAAAACTATACTCTTGTGAGATATTTTAAAAATGGCAATTTACCTCCTCATGATCCCTAGAACTTATTTGAAACCTATTGGTAAGAATGTTTGGTGCACCAACCTTTAGGTTCCAATTTGTCGTTGTTCAAGTCCTTCTCTCATGAGCCCAAAGTCCAGTAGGAGCCACAACGCCCACGTCAAGTTACATGACTGCCGCTAGCATTAGTTTATAATTTTAGCAACGTTTGTTTTCAAGTTTGAAATTGTGATTGATTGAGTGTATTTTAAAAAAGTGTTTTAAAAAATGAATTTTGACTATTATTTTGTGAAAAAAACATATACTAGAATAAAAGGTTGAAAAATGATTTAAAATAAATTGGAATATTTTAGAGAATTGATCCAAAATATAAGGCAAGTTGAACTGATTCTCCACAATTCTAAGACATGATATGATCCTACTTGTGAAATCTAAACATAGTTCAGAATCGCTTCTAACAAATATTCAAAATCTCCCTGCCTCAAAAATTTAAGATACGTTTTGTAACAACAAAAACCATTTCAAGAAGATGGACCTGTTTAGAAAACCTAATATTCTGAGGATTTGTAGAAAAATGTCCTACTTTAACACCTTTTCATCTAATTTCATGGCATGTCAAACATTATTTTGAAAGGAGAACGATTTATAAACAAGTAGACCATTCTAAAATTCTATAAAAATTGATGTCGCGACTCACAAGGATCATCGGAAAAATCTAAGTAGCCTGTCCAACATAAAGAGTAGCCACCACAAGGATTTGTTCGAGGATGTTCTGGCATTGTTCCTTGAAAACCACAACCTTCGGTTTTGGAATCCTCTTTTACCAAAATTTGAAGCTATAATGGTTTTCCATGACATCCACGCAACTTCGTCCTTGGATGTTTGAGAAAGGATGTTAATCGGCACGGGCAGTGTGCTTTTAATCAAATTTATCGTCATTGCTGATGTTTGTTAATGATTAATTGTTTAAATTAAAAGGACCAAAGCGTGGCGCATGTTTATTAACCACCACCAATTTGTTTTTCTAGTGGTTGTTTGTCACGGGCTCATGCATAAAGAAGGGCAGACGACTTCACTGAGCTAGAGATGGTAAATACAAGCACCCCAGGATGCAGCGACCATGTTTCAACCAGACCCCAACTCACAGTGAGTTAACCAACTTCACCAGTGGGAACCTCTTTCTATAGCACAGAGGCCTACCCATCCGAGAAAACAATGTTAATCAGCAGAAGCGGACTGCGAGATACACAACCACGTAGCAGCCAATTATACAAGAACTGCACACAACAAAAAATATTCTTCATCTGGGTTCCGGGTTCCTATCATCCTCGGGATTCTTGGTTCCTCCCCACGCATAGAGCTCACTTGTTTCAAGAAAACGGTGCAATGCTCGTCTACCTGCACACCCATTTAAGAACCCCAGTGGTAATAATGATACCATAATTCAAAGTAAGATGCTTCCCAGGCCTGGACTCGACAAGTGAAACATAAAAAAATAAAACGTCACAATTAACAAATAACCCACAGCCAGCATTAATCAAACTAAAGAGAGGAGTTAACGGTAGAATCTGCAAATGAGTCGGAAAAAACACCCCCGACAAGACACAAGGAAAATCTATCAAGTTCTACCAAATACCCGGGGATCTTGCACAACACAAATGATTGCATACCAGGAATTCCAAATTTCAATCCCCCTACTTAAACCTAAAACCACACAATGGATGGAATGTAGCAACTTATCTGCCAATAAAACCAGGTCTAGATTTTGCAAAACCAATCCGATGCACTCTTTTCCTAAACCACCAAACACACCTAAGAAACAAGATTTTCATTCAGAGACAGTGAGGCAAGCTGGTCCGCTGGACTGTTGATCTGCTGCTGAGCAGCTACAGTCCTAAGAACCTCCATAGCCTCTGCCACTTTTGCCTTCAAAGCCTCTGGTGACTCGAGCAGGTGCAAAACCTCAGTTTGATCCATCTCTAGAAGCATGCCTGTAACCTTGGCTGCTGAATCATGCTCCAGCTGATCCACTAGGGGGTATAGACCCTCACCCAGCATCTGCCAACCAATAGAATCAAGAAAATAAGATAAAACTCTATGCCCAGGGAATCACTGGAACAAGTGAAGACAAACAAAGTGATGTGGACCCCACCGTCCTTTGCTGTTCAGGTGTTGCATTTGCAAGGGCAGTAGCCAAAGCAGTAATGGGCATGGGCTGTCCGCCAGCAGCATCTCGTATTGGCATGACACCCATGTCATAAGGAACTGAAAGCATGCCACCAGCAACACCTGGCATCGGAACATCTGGCATGTTACGACCGGGTGGGTAACGATAGACACGTCCCCTGGGAAGCATCTGGAACAAACAAATAGGATAACACATTTAATACAAAGAACATGGGATCAAAATGAACATGATAAGTTAAAAATATCTTCTACTCACCTGTTGCTGCATGAGAGGGACTGGCTGCTGGGTCTGTTGAACAGGGCCACCTCCACGTCGCCCTCCAGGGCGCTGGCCTTGCTGACCCTGCTGAACAAGAGGCACAAAAAAATTTGGCATTGGAGCACCACCAGGCCTCATTCCAGGTACAAGTTGCTGTTGATAGCCAAATCCAGCCTAACAATCAACCATTATTGCTCATTATTGTGCATTATGGGTTTCAAATGAAAAGTAAACATGCAATAATATTCTGCATCTAGGTTCATATAAATGCCCCGCATCAACTTCAGAATTGAGAACGGAACCAAAGAAATAGAAAGAGAAACAATCATTTCCTAGCAATAAAAGCACATCACATCTCAGATACTCAAGCTGCAACGAATTCATATCATAAACATTCGGAACTGCTTCAAGTCTCAATAATATGACTTCCAAGCCAACTATCTTGCAGGATTCTTTACAAAGTTCATCCCAGTTTATGCTAAAACTATTGACCACAACAGTCACAGGCCGGTACAGGAGTTATTAGAACCTCATGAAATGTACAAATATCCATTTGATTTAAAAAAATGAATAAAGGACACATCGCACAATGTTGAATGAATCAGTACTAAAAACTCGAAACATCTACCATAAATGTCTGCATTTTGTGAGTGCATATGCACACCTCAACACAGACATTTTCTTTCTGATTATGTCATGGCAAAACCCCTAAATTTAATTTTGTGTTCATATTAATTATTCATTTCTAATTAATTTGGTAAGTTAACCCTTGTGTCCTCAAGAACACATTCAAGCGACCCTTTAGCTTCTTCGGTCACCTCTCAACAGAAGTGGGGCTGGAGTGCTGATATAAAAATAAATCACCATAAATTAGGCTACTTTGAAAAAAAAAACCCTTTCAAATTACAATCCCAGAAGCAGCAAGGAATATAATTTATATATTATTTTTTGTTTATATATATCTTTTATTGAGGTAGTTATAGAATGTAAAAAGGTTATCCTCCGCTGTAAATTGTGTCATTCTTTTTTTAGATTAATTTAATCTCTTTCCTAACAGTAAATAATAATGATGATAATAAAAGTAAAAATAATGATAATAAAAGATCCATTAAAACTGGAATCTCCTTCCACAAAAAACTATGTGCCGGTCCTCTTCATCACAACCCTCTCTTGCATCACACCTCCCTCTTTATGTTTTTATTTGGACTCAATTTGCTTAGGATCTTGAATAAGGGGACTTGAAATAATGCTAATTAGGAGGAGGCAGTTGAATGATAACTATAACTCTTTCTAATTCAAAAGACCCTCTCCTTAAATTCATGCTTCTTATTCTTCATTTGATTCCACTAAAGCTTCAGTTTCAAGAGCCCAATTTCTGGGTTTGAGTTGATCTCAATTGCAGGTTCCAGAAATTTTTTATGTTGTTCTTGTTGCAATTTCTGAGTGTGTTAAACCTTTCCTTTTCGTTTTTTACCCGCATTCTATTTCTGATAGTTCATAATTAGCTTAAGATTTGAGAATTTCTAGCTACAACAGCACTCTGACCCCACTTATTGTCACATGATCATATTTGATGGAGGAGAAATGACAAAAGTTAGCTACAAGGGTTAATTAAATGTGGTATGAGAACAAAAGGGTTGATTGACAGAATTAAAATATTAGAGGCAGGAATTTTTTTTGACAAAAACACAGATACATTTTGGGGTTTTGCCTTGTGTTAATTGTTGATGCATTACATGCCTGACAAGACCTCCTTCCAACAACTACAATTTAAAAGTACACCTCATTTTGAAATATATGGACATGCTGGCCTGGAAAGCCACCACAAATGCATATACTGGAGGAATGGTGTAAATCCCATAATGCGGCAGGCAGGGATTTCAAATATATTCATATAGTTCCAAAAGATCAAAACTGAAAGGGTTATAAGAAATTGCTAAAAAACATTTTGAATATAAAACGAACAATTCAAACATAAAAATGAACTATCATTCTATAGCCATAGAGACATTGACTAGAAGAACCAAATAAATAGCAAATGATCTGGCAATCATGAAGAATGAGGTATCTTTCTATGGCCATAGAGACATTGACTAGAATGAACTATCATTGCCAGATCATTTGCGCTATTCATTTGGTTCTTCCAGCCCATGTCTCTATGGTTATAGAACGATAGTTCATTCTTCTTCTTCTTCATGATCTGGTAAGCATGAAGAAGAAGAAGAATGAACAATCATTCCATAGCCATAGACATTGACTAGAAACAAATGAATACCTGAGGAATCATTGCTGGAGGTCCTTGCCCATATAGAAATTGCTGCCCAAGACCGGGAGCCCCAGGAGGATACATTTGCATACGAGGAGCAACTGAAGGTGCCATGGCAACTGGCCTCATTTGAGAAAATTGTGCCTGCAAGAAACAAGACAAGTTAGCAACAAAGTCACAAACAACCACAGTAACATTGAACATGCATCAATAGCATTTAACAGAAAGGAAGTGATCACATGTTCCAATAGAAAATAAACCACGATAGTTACCTCTCTTTTTCCTACCACCAATTGAATGTGATTTCATACATGTTACATAGATATCACCCAATAGCTAAAAGAACGAAACATGCTTGCATCAAAAAATGGTAGGGATCATGATCCCATAACCATCAATACCATTGCTTTTCGGGAGGTGGCATCTCCATGGTCTTGCCAGAAGAAATGACAATATGCTAGAGAAACAATCCACTTGAAAGTTAATACACCTCCCTTAGAAATACCATGGAACTGTTTGAAGAGACTAGATATATAAATATCTTTCAGGAAGAAAAGTTTAGAATGAAAAGGTAAAGTTGTTAAAAGTACAAATGCACAATAAAAAATACAGTACATAGTAGGTATCAAGTAAAAATGCCTTTGAAAGTTCATACACTTACCTTAGAAATACTATGGATTCAATGCGACTAGATAAATAAATATCTCAGGAACAAGAAAAGTTTAGAATGAAAAAGAAAAGTTGTCAAAAGTACAAAAGCACAATAAAAATACAGTACATAATAAGTAAAGTATCAAGTAAAAATGAAAATGCCTTCCGAACAGCCAGAACATCCAAAAAATACAATAAGTAACTTCAAGGAGACAGTATGGAATAATAGAATATTTTCATCAAGAACATTTATTCATTTGCACCCAAAATAGTACCTGTAGCCTTGCTCTTCTCTCTTCCTTCCGTTGAGCAGGGGCAACATACAGGGGTTTGCTAACAACCATTTTTCCATTCATCTCTGCAAGCTGTATAAAAACAATAAGGATGAATATGAACTTAGATTATAGTGTGGCAGCCATGAAGCTCATAACTTACAGCTCTAGATGCTTCTTCAGGAGTTGAGAACGCAACAAATCCAGAACCTCTGCTAATACCACTAGGGTCGTGCATAACCTGTAAAATTTGAAAAGTGAAAAATGCTTGAATGTCAACATCCATGGGAAGAAGAAATAGTGCAGGGCTGATATACTTCATATATGTGTAGTATTTACATACCTTGCACGAAGTAATAGTGCCAAAGTCAGAGAACAATTCCTTGAGTTTTTCATCATTAACGCTATCGTCCAGATTCTTGATATACAAATTCACGGCTTGGTATTTTTCAACAGATTCCATGCTCTGCTCAAATCGCCCTTTCAGTTCAAGCTCTCTTTCAGATTTTTTTTGGGCTTTTCCAACATACCACTCCTTATCATCAAATTTCTTGCCGTTAAGAGCCTCTACAGCTTTGGCAGCATCATCTACATTTTCAAAGTTGACAAATCCAAAACATTTTGATTTTCCATCTGCATCCCTCATCACTACAGCACTAGTAATTGCTCCATGTTCTTCAAAAATACTCTTCAAGTCTTCGTCTGTTGTGGATTCAGCAAGATTTTTCACATAAATGTTGTTGAATTTGATGTTACTTAGAGCACTATCTCTTTCCTGTTTGCGCAGAAAGTGTCCAACATACACTTGTTTATCATTAATCAGCATGCCATTTAATTTATCTATTGCATTTTGAGCAGCCTCCTCACTGTCAAATTGTACAAAACCATAGCCCTTGGACTGGCCAGAAGCATCAGTAGCGACTTTGCAAGAAAGAATATTACCGAATGAAGAAAACGTGTCGTGTAAAGCTTTGTGATCAATAGTCTTGTCCAGATTCTGAAGTCCCCAAAATGCAACGCAGAATATAAGGTCAGGGTTAGTCTAAGGCATCACAAAAGAATAGGCAAGAACAGAAGCCCATGCAGCTCCAAGGCAGTTTTGTTTTCAGAATATATAAACACAGAAGTATAAAAACGATCAATATAAAGCCTTTCCAATTGGAGAATTGATATCTTAGTAGCATAAAGAAAAGATTTGAATTCCAGGCAACCAAAATAACCATCAGCTACCTTAAAAGAGATAAAAGAAAGAAAAGTCAAATAGAACAGTGAAAGTGAAAACCTTGATAAATATATTCGCCATGCCACTCTTACGAATACTTGGGTCCCGATGTGAATACATGATCCTGAGAGGCTTGTTATTGAGTGGAGTGAAGTTTAAGACATCCAATGCCCTTGCAGCTGCAGATGAGTAAATAGATAATAAGCATGTGCAGTGAAGAACAAAAGTAAGACAACCATGAGCTTCAAGTAAAGTGTTAGTGTCATTAAAGCAAGTGTGGAAGTGAGCTGTCAACATAGGCACTGACTAGTGATACCTTGCATATGTTTCTTTAATAAAGAGTAATAGCCTAACAAACTTCTATAATATGATTTTCGAATTACCACATACATGGAAAAGCCACTTGAATGCTAAATCACTTCAAAAGCTAGGGGCCTATATTACATGACCAAATCATCCTACACAAAATTCAAATCAATTGCTACCACCTCCACCTTCTGTATATTATGGGCGTGTCTTCCCTTTCTATCTTTACACTCTTGATTCACATTCTCAGATGTGAAACCTTTGCATCCCTGGGAATGGGCAAGATTGAGGGAGCAAGTAGGTTTAATGTGTATTACTAAAGCCACATCCTAACTCCCATACATGGATTATAGTTTATGTACATGCTATTCCTTTACGGTTCAAAATTCTGATCACAATCCTATAAAATCTCACCCATTTGATCCAACCAGTTGTGACTCTGAAATTAAAATCTTACTTGATCTCTCCAGCTAGCTCAATTGTGAGCATAAAAAAAAATGAAGGTCACACAATGGCAGAGCAAGTACAGGTATTAGTAGCATAGCAAAAAGTGGTTGATCCACACTCTCCGCAGATCATAATAGATCCAAAGGAGAAATAAAATTTATGCAATGGTTTAGTGAGTGAAATTAAATTGATCACTCCTGGTACCAAAAGTCCTCCAGGCTATGTAGTCTCACTCAACCCAATCCATATAAGTTTAAAAACTCGCACGGGTTCCTACTTAACCTAAAGTTAATGGGCTTTAGAACATATCTTCCTAAGACTTATCTTCTCAGCATGGTCCCTCAACGTAACTTCATCTATGGTACTGTATCATTAGCAAATATCGCACAGAAAAATTCCCACTCTTTCTTAAAGAATATTTCTAAATGATAACGGATATTTTTTAAGCATGACAGCAGGAGTTATAGAGTCTAGGGCATTACACGAACTCGTCAATCCCTAGGTTACACTGGATACATGTTTGACGTTACAACAACAAAAAACACTACCATATCCAGTTTTTATTTAATACAAATTTGAATTTTTCAATAAAAATTAATTATTCTGTTAGATTCGACAATCTTCATCTAGATGATTAATTAAACCACATCAGCAGCTTAAATATCTTACGCATTCACATTTTTCAGTAATGTAAACTCAAATTTACAATAAGAAATGCAATTAAAAAAATATTAGTTCAAGGAAAATGCTAACCATCCTGAGGGTTGCTGTAGTTAACATAACCATAGCCAAGTGATCGCCTGGTGCTCAAATCCCTACAGACCCTAACCGAAACCACCTGACCGACCTGATTAAACAGATCGTAAAGCTGCGAATCAGTCACGTTGAAGTCAAGATCTCCAACATAAAGCGAAGTCGGCACAAACTGGATCGCTCCAGGTCCCGCAGTCACTCCGTTGGGTCCAGGTACTGGAGCCGCTGCTTGATGCACCTGAATCTGCGCCATCTCAAATAATAATAAAAATAGCACACAGGCCTTCTAGATCCTTCAAATATTTTCAATTTTTTCTTTTTTTGTGAACTTTTTATTTCCCTCTCCTCTTGCTATTATTCAATTAAAATCTAGAGATCGAAAAAAATACACAGGATTCTAAACTGGAAATTTAAGACCTAAAACAAGTAAATTTGGGGAGGAGAGGGATAGGTAGAGAGGGATAGATTCATCGGATGGAACCGAGCGGGATACGACGGAGAAAAGGAGAATATTTTTGGGATTTTTTTAGTTGGGAGGGCAGAACAAACTGCACCGCACCGGTAAAGCAGTGACTGGTGCAGTTTATATAGTGAGGTTATTAGGAGAAAGAACCCTAGTTTCGTTATCAGAGAGACTTTAATTGTTGGCCGTTCGATCATGTCGTGGCCCGTTGACTGGGGTTTGTTTGAACGGTTATAACGAATCCATCGTGATTATGATTAAATAAAGTCAGGTATGTTACGTAACAATTGAGCGCACGGGACGACACGGCTGGGCACCCTATAATACTTTCAATCCCCCGCATAAGTCTTTTTTCCCGCAATAATTTTATTTTTTTACCGCTACGAAATAAATACCTTGGAAATTGCTAATTTTATTTTATTTTTTGTTAAAAAAATTTCATCCAGCCCAATGGACCAGAGATTTCTAATTTTTGTCTCATTTCGGTATGGTGTCTAAAAAGCCCAAAAAACCAAGAGCTATGAACTTAGCCGAAATTATTCAGATCGGCCTTAATGCCAAAGTAAAAGCCCAGAACGACCTCCTCGGTGGCCCAATCCCATGTTTTTCTTTTTTGGTGCTAATGCTTATATAATTAATAATACGGGGCATCATCTTTGAGCAAAACCCATGGAGGGGAAGGTGTTGTGCGCTTTATATAAAGCTCGTCATTGATAACGTGCATTCCATGATAGAATTATGTACTTAGGCTATACACCTACAAGTCTCATCTCTATCATGTAGTCCTGCTAATTATCAACATTACAGATTTGGATCTTCTTGTTTTCATTTCTTTATTTTTAGTCAGATTCGTTAAGCCTGAGATACGAATTAATGGTTATAATTTTGACAAATATTAAAAATTGGATCTTTGTAACCTGGGGTACTTTCTTCATTATTCCTTGCATAATAATATTTATTATATTATTTTGGTAATTGTTCTAGGTTTTAAGGAGTTTGAGAAGAGTAAGGTCTAATCTAATAAAAAAATATAATTTTTTATCTAATGAGAGACTGAGAAAACCTTTAAATAAGGGTCAACATTTATTATGTGGTATTGTCTTTATTTAAGTTGTTGTATTTGAATTCTTTTTAATATTTAGATTAAAACTTTCAATTTAATTAGAATTTTACTGGTTAGGAATCTTAAAGTTAGATGTGCAAACCCCATGTTAAGTAGTATAATTCCAAACCAAAAAACAATAAATTAAGAGAAAAATCTTTATGATTAGAGGTGAAAATTTCCAATTAATTAGCGTAAAAACTTGGATGAAATAAAAATTTGAAATAAAAATTTATTCAATATGCAAAAAGCATCGATGACTAGATATTAGACAAGAATAATATGTGGGACAATTTAAGAGTGGCATATTCATCAATAAAGCAAAGTCTCCCTCCCTCATTTATGATGAAGACCACGCTATTTGTAGTGTCGGGAAACTCTTTTTTTTTCTCCTTTATTTTCTCCATTCCTCTCAAATATTATGACATGGAAAGTGATAACTAAGTGATTCTTACTAAAGTAATTAAATCAAATTAGAAAAAATCAGAATTATGATATAAGATTGAAAAATACTCATTTAGTTATACTCATTTAGTTGGGTTATTTGGTAATGGTAAGATGCTCATTTTACAATAAATGCACTTATTTTCTTGAATTATGATACAAGATTGAAAATCCCTGATTTTTGAATTTTTAAGGTTTAAATAAACTTTAATGAAAATGCCAAATTGTGTAAATTTATAGCAAATTAGGGTTGTGAACACATGGATAAAGTTCTAATGTGAGAAATTTAAAACCAATTTAAGAAAATAAAAATCGTAAGTGGCTGGCCTTGATTAGGTATATGAGGAGAATTTAAAATTTTGACTAAATTGTGTGATATTTTCATGTATTAATGAAGCTAAGAATGTTTAAGCTTGATTAAGAATCATGTAATGTGGATTGCTAAAAATGTATTTATTATGGTCATATAATGGAATGATGAATTCGTTAGAAAGTTGACTAAGTTGTGTAAGTGTTTTATTTTAAATGATATTATTGTACTTAAACTTAACTGACATGATGATAAAATTGTATTTAATCATGGTTATGATTCATGTGAGATAAAACACAAAGATATTGGGTTATGTTTGGAAATGTGGAAAGATATAAGTATAAGAATTGGTAGATTACATGAATGTTTAGGGTTTTAAATGATATGGTGATGTTAGAAATTGATTGAGAATTATAATTTAAATAGTTATATATATTGTGTCTTGATTGATGATTTGAAAAAATAAGAAAATAGAAATTATATATGTTGGATGCAAAATGTTAGTAAAGAAAGGAGATTATATGCCAAATGCAAATTGAAAATATGGAAGAAATTGTGAAATTATATTTGAAATACAAATTAGTAATATGAAATGAATAATGATGTGTTTGAATAATAGGTTGGAATGAATTAGGTACTAATTGAGGATGTTTCTTTACAAATCATAAGGAACATTTAAGACTGGACTACAGTCGAGGGAGCTCGTACTACTAGAGAGTTAAGTAGGTGCTCGTCACCTTAATTTTTTTATTTAAAGATATATTCTTATTAAAATTTCTTTACACAAGTGAAATGAGTTTTGAGATAAAATTACAAAAACAAAATTGTGTTAAAAGAAAGTCAATTGTTTGGATGTGAACTAATCATTATATGTTAAGGTTGGCCATTTAGAAGAGAACTAATCATTATATGTTAAAGTTGGTTGTTTGATAATCATTATATGTTAAAGTCAGCAGCTTAAACAACGAGTGATTATTTATATGTTAAAATCAACTGTATGGACGAAGACTAATTATATATACATGTTTAAGTCAATTGTACTAGCAGAGAATAAACATTTAAAATTAAGTTAGTCATGCTAGCAAAGACTGATGGTGTAAAAATAAGTCAATCATGTTAGCAACAGATAATTATTTGATATTTAGGCGGGCATAATAATGGAAACTGTGTTAGATAATTTTAATCATAACGACGAAGCTTGTAATTGAAAAGGAATAATTCACAAGAAGTGAAACTATTAAGGTTTAATATAGTACATGAGTGTAAGATATACCATTGTCGTAGTGATTTTGTGGTTGAAATTGCATAGTTTTTTTTTGTGCTGGGTGGAATTCATAATTTTCATCTCATGACATTTAATTAAATTGATGTATATGTTAAGTTTAGAGTAAATAATCTATGGAAAACAGTCTCTGAAAATTCCTGTAAAACTTTAAGCGCGATCTAACGGTCGGATTAAAAGTTCTTGTCTTTTTTAGCCATTATTTTAATCTGGAGTGACCAAACATCTTCTCGAGATTAAACCTATCTCACTGGTCCATAAATGCATCTGCTAAATCATCCTCGTAATCTATCTGAACAAATCCTCATCTAGTTGTGGCAGACTCACACTTGGCTACCCATAATCACCCGTTATCGCAAGCCTAGCTACATCAGATACTATGGAAGATTATCTTGGCATTCCATTGCATATAATAGTTAAAGTATTGGAGGTCATAGATGATGATGAACTCAAGTTTGAAGTAAAAGAATGTGGTACGAACTACAAGTGGACTTCATAAAAATAGAAAGTATAAAATTAAATATATATTTTTCTTTAGCATGTACACACCATAAATTAAAATTTGAAATTTATAGGTCAAAGATATTTTACTTTGTGAATAGGTTGGTTACAATTTTATATTTGAAGTATCTATTAATTCGAAGTGATCGAGTTCAATTTCTAACTGTTAACTAAGGGCGAGTCTTTTAGAAGTTCAATTTTACACATAAGACTTTCTAGGTTTTGAGGAGTTTGAGAGGAGTTTAAGGTGTAATTTAATAAAATAAACATAATTTTTTATTTAATCGTTTGATTGGGTTGGAACTTTGACTAAAGATGCTAAAGGCCCTTTTCCTATAAAATTAAAACTTCATGATCATCGAAGACCGTGAAAACCTTCAAATAATGGTTGAAAGTTAATATGTGAGATTGTCTTTATTTATATTATTGTATTTTGATTTTTTTTATTTAAACTAAAAATTTCAATTTAATTATGATTTTACTAGTTAAGATTCCTAATGCTATATGGATTCTATTAGTTATGTAAGTTTTAAATGTAAATCTTTTTACTATAAAAAATTTTAGATCTAGAACTAATATAAATAAAAATGTTTAATTTATTTTTATTTGAAAATTCAAACTATTATTCAAACTTTTATAAAATGTCAAAGATTCTCTCTATTCCTTTATAGTACTAGGGTTGTAATTTTAACCTCAAGACTTGATAACCCTAGGTTTTTATCAATGATATATACTGTGTAATTTTGACAATTTGTTTTTATGGATTTTTCCCAATTACCCATATTTTTACTAAATTAAGGATATTGCACTTGCGATAAATACTCAGAGATGGCATTAACATTTGGTGGAAGATAATACTTATTTTTCGTCTGTCATGCTCTAATTTGGATGAAGTAAAAATTTAGTCAGTATTGTTTTTCTTATAATATATATATATATCTAGTAGTATTTTTCCATATGCATAAGAGTAACGCTACTTTTTTTTTCTTCCTATCTCATTTCTCTCCGAAATTAAAACTAGAAAAATACCAAATTTTAGCCATTGGAGATCTCCTGATGAGGACCACTTCTATTAAAGAGAAATTATCTACTCTCACTAGTTTACATTTTTTTTATATAATCTGGGATATTCAGATTAATTTATGTGCACTACGAGTAATTTTTAGATTCACTAAACATTTTATAAATCCAATAAACAGATAAAGTATCATGAGAATAATAAATATACACGCTAAAATTTGAATTTAGGATGCAGAGACAGAAAAACCTACAAGAGCGCTGCCACGAGCTATATACAGCAGTGATCATCTTTCCCTCCACATATTTTTGGCATGGTTTGGTTTTTTCCCCTTAATCAATGATATCTTTTTCACCAAAAAAAAAAAAAAAGAAGAAGCAATAATATCCTTGGCATGGTTGATGAGGAGCCCCACATAACAGTGACTGATATTTTTTTTCTTGGGAAAATGCATGTCAATCACTGTCAGCAAAATAAAGATAAAACTTTCATGACTCCTGATAGTTGATACGCTACTTTATGAAAGTCTTCTAAGTAGTGCTACATATCATTTTTTTTCTCGGTATCGGTGGCAGAAGACACATCTCTTTTCCGATTTGAAAATTGAAACTTGAAAATATGAAGCAGCTAGCAGGCTTAAAAGATTGGAACTAGGTGCGTGGACTTCAGTGTCCACAGGTTCCTCCTTTTAACCTAAAATCTTTTCTCAGCAAAGTTTCCCTAGTCGAAACGATCACACACATCTACAAGAAGAGACCGAATAACGAGTGACAGGGAGCTTTGGTTCCAAGTCAGAAAATAGAGTACAAAGAGACAATGCCTTTCTTCTTTCTCGTAACAAAGAAAGAAACTAAAGAAAGAAAAGCACGTCAAGGCAGATCATCACAATGAAATTAACAAAGTTGAATGGGATTTATTTATTTATTTCTTTACAACCCCTTCATCTGCCTTCCGGGTGCAATGGGAAAAGCTCGAGAGTTCTATCTCCCTTCTCTCTACATGACCTGCTGTCCTCTAATTCCAAGCACTCAAAGGTCCAGCTCCTACACTTTCTTTTGTATGGACTGTCCTCCTCTCTCTCCACCTCTCCCTGTACAAAAATAAGAGTATTAAATATAAACTAAGCGCAAAACATTCAAAGCTTCGTTTATCAGCGTGAATAAATTAAGAATTAAGTCTTTATGGCTGCTGAGACATACCCTAGTATCCAAAGATATAATGGTAACGGGAGATGGGGTTCTCGGACTATGGCTTAAACCAAGGCTGTTCCTCTTCTGTTTTTGCCTCTCGCGGGCTTTGTGATTTTGGAACCAGTAAAAAACATTCTTCCCTTCAATCTTGCCGTATCTGCTTAGTTGTGCAGTGATATCTTCTATTTGTTGCCCATTAGGAGTTCTCATTCCTCCCCTATACAACATCTCTAGTATACCTATCTGCTCTTGCGTTGGGTTCCAACGTGTCCCTCCCGGGTGCGTCTCCCCCTATATGCATCCGAATTTTTAATATTTAGGTAAGAAAACCACCGTGCTTGACCTAAAAATGCTTTTCTAGTTATCTTTTCTTTTCTTTTCTGACGTTTTTCTTTGAAAATTCATGTGCCGCTACTATCCATATGTTACGGTATATGTGTAGTGTAATTTAATTCGATGTCTGGAGTAATTAAGATAGCACAGATCAATCCAAGCAGAAGTAATTAAAAAAAGATAGTATTAGCTAGATAAGAATGATCAGTACCTGAGGGGAATCTTTCTTCTCGTCAGAAGAGGCAAGATTTCTAGGGCCACTGTCGGGTCTAATGAAGCTCTTGAGATCGAAAGAGGCAGCACTATGATCTGTGTTGGCCAGCTTGGGAGCGAGAGGGCGTAAACGCTTGAAACCCAGCGTAAGAAAGGGTTCGTGCTCCCAAAATCCACGTGCCAACTGATGCACCTTCATGCTTCCCATGGCGAAGGACTGAATGATAGGGAGTGGTAATTATATAGAGGATGCTAAAGAAAGTGGGATATGAGGTGGTGCTTAGAAGAACCCAAGACCAAATCATTAGGGGAGGTTGACTTATGATTTCCATTTTTAAAAGAAAGAACGAGGCACACACAAATTTAACACAGAGGGAGAGAGACCATGTGTGATCGATCGAGCGTGTGGGTGTGTGAGTAACTGTGTGTATATGCGTGTGGGTTGGCCCGTCTAATCGGGTCGTTTTTTTTCTTGCTTTCATGATAAGGTGTCCCATGTTTTTCGGTGGCCTCTTCGGTTCTCTCTCAAGCTTTTTTTTTGTTATTATAGTATAAAGTAGAGAGGGAGAGAATGAAAAAGATTCCTCCAATCCCAAAACTTGAAAATGGAACTTCTTTGCTTTTCAGGATACGGAAAAATATTGCTGACTGAGAGAAGCCAGCGAGTGAATGCCGTCGTCTTGAAGTAGTAGAGAATGTTGAAAAAACAAAGCATATATAATCACAATATATCTATTTGAATGTAGCAGCATACCATATCCAAATCCAAATCCAACCCCTCTTCTTCGAGAGCTGTAGCCTGTAGCTCGCTCCAGTTTCCCACGTAGAATAACCTCTCTAAATTATAAAAACCTCCGAACCCCACCTCTTATTCCCCTTTTTCTTAATTCTATAGCAGTATCTTATCGTGTCTTATTACACTAACTATATAATGTATTATCTCATAAACCACTGATTAGTTGATGATAAGTACGTATTATAACTTTGGGGTGAATAATAATTCTGATTCTGTGCGTTATAATTAGTTGTTGAGTGAAACTAGAGCATCGCAGAAGGATCTCACTGACTGCAATCACGGCCATCATGCACTTTGGACTGTCAATAAGTGATTCTGCGTAGCACGTGTGATTTGGTAAATGAATTGGGAGACATTAACAGCAGACGTGCTTGATTCATCTGGATTATCATCAATCACTATAAAAAAACATTTGCCAAATGGTAAATTTATGTTCTTAATTATTATATATATATGATTGCCCTTGTGGCTGTAACTTTCTCTAGTGGTTTAGTAATTAAGGGTGCCAATGTGGACAGACCAGAGTTCATTGTCTATTTATAGGAATCTCGACTGAGCTGAGCATGTTTTTCCTCTTATGGACAAGGTTACGTTATTGGAAGCAATTGCACTTCAAATACATGTCCTAAACGCATCAAAATTCGTTTCCAGTAATTGTGTGGAGAGACCTCGTGTCTTGACTTGGCTGGTGAGTCATCCATTATTAATTTTCACAGATTTTGTGGGGGATATTAATGTGAAATAAAAATGTATTAAAATATATATTTTTATATTAACAAATTAAAAATATCTTAAAAAATCAATTTAATATTTTTTAATAAAAAACTAATTTAAAAAGCATTTTAAAAAACATGTTTAAAATAAGGGATAAAGCCATTTTCCACGTGATAACAGTGAAAAATATTAATTTAATATTCTTTTTATATAAAACAAAATTTAAAAAGGATTTTAAAAAACATGTTAAATTAATAAGCTGTTAAAAACATTACGAGTACATTTGATTAACTAATGTAACAAAAATTCTTCAGGCTATGACTCTAGTGTAACTTTCATGCATCTAGCTGGCTATATTATCCATAAGATTTTTACCTATGGACAAAATTCACTATATTTTGTTTTTTCCGGTGAACAAAGGCTTCTAAGATAAAGATTTGGCGACCGAGTTGATGTGAACCTCTCTCTCTCGACCACATATTTGCAATGCAGTACAATAAGATCCTTCAGCTAACAATGTTTTCGGCCTGACATATGGATTTGGGTTGCTGAACAACTCATTCTAAACTCTTGACGCGTTTATACACAGACGCCATGCAGACCTTTGGCTTTCCTCTTAACATTTAAGCTTATCTGCTCTTGCTTTCCTTGCACAATTTAAAGAACCGACAACTTGGATTTCTTTTCTTTCCTTTCTTTTTATCATCAACAACTTGGATCTTCGTATAGCAGCCAATTCTTGAATTATATAAAACAAGAAAAGTAGTGAAAGGGATTTTTTTTTTAATTAAAAAGGTTGAGCATTGCCTGAACTGAAAATTATTGTTATTTTTGTTAAACATGTTGTTTGATGTGTCTAGATTTATTTTCAAGCTTTGTCTTGTCTAACTAATTCATAAATACATTCACCAGGAATTCCACGTCAGTACCCTCTACTGATACTAACTAAGCCTTTTTCACATAAATCTTAAATCAACTTCTTTCATAATGAAAAACAAGGAATATAAAGCTAATCACCTCTTATAAAGAACCCATTATGAATAAGAAAATCATAGATAATCAGGTTTTAACACTTTTCTTCTCTTATAACTCACCGAAATTCTTATAAAATTCATATTTTTTAAAACTATAAAATCTAGTGATCTCTCCTCTCAAAGCGACCAATAAGTCTGTTCTTTTATTTAAAACATCAACAACTCTATTATGAACTTAGCCTTAAATTTAATTCAGATTGAAAACTATTATAAATAAGTTACTCATTTTATGTGCATATAATTATTGATTCATTTCTAGCTATATAATAATTTAGCACCTCATGATCAAAATATAACACAAATTATTTTCCTATTAGGTAGATTTTTCATTTCTTTAGAGTTTAAAAATAACATAAAACTCTTTATAGCACTTCAATCTAGTATCGCTTCACTTTTCATTATAGAATTACTCGAGTCTTTTCTATTGGAACAATAAACTTCAAATTCTTACACTATAAATATCACATTCTATCTCAATCAATTCATCAAAATTTGAAACTACTAAATCTGGAAAATTCGAACATTTAATATGGCAATCGGTCAAAGCCACTTCATTTTTGTTGTTTTTTTAAACTAGAAAACCCATCTAATTTTTCATTAAAACTTAAACATGAAATTATGCTTCACTTCTCTCAATTGTCCCCACTTTAATTCATATGTGTTAATAGAATTAGATTTAAAAAAATCTTTTTGTTTTTTGTTCAAATAACTAGCACGCTATACTTTACTAGTACTTAAACCAGATAGCAATTTAATCTCTATGTTTAGCATCCACGACCTCTACAATATGCTTGCTGCTATTCCAAAGAGAACAACATGTAAAGGTTAAAAAAGTTAAAACATGAATGCCTCATGGGTGATTCTTTTGGGAATTACCTCTTCGAAGTTGCATTGTGAAGCAAAAAGTTGCAAAGGGAAGAGCCATCATAGCTAGTAGCTCTAGAAAGAGGAAGCTCGCTTCCAAAAGCGATCTCTTTGAGGTTAAATTTTATTGGCCAGGTGTCATTCTAGCTTGACGACAATACGTGGGGTAATGATATCAAATGTTGACATATAATTAACCTATGAGCTTGATTCCAAGTTTTTGGCCTAACGTACAATATCCCGTAACTTGATCAAACCAGCACCACCACCTTCAATCACGACAACATAAAATATTTACCTCTCAAATCCCAGTCTAGTTAGAGACAGGGAGTCATGCCCTTGAACCCGACCTCAGCTGTTTTGCAATTACATGACTAAAGCATGCAGCAGATGCCATGAATAGACTGCTTAATTTAATTGGTTAATTAATTACCCACAACGTACCATATCACAGCTGTTTATAGAATAATAGCATTTGAAGTGTGGAAAGGGGGGCAGAAGCTTTGAGACCTCTCTCATTCTCTTGAATTGACAGTGATAATTAATTATTAAACACAAGGGTAAGCTGTTTCTACTCTAAATTAGTGGCTGCTTGCTTGTAATTAGTTGGCACCTCTGTGCAATACCTGGCTATAAGCAAATTAAGGGTCTTTGATTAAAGACATAAACCTTCTTGAAAATGTGAGCGTTATACCGTGGGGGCTAAAAAAATTTTAAATGTAAAAAAAAGTATTAGGGGATTTTTTGGTATTGTTATAATTAAACCTGAAAATATAATTGTTTAATTTTTTTTATTAAGATAACTTTTTTATTAATGTGTCTCTTATTTGTCTTAGCAAATATATATACATGATTTTTAATTGGAATTATTGTTTCTGTTAAAAAAACATTTTATGATTGTTAAAATAATCTAACAAAATATATCAAAATAGTGTGTCCATATTTTGTGTTACTAAAAGCTAAAAAAAATCATAAATATAATAAAATTATGTTCAAAATCTATTTAGAATTTTTAAAAATAAAAAAATGATTTCAATCGAATTTCCATGAATAATGTTGTGTTAGCTTTATTATTTTCACATCAATTATATAATAATTAAAAAAATATTAAAATTAAACTAAAAACTTATAATAATATTTAAGATTCATGTCCAAACTAAAAAGTAAGAGAATTTAATAAATAAATTTAAAAAAAAACAAAAAATATATATATTAGGTCTGACCCACCAGAAATAGCTAGATCAGATTCGTGTGGGCTGTCACCTTTTTTTTATATATTTTTTTTTAAAAACCCACAAGTAACATGTTGTGAAAATATTGTCATCCTAATCTCTTTTACCACAACCTCTATGTTAGAAATGTGAAAATGTGGACTCCCACTCTAGCTACGGCGTGATATTGATATTCAAATAATTACAAAATATATTAATAGTTCACTATTTATATAAATAATAAAATATCATAAAGAATCCCAAATTTTTTTAGCTATGCAGGTTAATTAGATGGCTATAAAACAGAATTAATACATTATTTTTTTCTTACAAACAACAAAATTAGATTAAATGAGGCTGAATGCACACATCAAGACTAAATCAATAAGCATTATCCGTAGAGAAATTAACCCATAAAGCGATCACATCGAAGAGAATTGCTAGCTGTTTTTTCGTTTCTCGAATACTAGCTATAAAATATAATGATTAGTTCCTGCATTGATTCAACAAATGCAAATTTAATTCAGGGCTTAGAGGTTTCCCTACGTCGAATCAATACCTCTCAACAAACAAAGTGAGGGGCAATTAATCTTCCAGCATGTAATACACAATTATTGAAATTTGATCGAAGGTTAACGTCACCGGAGGAACACACGTTGCCGGAGCATTTTCGTGGAAGAAGCCAAGATAGGATTTTGTTGTGATGTGTGATGGTGGTCAAAGATGGAGAGGGGGAGTTGCGAAGTCGAGTTCCATGATAGAAGTGGATCCCAGACAGTGGAAGAAGCGGTGGGAATGCATCATTGCGGAAGACAATGTCATCATTTGCACGTGTTTGTGGACCCCACTAAACTCCATGATAAAAGTATATCATGCTATTGCACGAGCAACACAAACAATGCTACAAACCGTAGCTTTGGACCGCTAAAATCTCAGTTGCAGTTTAGAGAACAGTCCCCTCTGTCTGACTCTGGCCCTCTCGACAGAGAAACGGAAGTCTCTCTCCAAACGACCGATCAATTGGTTGTCAGGTGAAGAAAGAATCAAGCAACTCCAACTGTACTAGTTATGTTCTGTTTATTTCCAATACACACAAGCACACAAAATTACAATATAGCCTCAGATCAATGTTTGATTTACATGCCAGCATAACTTACACTCACTTTCAATATATCTACACCGTGTTAAAATTAATTAATTGTAATCAGAATAGTTTTTAGCACATCAACAAGTTTTGCTCAAAGAATCAGTGTAACATGTGTTAATTAAATTAAAAAGAAACTAAATGGTCTGCTGGTTTTACTAGGAGCAAGAGAGTGGATTTTAATAGTATTGCACATTTGGCTTTTTTTATTGCTCCTTTAATTTTTTTCTAGTCACAGTATTTTTTTTATAATTTAATCCCTTTTTACATTAAGTTGATTTCAAGTTAGATCAATACGTATATTTTGATTAACTTAATATGGGATTCTCGTGATATAAAAAAAACATCTTGACATTACTTAATACTTGATTTGACAAAATAATTTTGATTTTATTGATTTAAAACAATTGAAACTTAGGAACCAGATTTGAAATTGAAACAAATATTTGACCTCTTTTTCTTCCTTTCTTTTTTCACTATACTTTAGGAATGTTTTATGTATTTCGGTCCCCAAAGTTTTTATTTTTTTTCATTTTGATCCCTATTTCTTAAGGTTTTTACTTTTTGATATAAAACTTTTATTTTGTTGATGTTTTAGTTCATGAGTTTGATACAAGAAAGAGTTGCAAAAAGCTATGAAGGAGAAAGAAAGTAATTGGTTGACTGCATTCCAGTAACAAAAAAAAATTATTCTTAGTGTTGGTGGTTCCGTCTATCATTATGTTATTTTAAACCTTTATTTAATGGAAAAAAATATATCAAAACTCGAGAATGTTTATTGAATCGAGTTGGTTTTTTATTTTTGGTACAATGAAAGGTTGGTTTGAAGTTATAAATAGCGATGGCAATAGGTACCTGTGAGTCGAATTTCTTAATATCGATATCCTATCCATTATTTTTCGGTAAAAAATTTAGATATTCATAAATTATCTATCAGATTTCAAGTATCCAATAGGTGTCTATATGTATGGATATATATGTATATATGTATGTGTATGTATATATGTATGTGTATGTTAAATTATAAAATGATAAATATTATTCATATACATGTGTTTTATGTCAATATGAAAGTACGTATATCATATTGTATTAAAATAAAATATAAATATTCCACAAATATATTTATATAATATAAATATATATTTCAAGTTAGGTTTAGATGGGTTTCGTGTCAAGTTTGACATATTTATACCCTGCATATTATTCACCGAGTCCAAAAAATATTCACTCATTCAAGTTGGGTCAGGCTTGAATCCATCGGATTCAAATTAAATTTCCATCCCTAGTTATAAGCAAGTTTTATTGAGGTTTTTATAGTTTTTTTAGGTGTTTTTAACTAAAAAATATTTTTTTTGTCAAAAGGGTTAGAGCTCACCTTTCCAACAACATCGATCATACAACCAGGCGATACATCATATGCTTTGTTTTTTTTTTAAAAAAAAATGGGTTCACACATTTTAGAAAGAAAAGGTTGGGTCAGATGCACGCGCGGCTTGCCTTGGGTCCGCCCGCCGCACCTAACCTTCTATTTTATGGGCCAGGCCCAGGTGCATGGTCTCTGTTTGTAAAGGTCTTTATGTGTTTTTTTTTAAGCTTTAATTATATTTATTAAAATTAAATAATTTAAAATATACATGAGATATTATTTTATTACATACTATTCAAGTTTTAATTTTTTTTATGAGATTATAACATTCTTATTATAATATCAACGATCAACAAGCACTCTTCTAATATAACATTTCATGATTTTTTTTAGTTTTTTTCTTAAATTTTATTTGTTGTCTTTCCTCCGCATGTTTTATTTATTTATTTATTATCATATGATTAAATAAAAAATAAATTTCAAAATGTTCTATACAACAATGCGCAAATGATGTGTTGTTCTTATATATTTTTTAATATACTCATGTTAAAATTACCAAAATGTTGTTTTTTCTTTTTTACTTTTTTAATTGAAGAGATACCTTTTTTTATTCTCATTTCAAATAATGTTTTTTTATATATATTTATTGTAATCTCTTTTGGTTTTTATCAAATTATAGGAACCCAAGAAAAAAAAAATTAATTGAAGAAAAATATATTAACAAGGAAAGGGGGAATTACACAACAAAATTATTTATTTTCAACCAAGTTTTAATTACTACTTAAAAAACAATTTCATTACCATATAATAAATATTTTTTAAAAAACTCTTTGCATCACAAGATCAAATATTTTCACAACTAAACGAGGTTTTGTTTTAAGATATTCAACCTGGTCATTAGTGTAATTTTCTAAAACATGTCCTTTAGTTCAAATATACACGCCTTGACTGGTCCCTTGATTTTTTTCCACGAGACTCAACTTGTTCTCGAGTGCAAGTTTCTTTTCACACAGGCCCGTAGTTCAAAAATTATTTAACAACATTCGCATTGGTTCTTGAGTGCAAGTTTCCTTTCAGGTGAGTCCTCTAGTTTAAATGTACTAACCTAGAACCATCGCCCAATTGCTTCGATGATATTTAATTTGGCTCACGAGTGCATAATTCTTTTCCAACATGTCCGCTGGTACATATCTATTTACAAATAATTCCTTGTAGTCCAGGATTTTTGTTTACAAATTGGTCCTTGATTTTGAGTTTCTAGTATAGTTTGTAGACTATGAGTAATCTTTTACTTCATATTAATTTATTGCATTCTTGGTCTAAAGTTGATCATGATCGTTTGCCATATCTCTCAAAAGTCTAGTTCCTTACTCTTTTATATCAGCATATATAATTATATATGTTCATCCAACAAAATGTTACTAAATTTTGTAGTTGCCTGCATAAAACTATAATGAAATTTGGAATAAAAGAAATCAAAATTATGAAATTATGCAATAAAGAAATTAAAGCAAGGTTGAACTATCAACCTTTGTAAAAATGGAGAAAGACTCATCAATTCTAATGTCGATAATTTCCCGAAACATCCTTCAATGTCGATTTTTGCCTTCTTCTATAGTAATTAATTATGAAATATGGATTCTTTTAATCAATTTTTTTCTTTGTGAAATATATATTTAATTTAATGTTTAATTTTTTCTCTGATCAAAGTCAGATATATTCATAAAATATATGAAATTTAAACATAAAATATGCATGTGAACATGCATATAATGTTTTTTAAAAATTATATAATTAATATTGATTTTAAATGAAAACTCGAGTTAATGAATTAAAACAGATTTTGTTAGAGAAAACACAAAAATGCAGGGACCCGTTGATTAGTATATAAATAATAGTCAAGCACATAATACATCTTTATGGTTAGTAAATCACTAGCCGTGGACCGCCGGGAGATTATATTTTTTTGTGTTAAAAAAATGATATTCAGGTATGGTAAATATTTTTTTTTAAAAAAAAATCTGCGACTCGAGTTATAGTTCTAACTGAATTAAATAAATTTGTTTTATTTTAGTCAAATGATAAAAAAAATAATGACAATAAGTGGACCAAATTACAAAAAAAAAAACGATAATGATAACCTGAAAAATTTGTAAAAGGAAACAAATAGTGTAGCTCAATTCTCAGCCTATTAAATATGAACATACAAAAATGAATAAAAAAATGACAAAATAAATCATTCGAGTCAATCCGAGTTAGCATGACAAACTTATAACTTGGGGAATTAAGGGTGAGCCAACTCAAGATAACCATTAAACTTGCGATCCAAGTCATGAGATCATGATAACTCGATAGAAAAAAAACATAAAAAATTACAAAGCTGAAAAGAAAATAAGTTTTGAAAAAAAATGATGTCAACCCTGCGTTAACTTTTCAAACCCATGACTTGGAGCATTAGACCAAAAACTCTCTATCTAAAAAACCATGAAGTCTAATTCCTAACCAATTAAATATTGAAATATTAGCTTGGAAAAAGAATTTCAATTACATAAAATGATAAAAAACAAAAAATGCGAATGAAAATAATTTGGATTAAAATTGAAACATAAAATAAATTTTATTTTTTTACTGAAGTGTGAAATTGAAATGAAAAATTAATTGAACAAAAGACAAAAGAAATCAAAAGAATGAGGATCAAAATCAAAAATAAAAATAAAATTTTGATTGAAAGGTGAAATTAAAAAGAACAACCATTTTAACAAAAGACCAAAAAGATATCAAAAGAATGAGAATTAAATTTGATAAAATAACATATCACAATTTGAGATCGAATGATGTAATTGAAAACAATTCAAGATTTTACAAAAAGAATAAGAACAAAAATTAAAAATTAATAGAATAAAGATCGAAGTTGATATCCCTGTAAATCAAAGAATAATTCTGGAATTTTTCATAGGTGGTGTGATTTTCAAGGTGAGGAGAAAGAAAAGTTGGAGGGGAAGAAAAAAAGCCAGTAGTGTTGCTCTGTCAACCAAATAATACCACGTGTTGTCCCAAAAGAAAAAGAACAAACAATGAAATCTGATTTTCAACTACTGAGAATTGTCGCATGCGCCGTTTAAAGACCAACTTCCAAATACTTTTAACTTATTAGTACGTTTATTGCACATGTTAGTCACTTTCACTCTTTTTTAATATATTTTGTATTTATTCAAAGATCAAATTAATTACCTCTTACCCAACCTGATTATTATCCAAAGAACTCGTGTGAAAAGACTAAAGTGCCCTTAAATTCCATCTTTAAAATTTTTGCGTCCAAGGATAGTTTAGTCCTTTCATCGTGCTCCTAAAATAAGAAAAAAGCATATTACCCCTAAACAATCCAAGCCTCGTTCAAGTTATTTTTTTGGGAAAGAAAAATCCATCATTTTATTGTTATAGTAAACAATGCTCATGGATCTACATGAAGAATATTTTTCCTAGCCGTATTAGTTTTTGTTAATTGTAAAGTGGATCATTAATGGTTGGACCATGTTTAAACGAGATCCACGTAAAAACAAAAAAAAAATATTAGAAGTAAATTTGAATATATATATATATATATATATATATATTAACTTGATTGTAATTGAAAAAAAATATAGAATTCAATTATCTGGGCGATTAATTTATACAAGGGCCATATCAAGTGGATCGCGTAAAGATGGGATAAAGATATGGATTTACTCATCCATCAAATTCTAATAAACAAGTGTCAGTAGCTACTTGAGCCAAGATCAAAGCTTCAAGAAAGAAGGTGCCACTTGTTAACTCCGCAAGGTAATATATCAATAATTCAATTATCTGGGCGATTAATTTATACAAGGGCCATATCAAGTGGATCGCGTACAGATGGGACATGGATATGGATTTACTATCCAATAATTCCAACCCCCCCCCAAGTCTCAACATGCGCAGCCATTGTTGGAAATTTTAACAAGATATTGCAGTAGTTTGAATATTGTAGAAATCTCAAAATAAACAAAATTTCAACGTATTTTTAAATGAAAACAGTATCTGGAGTTGTACATATCGTTTGTCAGATTTTTTTTTTATCAGAGCTCATATAAACCAATACTGCTCGATTAATTAATCGATGAGTATAACTAATATACTGTAATTAGTTTGACGTCAAATGACCAGCTAAATATGCACTTGCTTTTAAATTGTACTTTTTAAAAAAACTCTTTTTTTCTAAAATTAAAAGAAAATCGTACCGTTTTAGTGGTTTTTCATATTTTTTTCCCCTTGATCCTCTTTCAGATCCCACAATCGTGCCGTTAGAAGAACCATGCACGAATGACAGTGAGAAATGGTAGCGGTGCTCGGATGTTCATAGAAGGGGTGGGTTCGTTCGTGGGCAAACATGTCGGCAGGAGAAAAGTCGTGATGACATGGGGCACCAAATACCATCACAGGTTAATCACAAATTGAAGATGCTAGATAGAGAAAGGAAGGGTGTCATCTTCACCCACTTTATATTGTTAATCACTTTACATTTCTATACTCTAGTTTTCGTTTTGCTCGGAAACCTTTTTAGCTTGAAGATTGATAGAAAGGGATTGTCGAGGCTCTATCGTTACTGCCCCCCCTTTAATGTTAGTGTACATGGTGCCAAATAAAGTGAAAGCGGGACGTCATCATTGTTTGGATTGAAATATATTCCCCAACTAGATCTAGACGGGCATCTTTACATATACTTAGCTCATGACTTTATAGTTGTACAGTGTAGTTCTCTTTGCTTTTCCCTTCTCCTTTTCCTTTCTTTTTTCTCGAGAAAGAGAGCAAAGCAAGAAAAACAAAAGAGGGGAAAGATGAGGTGCATGATCGCATGGTGAGAAAATTGTCATGTCGTGCGTGGGAAAGTGGGTGCAAATGTTGAGGGAAAGGGATTTTGTTTCGAGAGTAAATGGATGACAGTCCAAGCACAATTAATTGAATTGATGGCACTCAAAGATCCTCACTGTTCTAACTTTTTTTCTCCTTTCCTTCAGTCCTCCATGGATGTTTTTTTCTTTTTTTTTTTTAAAAAAAAAACCTCTTTCTGGTGCACAGACTCAAAAGAGTTAAATTTTGACTCTCCTCTTACAAAGTCCAAACGTCCCTTTCCCATATTGTCTTTTATTAGATTCATACCCTCTATGAATTGTCTGGAAATCAAACTCCAATAACACAAAGCCCACTTCGATTGAGAATTTTTTAGGTCTGCGTTTTCAGTTTCCCGCCAAAGGGCATAGAGCAAATTAAAGGCAGCGAATCCGGCTTCTGGTGGACACCAATAGCTTGTTTATTTTCATATTTTAAAAATATTTTTGAATAATTTTTCCATTTACAAACCACATTCGTATAGATTTGCATCGCAATATAGGACCGTACAAATGGGGGCTCTTTTTTCCAATGCCGAAGAAAAAAACAACGTTAACTGTAGATAGCTAGAGGCCATGAACATGAGCAGAGGAGCAATTTTCCATATATGTCCAAAATGTTTTCAACAAGTAATGATGACAAATAAAGCAGTAGCACCCACGAATCTGTGATTTATGGTGTTTTGATTATCTTCATCGATCGGTGGAAATTGAAGTGAAAAGATAAATGAATTAACTGGCGTATGATCATCATCTCTTTGAAAGATAATTACAATAGATTCAAAAATATTCTGGCTAAATACTATATTGGTAGATTCAGAATCTTTAACTAATGCAAGTTGGCAAGAAAAAAAGAAAAGCGAGTCGTTTCTTTAAATAAAAATGTACCAACAAAATTTACATATTTCAGAAACTCATTGTGTTCAGTTCAAATATTATTACTATGGAGCGGAGAAAAAAAAATTAAAAAAATTAAATTAAAAAAATTAATTTAAAAAAATTAAAATTTCAATTATTTTACTATTAAAATTATAAACATTGACCAGGAAAAAACATTTCCTTTTAGCCCCCCTTTTTTTTTGAAGATCTTCCAAAACTATATTAATTTTGATTTTAAAGTAAAATTTACTATTTTCACTTCTGAATATAAATCTAGCTGAACTATATAAAATTACTGTGTTGTTTCATTTTCATTCGCTGTGACATTTATATCCGTGCGCAGATCATTAACACGATTATACTTGCAATTATCATCCATGTCACTATACCTATCTAAAAGCTACCTACCTATCTTCGGAGGAACATCCCTAAGATCTTAAACTAATTTCTAAGTAGAAATATATATAAAAGAGCAAACATAATTAATTACACAATATAATATATATGATTTATGTGGTTCAGCAATTTAGATTTACTCTAAAAATAAGAAAATTAGAAAAATTTATTATGAAAAAAATAAAATAATACAAGATGTCACCTAAAATTACCTTTTCATCCAAGATACTAAAATAATCCAAAACTTACCTTTTCTCTCAGCTTTCTAACCACTAAAATGTAAAAAGAATGTCAACATTCATGAATAAATCTTAGCCTTAAAATATAATAATTTTAAGTTTTTATATATAAATCAAGTACATGAACATTTATTTTTTAATTGAAACCAATAATTTAAGACAAACTCAACATATATTAACTAGCACGGGTGATGTTTAATAAATAAATAAGATGAAAAGAATAAGAGCCAGAAAAACACTACGGTATCCAAATTATATTTTTTATTTTTAAATTGTATTTTTTTTTATCATATCAATACTTCGTTGATATTAAGCTTGTTATAGAAGATTAATGGTATTAGTTTAGATCGTATTAAAAATAAATATAAATTTCAAGTAATTGGTTTAGCAATTTACTAGTAAACGAATAACTTTTTAATATGAAAAAGAAAAATTCATTTGTTTTAAACTAAGGATTATATAGCTTTTGAGATAAATTTCAAAAATTTTAGAATGAAATCATAAATCATCCTGAAATCCTTAAAACCAGTTGATAGATCAATATATTTTGTTGTTGTTTTTGTTGTTGTTTTGATTTTGCTTTCTCATTCTCAGGGAACCTGGGACCAGGTAATAATTCAATATTCTCGGGTTCAGTCAAGCGTGAAGCCTAATCATGTATGAGTTTAGTGATCTGTTAAACCCAACCTCCTAGGCCCGACCAAGTATTGAGCTCAATATATATGGGTCTGGTGATCTGCCAGATCTAACTTTTATGGGCTTAGCTAAGCGCTGAGCCTGGGCACGAATGGGGCTGGCGATCTGCCAAACCTAATGCTTCTAGCTCGGCCAAGAGCTTGGCCGAGCCCAATCATGTATGGATCTGACGATCTACTAAACTCAGCTCTTATGGGCTTAGCCAAGCGCTGACCTTAGGCATAAATAGGGTTGACGATCTGCCAAACCTAGTGCTCCTAGCTTGGCCAAGAGCTTGGCTGAGCCCAAGCATGTATGGATATGGCGATCTACTAGACCTATCCAAGTACTAAGTTCAATCATGTATGGGTCTGCCGATCTCCTGAACTTGGCTTTCCTAAACTCAGCCAAGCGCTGAGCCCCGACATGAATGGGTATGGTGATCTGCTAGACCTAGTTCTTTGAGGTTTGGTCAAATGTTGAGTCTAAGTATATATGAGTTTGACGATCTGCTAAACTCAGCTTTCCTGAGCTCGATCAATTACTGAGCCCAATCATAAATGGGTTTGGCAAATTGCTAAACCCAACTCTCCTGGGCTTGACCAAGTGCTAAGCTGAATTATGTATGAGTCTAGTAATCTGTCAGACCCAGCTTTTCTAGGCTCCGCCGAGCACCGAGCCTAAACATATAGAGATATTTTCCATCTGATCAAGCTAGAGATTTTTTTTTCCTCTAATCAAGTGAGAGATATTTTTCTCTTTGACAAAGGAGATGATGAATTATAAAGACCCATTGAAATCCTTAGAAGAGGGAGTTATCAATCTTTATTCTCCACTGCATATTTATTTTCAGAGTTTTTTTTTCTTCTAAAATATCATTGTATTTTCTCTAAAAAAATACTTACTTAAGCATCGAAGAGTTTCTAAATTCACCAAAAAGAATTTTTTACAGATATTCAGCACCAATCACCTTGGCTAGAAAGAATGGATCGCATGGTCAGAACCATGAGATTAACCGAGTATCCAGCACATAAACCTTATTCTCAAACTATTTGAATTTTTTAGGATATCATCATTAGTAAATATTCTGGTAAGCAAAGGTACGAACTTCGAAATTGTATCCTTTTCCTAGTATTTTAGCTTATGTGAAATTCAATGTGTAATTAATTAAAATTTTTAGGTTATCTGAATTTTCTTAAAAAATAAAAAAAGAATTTGGTAAATAGTGGCCGATCAAAATGACATTTTCCAGTTAAAATGCTAATCTCTTTATTCTAATAGTTTTATATGAACAAAGAAAATATTTGTTTGGCTACGTGATTGGGTTTCTATCAAATACAAATTAAAAAATATTTTTATATATATATTTTTAAATTATTTTGATAGGCTAGTATTAAAAATAAATTTTAAAAAATAAAAAAATATTTTTTAAAAAACCAATACCAACAAATTATAAAACTACTGAAGACTTTTGAGCTTGAAATAGTGTCACTAGCAGCTGTCAACGTGACTAGTATTCCCCAAATATAATTTCTACGATCCGAATGATTTCTCTCGTACATTCTTTGTAGAAAACACCAGAATCGATGAGGTGAAGTTCAGCAGGAGTGCAGGTCTGTCAATTCCATTTCTAGTTGTCTCCTACTGTTTTCCGTCCATGTTGATGGTAGCCCAACCCATACATGCTATGCTGGAATTTAATATACTGGCCTTACCGAAAGAAACACGTCCTTCGAAAGAGATATATCATGACTTAATTATCTTTTATTTAATCAACTTCAATAATTTTGATGTAAAATAAATCAACCTTCCAATAAGACGTTTTGCTTGCAAATTAAAATTACTAAAAAGCAGCATTCAAGCTTAAGCAAGCCAGCGAGAATTGTCTTTTCAAATCTGAAATCGACGTGTTCATTCAATTATATGGGCCGTCAAAAAAACAAGATCTGGACTTCTCTGTTTTTTTTTTTTTTAAGGAATCTTCATTTATTAAGGTAAACGAAGAAGAAGTGTAATAAAAATTCCAGAGAAGACAAATATAGAAAACAACGAGAAATTCATGTCCCGAGCTATATGCCTATAACACCAAATCGAGCCTATAACACAAGATCTGGACGAGTGTTGCTAGCGGGGGTAGCATTTCTCACTATAATCTTCAATTATAAAAGTAGAAGAGTACAAAGTTATTATAAAGTAATTATTACAATTTATAAAAATAATGTTTGGTGGAACGTATTAAATGGGCCTTACTAGAACATTAGAGGATCCCACATTCCCACCAGCTAGATGTAAGTATCAAGTAAGAGATAGGGAACTGAGAAACACCACCCTCTGTTTTTCACCTTTTTAAAGTTAAATTTCAAATTCCTTAATAATTAATGCTCCCCACGGACACACACACTTGCATCAAACAAGATTAACAATTACCTTTGTAAGACTTAACCTTAATAATCAACCCCCTGTCATGCATATCATATTTTGAGAAGAAAAGTAGTTTATTTATGCAATCTTGCTGGCAGGAGCATGCATTCACCATGAATCATGCTCGACAGGTTGTTTCAGCATCTCACTGAATTGAAAAGCTGAGCGCTAGAATGCCTTGAAGTTGAAAGGTGACCAAAAAAGTCGTGTCCATTTCTAGCGTGAAACGACAGGGAGAGCAGGCTACTCTTTCCAAGTTGCAACATGTACACGGCATAAATGATTGTAACTTCTTTTATTCTTTCATTCATCACTCATTGATATTAATTTCAGTTCTTTGCGCAATTTCTTTTTGCAAAATAAAAGGGCGTGGCGGGTCGGTATAGCTACCATCAACAAGCCTGCACGGGACAAGAACACATGGCTACATGGTCGCCCGAACCAATGCACTATATATATATATATATAAACTAGGACGCGAGGTGAAATCTTCTCACAATTTACTATAATTTACTATAGATTCCAGCAATAATTTTTTTTAATTTTGATTCTCAATTTTTCTTCATTGGATCTTCTATGACCAAATCAAAGGTTAATTACTTCTAATTTATTAAGCAAAATTTATTAAGCAAGGGCAACTTACGCATTTCCAATCATTTTTGTTTATCAAAAAATTATTTTTAGTTTAAGATTTTTTATTTATTTTTGATTTAAGATAGGAGAGAGAAAGTTATTAGACTCCAATGATAGAGAAAAAAATATTCTTTTAACACCGATTTTAACTACCAAAATGATCAGTATTATTGTTAACGAGTTCTATTCGATTAGAAGATTTTTAACGAGGTATTTTTTCCCCTTCAAATTTCATGACTTTTCAGAGATCTTTTGATTATTGAAATTTGGGCTTAACATGCGATGCATCACCTATGACTTAAAAGTCCGTGTTTGAGCTAGCAGACCCATGTGCCTGGTGTTTTGTTTATTAAGTTCTTGACATGTTGGGCAAGAAAACATGATTTTTCTTTTTTTTTAACTTTTAAAAATTACATGAAACTTGTGATATAAACAATTTTGTTTTAACTTTTAATTATGCTTTTAAGTAAATTATAAAACTTATATTTAGGAGTTCTTATAATAAACATATACATGGGACACACACACACGTCATCCAGAGTCCACCAAAAATGATTACTCAAGAGTAAAGACGAGAGATTTTATTTAATTATGAATTATGAAAATTTCAAAACCTAATTTAATAAATCTCAGTGTAAAGACGAGATATTTTATTTGGCACATATGGTGTGTGATTTACACGAAGCAAAAAAATAATAATATTAGTGGCGTTATCGATTGTGATAATGATGTATGTACACTAGCCAGTGGAAAAGTTTGTGGTTTGGATATAAGTGTGAGATGGTTTTTTTTTTAAAAAAATAAAAAATAAAAAAATTTGGAACGTATATCTGACTTGAATTTGGTACTATATCTTTGATTTAATCATGGACGGACATCAATTAAAAAGACCTGATTCTGAGAGAAGGCAATCTTAATTAGGCAATCATGATAATGATGTATGGTTTCAAAATATCATTGTAAACTCTTTAATTAGTCTTCATTCCTTAAGCCTCAGGATGCCTATGAAGTGTTTTATTATTATTATTATTATTATTATTATTATTATTATTAGGAATCACTCAACTGTTTTTTTAGCTCACTTGGGAAGAATATTTGTAATCTATCAAATTACATAAATACAGTAAAAGAAGTGGATTACGTTATGGAGCTAAACAGTGAAGCTTCTTCTTATTATTATTTTTTTTTTGTTAAATTCAGTCCCTAGCTCCCTAGCCTAATTGAATGAAATTATGATCGACTTATAAATTAGAAGTCCCTAGGACTAGTAAGACACAAATATAATATAGATCTAGTCCCAAACTTTCATAATTTTTATTTTGATAATAAAACTCGTTTATGTCATTTTCAATTTCTTGATGAGAGAGAGACTTGCTAGAAAATAGTTGTAGAGAGAGAAAAAAATTTGGTTATTATGATTTCAACAATCAAATTGGTCAAATATAATGTCAAAATGTTACATTCGACAAGAAAAATTTGATGGTGTTGAAGTGAGTTTATTGAGGTTTGTTGGGTGTTTCTAAGATGTTTTCAAGTGAAACATTGGTTGAAAAATGGGTTCCTTGGTAAAAAAACACAAGCTCACTCTTTTACGGTTTTACCAAGTTTCCAACCACTTTGGCAGTTGTAAATTAGACAAGCGTACAACGCGTAATCAGAGTTTTTAAACCCGGCTCGGTCCAAGACCCGGGTTCCGGGTTTTGACCGGGTCACCCAAGTCAATTTTGATTTTTAAAAAAATAAAAACGACGTCGTTTTAGAAAAAAACAGAAGTCAACGGGTTGCAACCGAGTTTTTGACCGGGTCGCCAGGTCACCCCCGCTGATCACCCGAGTTTTGACTTTCCTTATTTTTTCTTAAACCCGTCCTGGTTCCAGCCTTGGGTCGGCCGGGTTCCTGGTCGACCCATCAGGTCGAGTTTCAAAACTATACACGTAATATGCCACAACAGATGACGGGTTGTGTACCGCCACAGACATCATGTCATCTGCTTTATTAAAAAAAAAAAAAAGTCGGTGACATGCTATTCGCCTCCTTAATAAGAAATAATTAAGCAAAGCCAGGATCGAGGACTGGCCTCCAGGCCCTCTCATGCATGGCCCGACTCTTTTCTAACTTCTTTTTTTTTTTTTTTCCTTTACTTTCCTTCCTTTCCTTTTCTTAGTATTTTTTTTTTGTCACTTGAAAGAATAATTACTATAATGATTAACATATTGTGTATTTTTGATATAGTTCTTAAATAATACTATTTTGATATTTTTTTAGCTTGCTTTAACAATCATAAATATTTCTTGTTTTTAATAGAAATAACTATTTCAGTTAAAAACTTTGCATTAATTAGTTTTAGACTTGAGAAATGCATGTTTTGTGCTTAATTAATATGACTTACATTCTTAATAAAAAAAACTATTGTTTTATAATTAGGAAAAAAAATTGAAAAGCTGCATGCGATAAGAGATTGGATATATTAATATGCATTTTTATTTTAATTTTCTTTATCAATCTCTGATTTAGATTAATAAATTTCTTATTATTTGTTGAGTCAAATAATTTTTTATTTGTTTTATTGAACACACATATTATCCTTTTATTTTACAATGAAAAAAAATTTTGTAGATTTTTTTTTCAAAACAATAATATTTTCATGTTTAATAAAAATATCAAAAAATTCTTTGAAACTTGACCTTTTTTTTTATTAAAAAAATTTCTGGTCCCTCGCAGCACAGCGTGTGCATGCAAAGTAGTATATACCAAACTCCCATTGTTTTGTGTTTCAAAAACCATAAGTTTTTTTTATATATACGAACGATATTTTCCGCAACCTGCAGCTAAATCCAAATAAAAATAAGATTGATGTTTTAGTTGAGGTGTACGTAAACTGATCCGGATATTCATATTAAACTAAAAAAAAAAATACCAACATAAATCCATAAACTAAAACCATAAATATTTTTTTTATTTAAACATTGAAAGTCCAAATAGATTGAATTCTAAAGTCTCTAGGAAAACACTAAGAATTCTATTCCTCTTCCATGCCATCTGAAAAATATTAAATAAATAAAAGATGAGTGTCACCTGTGATATTTCATCTCCTTAATTATAACAAGCATGCCAAAATATACATATAACTCAAAAATCAAATATTTAATAATTCACTTTAAACATTTAAAATACAAACATGAATTATTCAATCACATTCAATTTTAAATTTAAAGGGATATAGTTACTATAACCACGATACTAATAAGTAATGTTTAACCCTATGATTAAACATTAAATTCTAAATAAAAATATTTATAAATGAAGCGCATCTCTTTCAAAAACCGAGTCTAAAGCATAATTAGTTATATTTATATTCAAACCAATCCATGAGAAATTTCATAAACAAAACATATTCAAAATACATTTGCAACAATATTTCATATCCTTTCAATTAGGTTATATGCTTGATCCTTCTAATTTATAAACAACAAATATTTTTTGAAAGAAAACATATTTCATATATATATATAATACTAACACAAAGAAATAAAATGTTACTTACCTTAAACCCAAATCCAATGATCTTTAAAGTAAATAAAAAACACCCCTAAGAATATAACAATAATGACCAGCATGAATCATAGTTCACCTGGATCAATATCAATGCATGTGCTTCTTCTCAATTCTTAACATATTCAAAACCTGGACACCGCACTCGACTCTTATAAAAAATAAATTAATTATGCATTATCCAGTTAATTGATCTTGAATCTATCTATGAACCTCGCAACTATAATCTATTTGTTGGTCTAGAATGGAAACCCAATTATCTTTCTATCAATATATAATTTAATTTATCTACATCAATTATAATAATCCATAATTTCCCCGCACTCTTCCTATATATCTATATATCTGTATGGGAATCAATGTAGTACTTCCGTCCTGGAAATGTTAAGAGAATTAAAAAATGTATTTATTCTTGAAAATCGACAATGATTGTGAGTATTCCTATATATCTATGTATCTTTATGGGAATCAATTTTGTATTGGAGGACAGATGAGGCCTAACTAGGAAGCCGCGGATGCTTGCCATTGCCACGAATAAAAGTTCCATACACACCGGGTCCAAACAATGAAGAACTCAAAAAAGAAAAATATAGAAAACCCATATATGAAGCGATGAATCGAGTTTTTATCAATAAATTTTGAATATATCTTTTCTATGAATAAAAAAATACAGTTATAATTTTCTAGAATTCTTGGGCATGTCGGGTTGGTGCGTGTCAGCTCAAAATACGCTTTAACGAAGACGCGCTGGGCCTAGTTGTGTGCCAAGCCCAAGCGCTATTAGGTCTGACGCTGCTAGGCCAATGGGGTGGGCTTGACGTGCATCTCCCGAGGGTGTCGAACCCGAGGATTTTTGACATCGCACCCCAAGCATGGTTAGATTCGCTACATCCATGGATTCAAACATAATACCTGAATCTAACCTCACAACTCCATAGATTTTTATGTAAATCTTAGAGAAATTATTTTTCAACACATAGACTTAATTAAACAAGTCTACACTCCAACATTATTAGGTGTATCAAAATCTCTCGCCACCCACCATGTCTTCATCTCCTAACTGGATACAATGAGTAGAACACGAATCACAATATAAAATTGATTTATAAGAGTGAAATGACTCTCCAACCCCTTCAATCTAGTAAAAGAAGAAGATTCATGAGTTATAAATACCGTTTGAACCATCTAGATAAGAGGTTTACAATCTCTTTATTTTTAATAGTTTTAACATACATATTTTTAGAGTTTATTTATGTAAAATACTATTTCATTTTCTTTATCTAAAAATATATTTAAGCATATAAAAGTTCTTAAATCTACAAAATAAAATAAAATTATAGGTACTAGTCATCAACTAACTTGATTTATCAAGCATCCGGTACAAGTTACCAGTCACCTTAATTTATTAAACATCCAGCTACCAACCATCTTAACTAAAAAAAAAAAAACCCAGATTCCTATAATCATGAAATTAATCAATTATTGAGCATATAAACTTTACTTCTACGCTACATAAAATGATCCTCAGACACTTCACAGGCAAGGCTTCGTGCATAAACATTTGACAACAGCTAGATCTAAATACATGTATAGTCAAAGCAATAATAAACAAACTAAAAACCCACTCACCGCCCACCTTTCATCACCCTTCAACTTCCTGCAACAACCTTTCGTAAGCTTTCCACCATCCCATGACGGTGACCACCTCCTGATCAAGGACCGCTTGCTCTCTCTCTCTCTCTCTCTCTCTCTCTCTCTCTCTCTCACACACACACACACACACACTTACCCACTGGTGTTTCATTGTGTTTTGTGGTGTCCACATGCATGCACTTCAAAAGTGCCATTTCTTGATGCCCAACTCTGCCTTATTTCCTTTATCTGTTTTCTTTGTTTGGCAACTTCAAATTTTACTAGCTATATCGCTACTTAGAGAAATAAAAGGTAGGCCATTGCTGTTTATTTATATTATCCCCATCTACCATGGTCATTCTTCTTCCTCTCCTCATCATCATAAGTCTAGCTTAATTATCATCATAAATCCAGCTTAACATTATTATATACAACCGTACAAACATCACAAGATACTAGTGATTAAGTTGCTGAAAATCCGCCAAAGATTATAACCTTCCAAGGTCGTTATAGTTTGGAAGGTATAGAAGGCTAGATATGGATAACTGTAATACCTATAACGTAAATCTCTTGGAAGAGTTGAGGACTCTTCGATGCCTAAATCAATTTATATAGTAAATAAAAGCCATGTGATGCTGTGTGTGTGTTTAGTTGTATAAAATATTTAGTTTTGAGAAAGAAGAATAAGAAGAATTTTTTTTTTCCCTGCTCTTAGCAGAAGATGTCTTACCTTGAGGTTCAAGGCTATCATATGCATGTGTCAATGCAAGGATCGATATGATGATCAATGTTCTTGTCATCTATCATTTTGAACTATTTGGGGGTCAAAGACCAGTGACAACAGGCCACTATAAAAGTTGGTCTAATTCTTAGAAGTACGATATTGTCTATATGAAGATATGTCTGCTAGCTCATGTTGCCAAGATAATCATTGTTCATACCTTAAGTTGCAACTGTTTGTCACTGACCTTTGTTTCAAATTGATGTGAAAAATGCCCTTTTAAATAGGCTTCTGATTGAAAAACTGTATATGTGTCCTTCTCATGGGCTTCCTCGCCCCATCTGCCATGTTTGTCAGTCTTTATAGGCGAGCCTTCAGCTTGTGGTAAACAAGATTCGGTTTTCTTTCAGTGCACATGATTTTTCTCTTTTTACGCGTCACTAAAGAAGCGTGCCCTCATTCTAGTCCGAGGTTTGAGTGTCCAGGGATCTCAGTAAGCTTCCTATCCGGAGATGAACCCTGTGACATCTCGAGATCAATCTGATAATAGAAGCTTCGAGCTAGCTTGTTACGCCATCAAAACTAGTCAGAGCTTAAATCGATGATCCTCATAGAAGATCGTAGTAGGGAAAAAGAAGAAGAAAACCTAGATGGATACGGGTTAATCTTTGATATATGAGCGTTACAATTCATCATGGTTTTAGATACAAAACTTTTACGGATCTAATTTTAAGCATGAGAACATGAACTGCTTCCCGGGATATAACCACTGGCCCATCAACTACTAGAAAGACAAAATAAACACAGAATCGAACTTGTTGACTAACCAACCAAACTAAAAATAGCTCTTCATCAACCGTTTAGCCCACTTTAATTTTAATTTGTTACAACTTACCAGTGATTGATGGTTCATCGTCGCTGGAACTCATTTGTGAGAATTAAGAAATATTTTCACTCTCTCATCAAACATAATCCTTCTGATTCTATTCTGTTCTATTAACACACGCTCGATACTATTACTAATTCACTACTACTTCTGCCAGAAAGTTTCTCAGGCTGAAAGTGCATATACGCTTGTCTAACCAGAAAAAAAGATCTTAATAGACATTAAACCCCCCCCCCCCCAACCCAAGAAAAGAAAAGAAAAACCACAAACAATTAATTAATTATAACTGCTAATTAATTAACGTTGACCTTCTTTTGATCACTCCTCATCACAATTCTCTGGGTACTCGTTCAAATCAGGTTTCTCTGAAAGTAACAGTCGATTTGCTGGCGAGTTGTCTCCTGGTGATGCATGGAGATCTAGAGCTGTTTGCAAGGCATCAACTTTAGCCCCGACTTCAGTGGCTTTCTTGCGTATAGAAGCAGCAGACACATCACACAACTCATCTTCTTGGTGAATCAAATCAGGGAAATTAAGCCTAACAGAAGGCCCTCGGAGATAGAAAACGGCTGTGTCGTATGCACGAGCTGCAGCAATTGGTGTTGAGTAGGAACCAAGCCAAATCCTAGACCTCTTGTTTGGTTCTCTAATTTCAGCTACCCACTTACCCCACTTCCTCATCCTTATCCCCCTATATGGCTTCTCCTGGTTTTGTTGCCTACCATGCTTACGCTTCCCTATGCTTGATGTTGGAGTTGAACTTGAAGCACTTGGTGATGTATAACACTCTCCTTCCATGTTTTATTTTAACAACTAAAAGTAGTACTCACTAAGTTAAAAGGTTTGGTATCTAAAAGAGAAAAACAAGAACCCAGAAAGAATCTGGTTTCAATACTAAAAATCCATAAACGGTTGCTTCATGGTATTGTGTAAATGTAATTAGATATGGAGAGGTTAGGCTAGAGTTTCCTGCTTGGCTTCTAGTCTGTCTTCTGGGAGCGGCCGCCACGTTGATCTTCCTTTTAGATAAACCCAAATTTGGCCGACATACTCCATCTCCCAGTCTTTCCTGATTAATTTCTATAGATATATATATATATATATATATATATATATATATATATATATATATATATATATATATTACATGGCATGTTATTGTGCGTGCAATATATAAAAGTATTATTGAGTTTTTTAGTTAATTTATTTTTGCAATTAGGCTTGGAAGATATAATATAATATATATTTGCTCTTTTTTGTAATAAAGTAAAATATCTAAAATTTAAGAATAATTATAGATAGGCTAGATGTCTTTATATAGCTTTTTTGTATTTATCAATAAAGGTTGTGTACATGACTTATTATATTTATTAATATCATTTTAGATATTTTATCAGATAAAAAAAATATCAAGTGTCTTCATAAAAAAATTATGAAGGACAACAGGAATGCATTTTAAAATATATAATGGCTTCTCTACATTATCAACTTTCTGTACTTTATTTATATATATAGATATATAAAGATATGTTGTTGATAAATATATTTCTTTATTTGTGTTCAATCTTATCGTATTAATTTGATAATGTTGTTACAGTAATATCTATTCAAAGTATCTTTGTACTATAAAAATATTAAAATTTATGTTTTTAGGTATTTTTCAATAATTTTGATATATTCATATCAAAACCCTTTATAAACATTTAAAAATATATCAAATTATTGCATTTTCAATTACAAATATTTTTTTAATAAAAACAACTACACAATATTATCAATTTAGTATTATTCAAATTTTTTATTTAATTATATGATAATAAAAATAAATATTTATAATTAAGAAAGCTATTGAATAACATCATTTTTTTGTCATTTTTTAATATTTTTATTTTGATAATAAAACATATCTTTTATTAGCATCATGTCTTTTTGAATAAAAAATAAAAGCAATAAGAAAAATTATATGCACAAAAAATCTAATTATTTGAATTAAAAAGACAAAATATATATTTTTAATTAAAAACTTAATTTATTTATTCATAATTTTTTTGTTTTGACAAAAAAAATATGTTTTTTTATGAGTATTATTTTTTAAGTAAAAACTTATTAGGGTGAGAGCAAGTTTCAATTAAAAAAAGACATAAATTAATCATTTGCCACGCCTAAACAAAAAAAAATGAAAAAAATTACAACAAGAAGTAGATAATGTATATTAGGTTAATGTATAATTATTTATAAATAAATTGAGAAATCATTTTAAAAACAATGGCATAGTTGAATAATCCTTGAAGATTTAATTTAATAAATTGTTTTAAAGAGGATTTTAGTCTAAAATTTTAAAAAGAAAAAAAGGTTAAAAGGAAATTTAACAAAAAGGCCAGGGATTTGGACCTAGCTTTTTAGATCTGCTCCCCTGGGTCCTTTGTTTTTATCCAAGGGTTTGTCTATTAATTTAAGTTGTGACTGGAAAATTGAGATTTGAATTTTAAAAATTAAAAAATTTAAATTTCAACTTATATATTAATTTAATTTAGAAATACCTATAAAAACATCAAATCTCAATTTTCTCTCTCTCTTTTATTTCGTTTTATTTTTCCTCTCATGAAATTAGAGTTACAACCGCTACATCATAAAATTACTACCATTGCAACACCAACAAAGTTATGCAGTATGATTGTTCACCAAATCTAGAAATTTCGATTGTTTAATTTATGCATATAAATAAATGTTAAATAATCCTTTGTAAGCATATTTTAATTTAATGCTGTCGCAAAAAAAAAATACTAGTTATACAATATTTCCACTTAAAATTACAAGAATTGAAATTTTAAATCTCTCAAGGTTTACATTATCATTAGCTTTAAAATATGTAAAATTAGTTAAGGTATACGCAAGCTGGTTCAAATGTTAATATTAATAAAAAAAATTAAAATTTTAAAAATCATTTTATTGTATAAGTCAATTATAAAACAGTAGACGGTGGTGGATGGATGGACGGGGCATGGGAGTGACTTGCCGCTTACGCAACCGCAATCAATTAGTGGCCCTGGAAAATAGCTGCCAATGGAGAATTAAGAGCCTCTTAGTCTAAAGTTGTTAAATCACCTTTTTTTGTCGACTCTCCTTTTCATCTAATTAATGCTAGTCTCGTACTGTTTCATGTATTTTAGTGCACAAAGTATGATTTTGGTGAGTTGTCATACGTGTAATGGTTCGGAGATTCCACTTTTATATAATGATGATGTATTTAACTTCAAAGCATTAATAAGGAGTAATAAAGATAAATTAATGCTCTGATAAATAAAATAAAATATATGTGTGTCTAAGAATATAAAAGTCTGACCGCCCACTACCGTTCTTAAAATAGAGATGATATTTTCAGCTGATTCACTCGGTATTTGACATTACCTAGAGCCTAGTTCGATCAGATTTTCACCGGATTTCAATGAGGTAAAAAAATCTTTTTATTTTATTTTTTAATATATATAATTATTATCATAATATTATTTTACGAACCTTGTAAGAAGAATCAATCTAAGTTCATAACTTTACTTTATAGTTAAAGTTTAATTTATAATTATTAATGTATTATAATAATAATAATGACCAGTTGAGAAAATATAAAACTAGTGCGTTAATGTCCCTTGTCCCTTGTTACTGTATATAAAATATAACAATTACCAATGAAGTGTTGATCTAGTGGTTAAGTTACTGTTATATTCTTATATAGATGAGAACATAAGTTTGATTTTTAAAAAGTGCACTTATTGGAAGGGATAGTCACCAACCCCAAACGGGACTAGTCTCATCCTTTAAAAGAAGGTGAAGATATCCAGAAAAAAACAAAAAAATAATAATATATGATATAAGAAAATCACGTGATGGTATTTCAATATGAGTAGTGAAAATAATAATAAATAAATAAAAAATCAAAGGGAAGGCACGAATTGGAGCAGCCAAATGGTTTGAAAATAATCAAAAGTCAAATGAAATGAAACAAACTTTGGGTTCGAGAAATCCTAATCTGGGATTGATTCAGTGAATATAAGGGGATAGATTGTCTGTTACAAAAATGTGTAAGAATGCGGCAATTCATGGCTAACCACACAACGCGTTGGATCAAAAGTCAATTCAAGCGTAAAATAAAAATATTGGCGACCTTAAATTTTGAGTTGACGATAAAGAATCTGAAATGAGCATCAAAAATTTGATCAGTGTTTAATAAAATTAATTAATTATCATGCACATAAAAAAATGCTAAAAATAATTGTTAACCCCAAACAATGACCGGACCAGAACGCTGATATATATATATATATAAAGAAACATAATCTCAGAATGTGTCATGCTATTTAACATATTTATTTAATTATTTGTTAATATGTTTTTTTATAAATTAAAAATACAAATTGAATCAAAACAAAATTACTTTTTAGCATGGATTTTTTTTATTTATTTATCTAATGTGGTCCATTTGATATTTAAAATTGAAATATATTAAAATTGTCTCGGTTTATTTTGTTTGATTTAATGGGTTCAAACACAACCCGATCACCTTGTTCAAAACTCATTTGGTTAAAAAATTTAAAATTTCAACTAACCTGGTTTGTACATTTATCTCTTTCAATTTTCTTCCTTGAGCTTGAGTAAGATGAAGAACCATACTAAGAGATATAAAAGATTTATAAACTAAATAAAAAAAAACATCAGATTAGGGGTCAATTTTTTTTTTGAGAAAAAAGCTAAATGACATACCAAATAAAAAAAAAAAGAGTTATAAACCAAATCAAAATATAAAAATTTGATTAGGGATTAAATTTAACAAATGATTGGCACTTGCAACACATATGTCAGCGTGTGAGGAAGGCCACCAAGTTTGGATGATGCGTGCTACCTTCTCTGAGCTTCGATGATGATCTATTTTGTGTTATTGGAATCAGCTTGGCAACTCAGTCATGGCATGACTTTGATAATATATATATTCTCTTTCCTCACTCTCCCTCAATTTTCACGCTTGAAAAAATAAAACTCATAGAATTCTGATCAGAATGCTTAAAAATCTTAAAATAATATAGCACTCTAAGTATTTGGGACAAAGTTTGAACCGGAGTTTTTAAAAAATTTAAGTTTTTTTTTTTTAAATTAATTTCTGTGTGTGTTTTTAAATTATTTTAAATGAAAAATAATTTAAAAAATAATTATTATCACTGCATCTATCACAGTTCAAAGCACTCCCTAAATCATGTTATGACAGAAGAACAACGAAAAAGGGCCTGGATTTAGTACCCATGTTTTATACACAAGGTTCATGTTAGTTTGTTGTTTGCGGCTGGTTATGTTAAATCCAAACCTTTCCATTCAGATGGTCAATCATTAATCACTTCTTGAAATGCGGGCTGCATAATCCCATCGCAATCCTATTCCTACCACAGATTACAACTCCTGATCACAAAAAGCAGCTGCAATAAAAAGAAAAAGAAAAAGAAAAAGAAAAAGAAAAAGAAAAATTGCTACTTGGTTGTTGTTCGTGACTAGTCCAATGAACCAGAGCAGTCCAATGAACCAGGTCTACAATCAGAAAGCTTGAGATTCTCACCTCTTTTCTTAATCCTTTTCGCCACAGGAACAAAGTCCAAGGCCCTCTTGGATGATTGTGCCTTGCCACTTCATTTTCCATGTTAAAAGAGGATGAGTTACTTGGTACTGAATCGCTGATATGTCTGAAACAAATAACATAAAAGAATAATAAGTTACCATCATATGTCTAGCTGATATGGCACTGGACAGCTTCAGCTCTCCAATTCATTGAAACATTGAACCTGACCTCCATGTCAGAAAAAAATCTTCAAGTCCTAATCCAACAGGGCCGAAAAGGACCTCTTCTGGTCAAGTGCTCTGAACTTCTGCAATTCTGCTTAATCAATATGCCCTCCTGAAGCAATCTACACACTTTCAAAATCCACCGAATCTTCATGACAGAACTCGTTGGAATCATATTGGCATACGTCATGTTGCTGCTAACATACAAAGTAGAAAAGAAAATTAATTTAATCCATGGCACATGTTCAGGCTCTGTCTGGTCTTTCTACAAGTCATAGCACCGCGGCTTTAGAGAAACAAGAAAACAGTTGCTTTTAAAAGTTAAAGGCTTTTGAACCTTGTTTTGCTAATTGCTCAAGGGATTTGAAGGTTCAGAGCAGGAACGATATCTTCCCAAACACTTTCAGCAACTGTGTCAAAAGTAATGGCATAAGACCAATGAAGCTTACGGATACAGAACAAGAAAGATTTCTCTGTGTATATATATATACATACAGAGAGAGAGAGAGAGAGAATTTGAGGGCAGTCATGTACCAGTTTGTAAATTGGATGCAGCCGCGTCAACCTTCACATTTAGATAATGAACTGAGCTTCACATTTATTAATTGAACTATAGCCTTGCCCTCATATGGTATATCTATTCGAAGTTTAATAAACAATGAAATACCCCTCAAAACACAATATTCAATCACTATAAAAAAACCCGCATCTTCTAATTCGATTTCCTCGTATTCACTATCATATAACAGATAATCCTGCTCATCTTCCTCTTCCCCTTCCGAAACGCTGAAATCCTCACGCCAATAAACCCAGGCCTCTCCATTACAAGTTCTTCAACAAACACCCTTCAAATCACTCCCCCCATAATCACCATCCTCCTTCACATCCGTAACCGAAAACAACCCATCATCCGTTTCCAAATCCTCACTCTTAGCCCTACCTTTCGGCACCAAATCCTTTTCAGTCACCTCTCCATTCTCAACCTCAATCAACGGAACCCACAAATCCTAATGTCTCCCCAATGCCTCTCCTTGCTGCTAATCCGTACCAAACTTTTGGAGTTAACAACTTTCAAACCTCTCCTTGCTGTCTTCACTTAAACCCCAGCTCTCCTCAACGCTGCTGCTAATCCGTACCCAACTTTCGGAGTTAACAACTTCCTAACCTCTCCTTAAATCGCTGCCATTTTTTCCCCTTTCAACGACGTCATTCTATTCAACTTCTTCTGTCTTTCCCTCTGGTGTAATTGCTTAAAACGCTTCTTAAAATCCAAATCAGTCGTACCATTGCGCCCAAAAACACCGCAAACATATGGTTCTGAAGGACTTACCATTCCTTTTCTCTCCAAAATCTCTAACTGTTTTGAAGTGAGAGCGAGTTTGTTGTTGTTGTTTGAGGTTAGTAGGGAAGTTGTGGTGGTGTCTATGTTTTTGCAGAGAGGAGTCGGCTCATTTGTGAAGTGGAGACCCCTCTCGCTCACGCTAAGTCAATTCAAGTCAAGTGCTATAGTTTTTCTCATATTTTGGCGGGTGATTCTCCTTTTTAACATAGGTGTTAGAATGTTCTGAGAAAATAGAAGGTTTTGGAAAATAGCATAGCCAAGAAAATATTCATATTTTAAAAATTCACAGGTGAGAAATATTGTATTTTATGCAAAATTTTAAAATGAACCAGCAGAGAATCCAAATAGAAAAAGAAAAGAGAGAAAAAAAAGAAGAGATCTTGGAGGCATAAGTAGCAACAGGAAGACTCGGCCATTTGGATTTTGGGGTAGACAAATAGAACCGGACTTTGATATATTTATTATGTCGTATTAAGTAAATTGACTGACTCTTAACATAAAAATTTAAAATGGGCTATTTATAATCAAGAATGCCCAACTGGGCTTTCATTTTGTTTTTGGGCCTTCAGCAAAATGTTATTCTTATGCATTCAAGAAACCAACGCTGTTTCTGTAAAGCGCTGGTCGAATTCAGAACAATTTCAAAACTAAAAAAAAAAAAAAGAACAAAATATTTTTAGTTAAAAAATAAATAACAATAATAATATACATATACATGCAAGTCGTTCGTTCCATCAATAACTTGTATATAAATAAATAGATACCGCATTAATTAATTTATTAATTATAAGCTCAAAAGTAAAAATGGGCTGGTCAATATTTTGATAATGTATATACGGTGGCACAAAGATTCCCCACCCTTTCTTGCAGAATCAATACACTAACCATTTATCACAGAGTGGGTTTCGGGTATTACAGTGATTGATCAAGAATGTATTAAGTATCTGGAAAGTTAGATTCCCTTACCAAATATGCTGATCTTCTACCATAGATTTCTGGATTTATGTGTGTTTGAGCGCTTAGTTAAATCTTACGCTGATGCAATTACAACGTTTGATGACATATCGGTCTTGTTTGTTAGTTCAAGATTATACTCTCAGACAACTCTTCAACGTACCAATGATTTGTCCTGTTAACCCTTGTCTGCAACAAGTGTGACAAGATGAGATCAATAGCTCTTACTTTGATGGTTTTGCCTGGTGAATGTCGATCCTGCTGTTAAAAAATAACAAAGAAAGAAAGAAAAGCAAAGCTTTTATTTGCGGTCGATTAACACACTGGTGACTCTATCCTTTTATTGGCTCATCTTCTACATTTCCCCCCCTTTCCTTTACAAAAAGCCTTTGCCATCGCCATAGCTCACTTTTCTCCGAGATAATCTTTAAAATTAGACATGGTTTGATGAGTAAAACTCTGATTAATTTACTGGAGATTCTGACATGGTTTCATGTTTATGCAAACATTCATGAGTAATGGTAATGGATTAGTTATTATCAACAACCCCCCACCAAAAACTGATAGTGACAATCTTGATTTACTTGCCTCCCGTGTAAGCTTAATAATGGAAATGAAACATACAGGGGGCATCCACCATGTCCATATATGCCATGAACATAAAGCTAACATAGCAATGCCGTTTTTTAGAGGTAATTCTCATATTTGTTTAACCACACATTGTTTTTTTTTTTTTAGATTATCGTGGGTGTCCGGGCCAGCTTGCGCGCACCTCGACTAATCCCACGGGCCCCGAAGTTAACGACCATGTAAGCCTCCAAAGTGGCCATCATATGAGCAACCACGGGGTTCGAACCCGAGACCTAAGAGGGAGCAAACCCCTTAGTCCCAAGCTCTTACCACTAGGCTACCACCTAGATGGTTATTCATATTTCTGAATATATCTAAATATATTTCTAAAACAATTTGCATTTAGATTTAATGAGTAAAAAACAAATAGATCAAAATATACCTCCTATCATTAATAAAAAAAACTCACGAAATTTAATTTTGGTACTTTTAAGCTTTGATATACTCAAGTTTAATGGTGTATTTTTGTATATAAAAGTTTGTATATTAGAGTGTAGGTCTAGGGATCAAAAACTTGTATTTATATAGCAATAGTCTCATTAAACTCTTAATTGATATATAAGTTTATTGTCATTTAATACAGAAGTTAATTTCTTGGACCAAATTAAAGTTCGTGGAAAACTGAATCCTTTATTAATAGGGATTAGTATAGGATAACTTTAATATTCTCCCTCTTGGCCTATAAGTTTAACCTAATGTCTTCACTTAACTCCATCCTTTAACTTTATTAGAAAACTAATGCATGAATCATGACAATAAGTCCTTTAATATCAAGTGTTACATTTCATGTATTACAATGCATATAATTTGTCAAGTATTATTCTATACGTGGCAATTGTACTTAACGAATAAACCCCATGTTTATTTTTGGTCCTATATATATGAATTTTCTCAAATAAAGTAAGGTGTGCATAAATAGAAGCGAACATCATAATAAATAGAATTTATTTAAAAATAATATAGTTTATGTCGTGGGGTGCGAGCGCCGCGAATTCGTCTGGTGACGGCGGGAGGCTCTTGTCGTGCCTCATATGTCAAGTGTGGTCTGTTGGGAAGAGTTTTTGGATTTAATCATAAAATTATGATTAATATTTAGGAGTCGCCATCTAGTATTATGATCACTAAGAACCTATGGTCTGCGAGAATCTTGGTAAGGGATTGGTTGTGCAAAGAAAAGACACATCACCCCAGTGCACCCTACCTAAGGTAAGCTGCATTATTATTTGATTGTTTTTTTCTATGTCGGGTTTTTATTCGTTGGTCTTCTCTAAGGTTCAAAGCAGATCTCTCTTCATGAGAAAGTCTCTACCTTATTGGGTTAAATCCTAACCGTTCTAAAGTCTGAATTTTAGCATCGCATTTATTTACACCTTGTATTTTTCATACCCGAGGATGTACTTTATTGTGTAATTTTACACCCCACAAATATTGAAGTCTACATTTGGACCCTAAAAAAAGGTTGGGAAAATGTTTTTTATATTTTGGCCAAATCCTAATGGATAATCATAAACTGGTTATGATATCCATTTTGCATTTTAAAACGTGAAAAAGATGCAATTTTTGTTTTCATGAAGATATGCTTGGAAAAATTTTAGAATTTGGCCGTATGCATGAAATAAATTTATTTTTTTGAAATATTTTAGAGAAAACCGGGTATTTTAATATCGAATTTGTATTTTACAGTGTAAATATACAACCCAATATTATACAAAAGTGGTAGAAAAATATTTGAGAAAATCATAATTTTTTTGAAATGATTTTTTGAAATTTTTTGTTTTTTTAATATAATAATAATAATAATAATAATAAACAAAATATGTGGGCTGAGCCGAACTCAGCCTAGAAAAGGATGGGCCGGTCTGACCCAAATATAGTTGGGCCGAGATCAGCCCAATGTAATCTTTCCTCTTCTTTTTTGGGGTGGGTCGGACCCGGCCCATACATATGGGATGGGCCAAATCGGGCCCGACCCACCATTTAAGTTATTTAGTTGCAGAATGTGAACGATTATTGTTCACATTCTGCATGCAACCAAATAGTTGCAGAAGCTGAAGACGGGCGGAGTAGAAGGCTATCGGGGTCTATGGTCACGGCCGTGATCAGGAGGTTGAGCTGATGGTCTGGGCGGCGTTGTTGCAAGGAACAGTGGAAAAGTTGGCGGCCGGTGGTAGAGGAAGCAAAAGAAGAAGAAAACGGGAGGGGTTACAGAGAGGAGAGAGAAATCAACGGTGGCTCTTGATGGTCGGTTGGTGGTTGGAATGGTGGGGAGAGAGAGGGAGAGAAAAAACTGCAGAAACAGGGTAGAGGGGCTGGTTTTTTAGTTGACTTTGAACCCGATTTTCTTCTTGCTGAGGCCATGAAATGCACCCCTATTTATAGGAGGTGGAAGATGGATATTTTATTTTTAATGGTACCAAATCGTGGCCTTTGGTTTGGTTGGGAAGCATCACAACCGTTGATTCAAAGTGTGCATCATGAGTTGTCAAATCTGCAAGAAAAGGGCTGCCTGAGTTGGCCTCTCTAGACCAGCGTCGGGGCCGGTGTCATGTTAATAGGCCTGAACGGACCATACTCGAGGATAGAGGGATGTCCAGTGACCATTTTGGTGCATGTGTTGTCAATTTTGGTGGACATATGAAGCATTAAATGCACCTTAAAAGTAGCTTAATGAGCTGTCATTTTAGGGCAAAATCGGGGAAGACAATGAATAGTGACCAAATGATACGTCGTCTGGTCCTTTTTAAAAAAAATAATTAAAAACGGTGTCATTTTGGGCTGAAGTAAGGATTTTTTACAGATCTTTAATTTAGTCCTCCCACTTTTGATTTAATGCAATGGTATCCCTAATTGACCATAAAGTTTTGATTTAATACGATTAAGCCCCTGATGAACTTCAATGGGAACCTCTAAGTTACGCGCCTATTGCAATTTGGTCCTTGGTCTTGAATTTATGCAATTTAACCCCCAATTGACCATTAAACTTTTAATTTCTTCAATTTCACCCCTGGATTTCGCCAATTAAGACCTTATAGTTTGGCGCCTTTTGCATATTGGTCCTTGGCTGTGAATTTTGTCAATTTAATCTCTAATTGACCCAAAACTTCATTTTTCTTGCAATTTGGCCCCTGATTTCAATCAATTAACTTGGTAAAAATTAAATTTGATCTCTTAAAATTACAATCTTCTCAATTAAGCTCAAATTAGGCTCTCAAACTTAATTTTTCACCAATTAGGCCCCAAATAAAACTAATCTGACCTGTTTAAAGTATAATTAAGTCCTTGCACTTAATTAAATCCTTTAATTGGACCCAAATTAATTCTTAAACATAATTAAAATTTAATTTGGCCCATGATTAAATCAAATTGGCCTATTAAAAATTTAATTATGTCATTGAACTTAATATTTATGCAAATTTGTCCAATAATCATTCAATTTGACCTTGAATTTGCATTTTTTCCATTTTTGGGCATAATGGAGTACAATTAGGCCTTAAATTTCCTTCAAAATTGCAACTTGATTTCCCAGTTTGCTTTCTCCACATTGCCAGTCTTTATTATTATTATTTTTTTATAAAAAAATGAATTTTAGGGAATAACCTAGAATTGAGTTATGACAGTTTATACAACTAAAATCACATAATGGAATCAAGTCCTCTTTTCATTACATCATCCTTGAATTTAAATGGTGGCATGCTTTTAGTTAAAGGATCTGCGATAATCAATTCAATACTAATTTGCCCAATGATCACTTTATTTTCCTTAACATGTTCTATTATGGCTAAATATTTAATGTTAGTATGTTTACTTCGACTACCACTTTTGTTGTTCTTAACTTTAAAAACAGTATCTAAATTATCACAATATATTCTTAATAGCCTATGGCCTGTGAAAAAGATTTGGGATAATTTTTTGCTCCAATGTTATAGTTAGATTCTTATAGATACACAACATAATCATTAGGAATTGTTGATCTCTTTGTTCTAATAGATTTTCTCAATATTGTACCATCATCTTCTTAAAAAGTATTTAGTTCAACTGGTTGATCATAAATTCTTGGTAATTCTTGAAGTATTTGATTTACTACAATATTGTCAACAACTTGTGGAACTTCAAAGATTGGTTGTTCAATATAAGTTTATACTTGAGGGTTGATATGAAAAATAATCAATTTATCACTTGATATGGGAGGTTATAATTCTGAATGATCCTTCTCAAAAACTATATTTCTAATTTGATCGCTCCCATTGATCAAGTTATTTTCAAGAAACTTTGCATTTCTTGATTCCATAATTCTAGTACTATAAGATGGATAATAAAATTTGTACCCTTTAGACTTTTCAGCATATCCAATAAAATAACCACTAATAGTTTTTTAGTTTAGCTTCTTTTCTAATGAATTATAAATTCTCACTTCAAACGAGCATCTCTAAACACGCACATGTTGCAAACCCAGTTTCCAACCTTTTAATAACTCAAATGATGTTTTTAGAACAACATTCGTTGGAACTCAATTTAATATATACACTGTCATTTTTAATGCTTCAGTCCTTAAGGATTTAGGTATGTTAGAGTTTCTAAGCGTACTCTATACCAAGTCCAATAATGTTCGGTTTCTTCTTTCTGCTACACCATTCTGGTTAGGTGAGCCAAACATTATGTATTGGGAAACTATCTCATTCTCTTGAAGAAACTTTGCAAACAAGCCAGGTGCTTGTCCATTTTTTATGTATCTACCATAATATTCTTCACCAATATCTGATCTTGCAATAAAAATCTTAAAGGCATCTAATGTTTCGTTCTTATTATGAAGTAAATAGAGATTATGTATCATGAGTAATCAATTGTAAAATAGCTGAAGTATTTTGACCAAGTGAGTCCATGTTTGGAGTATATATATCAATATGAATGATTTCTAATATGTCTGAACTCCTATTGGCACCTTTTTTTGACTTGTTGGTTTGCTTTTCCTTTATACAATTCACACAAGTTTCAAAGTCAGTAAAAACAAGAATACTAAGTATTTCATTATTTACTAATCTCTTAATTCTCTCTATATAGATATGTCCTAATGTCCAATGTCATAACATAGAGAAACCTTAATCAATAACACATCTTTTAATGCTAGTGTGAACACGTATTGAACTATAAATGACATTGTTTTGTAAATTAATGTAATAGAGACCATCAAACAAAATATCATTTTCAATACAATTAGATTTATAAAATAAAACGAAAGTTTTTGAAATCTTAATAGAACATCAAAAGGTATAATTCTTGAAACTGAAATCAAGTTTCTAGAAAAACTTGAAACATAAAAAGTTCTTTTCAACTCTAACAAAACCATTACTTGGAGTTAAATAACATATTTCTATAGCCTTTACAAGTGAACACATCTTATTTAATGAATAGATGTCTTGCTCACTTACCACTGGTTTCTTTAGGTTTTGTATACCCTATAAGATATTTGAAATATGGGTTATAAAATCATAATCAATCCACCATGTGTTAAAATTAACATCAACTATATTAGATTTATAAAAAAAACAAATGAGATTGAAATACCTTTCTTTTTAAGCCATTTCTGAAATTTAGTACATTCCTTCTTCACGTGTCCCTTATTTTTAGAAAAGAAACATGTGGAATCCTTGTTAATGTCAACTTAGAAAGGCATTTTACCTTTCCCTTTTTTATTGGCTTGAGTTTTGTCGTTCCCCCGCGTTGTCGTAATTGCATTTTCTCCTAGTTCCATTATCAGCCTCCCTTCCTCTTTAACGCATATAGTCATAAGTTTATTGATTGATTATTTGTTTTTATGTGTGTTGTACGAGATTTTAAAGGGTTCATATTACTTTAGAAAAGTATTCAGGATATAGTGCACACGAGAGGATTATGACATCTCAACCTTAAGATTCTTTAATTGAGCCCTAATATCCTTTATCTACATGATGTGCTCATGTGCACTTCTCATTCTGGTGAGCCTCATGGATAAGAACTTCATAATTAGGTGCTTGCTAGTGTCTTATCTGAAATAATGAATTAATCATCAATTTTTTTTAGCAAATCACAAACTTTCTCATACTGATAAATTGAACCACTTATACCAATGTATATTCTAGTTTTTATGAATATCATACTAATGCAATTAGATCACTCTCGTCATTCATAACGTGCAATATCCTCTGAAGTACCAGTATTAATAACTATAAGTGGTTCATCTTTCCTAGTTGCATAATATATGTTCATCCACCCCAAATGAATGAGAATTCTTTCCTTCCATACTTTATAGTTAATTTAAACATAAATAAAAAAATGAGTGTTATTTAAACATAAATAAAAAAATAATTTTGAAAATATATATAAAAAAGAATTAATTTGAAACAAATTAGAAAAATAAGCATTGCGGGTGGAAGCTATGCCAGCCTATCTAGCCTATTTTGTTAGGGCCCGTATGCATGGACCCTTTTTTTTATTACAACATGTTTTTCACTCCAGTTTTTTTTTTTGAAAAACATAAATCAGACGATGTGTCGCATGCTAAAACAAATGATACGTCGTCTGATTTTGCCTAGATTCAGGATATTATGGTGGCCGAAAAATTAAGGTTGAAGGTTTTTTTACCTAAAAACTCATCTTTCAACCCATTTTAACCCGAAACACCTTAGAAACCTTGACAAACCTATCAATGACCTTAGAAAACCGTGTCAAAACCTAAAACCAAAAATATTTTTAAGCTTAGATATGTTTTTTTAAGCACTTTCAAGGTGAAAAGCATCTAATATAAATCCTCCTCATCAAATGGAACCTTTCGATACAATGATTGATAATTTTGGTGGCCAAAATCAATGCCAAAAACATTTTTCTCTCTCTACTGTTGAAATTCAGCGACCTCTCTCTCTCTCTCTCTCTCTCTCTCTCTCTCTCTCTCTTCTCTTAAATCAGAGATTAAAAAATGATTAAAATAAAATTTTAAAGTATTGAGGGACTGGATATGTATAATTTTTAAAGTACAATGACAAAATTAAACTTTTTTGTGCGAACTTTGAAACCACCATCCATTTATGGTGTATTTTCTACTTTGATCTTGTCTTTTAATTTTGTCCTTGGTCAATAGATTTGATTTAATTTCCTTTCAAATTGGCATAAAAAGGATTCAATTGTGCAAAAAAAAAAAAGAGGCTCCAATACCAAATTAAAAAGCAAAGTTTTGAATAGTAGATCCACATTAAAATGTGAGAGGATGAGCAGTTATGTATGTACAATGAAGAACTCATACCCTTCAATGTTTATTATTATTATTATTATTTTAGGGAGATAAAATAAGATAAAGCATCAGTCATTTTTTGAGCGACATCAGAATTAGAATTAATATTAGGAAATGGGTTTAGGGTCACTATTGAGAATATTAATTTTATAACTAGTTATTAAATAGGATTGATCCTTGAATAAAGGAATATTTAAGAGTGTGGTTGCGGTTGTTTCAAAGTACTTTTTACTCGGAAATATATCAAAATAATATTTTTTTTTTGTTTTTTAAAAATTATTTTTGATATCAGTACATCAAAATGATCTGAAAACACTAAAATAATATTAATTTAAAGTAAAAAAATTAATTTTTTTCAAATTTTTTTTTAAAATGTAATACCAAATAGAGATTAAATCTTTTAAGTTTTTAAAATGAAAGTTATAAAGATCTTCTGGAAATAAGCATTTATACACATCCAAGTCCCCTCGTCCGCTTTTTCCCGCGGTGCTAGTCAGTGGCGTCCCCTTATTCTAGCTAGCATAGGTCCCCTCATTCTAGCTAGCATAGGTAGCCTTTCGTGAGGCCTAGAATCTATACTCATTTCAAATGAGACAAATTTTCTATATGCATTTATTTTTTCAAATTTTGCCTAACTTCAATTTGAAAGGTAATATCAAACGGGGGGCTAAATAGACTTATCTTTTGCATTTTCTTTCACCGTGATATTATATATAAAGCTAAATGGTACTAAGTTTGTTTTTACTGTACCTGAATTACTGTTTATCCTCTCCTGTTTTACTCTAAATTATAATAGTGTAATTTTTGAAAAATTTTAATTTGATCTTTAAACTTTTTTTTAGCACAATTGAGCCCAAATTAAAACCTAATTGAATGTTTTTTTTTTTGTGGGTAAGGATTGAATTGAAAGACAGGGGACTGAAATGTAAAATAAAGATATGATGGTTGGTGCGTTCAAATTTATTTGTGAAGTGTATTTTTGTCCCAAATATATTTGCTATAAGGTGACCGGTCCTTTATATTTTTTAAACTTTCATTTAAATACTAAACTTTATTTTTATCATTTTTCAGTTTTTAGTGGGTGAGATGAAAGAGAGATAATGGCCGGAATCTGGCTTAGAGAAAAAAAAATGTCATTTCTGTGATTCTGGCCACCAAAAAATTAGTGTTTTGTTTCAAATGGTTCCATATGACGAGAGGAATTTGATTTGAGTGTTTTTTTTTACCTTGAAAGTACCTAAAAAACATTTAAAAAAGTTATCATCTTGGAATTTTGTTAAAAATTAAGACATGTTTTTACCAATTATCATGACTGTATTTGGATCTATGAAATTAATTAATTTAATTTGAGCTAATTCTTGTGTGATTTAATTTAAAATTTAAAATTTAAGTTAGATAAATAATTAGGTTACGAGATTTTAAATCAAGTTGAATAAATTAATTAAAAAAATATTCATACTTTTAATATTTTTTTATATTTTAAAAAAATTATCCGATGACGAAGTATTAGCAAGTATTCCAGTTGATCTATAAAGTAGCTGGAATGATGAAGCCAACAGTAGCAAGTTAACAAACATGGGACTTGGGATTAACTATCAGTCGACAAATAACTACTAGCAATCCTTGTTCCTGACCTGTTTATGTTTTGCTCTCCTTTTTTTTTTAACCTTTTGACAGTCTCCATCTTTAATAGTATCGCAAATGCCGCATTTTTCCCTCCTAAAAAGTCCACACGCATACCATACAAGAAAATAGAGGTGGTATTTTGAGCTTGGACATTTGGCTTTATTAAAGTGCTTACAAGCAACCATCTCTTACAACCGTGTTTTTTAAGTTTTTTTAATTTTTAATTATTTTTTTTATATTTTTAAATGACTTTGATATACCAATATAAAAAATAAAGTTTAAAATATATTACTTTAATCTCCTTAACAGTCACTTAACCTCTTTCTTTTGTTGCTGAAAACTAAAATGAAACAACATGCGCGTTTTTTAATGAAGGAAGACTGTAGGTTTATCCTAGTTAATTCTAAATTGGACTATAAAGAGAAAAAATAAAAATAAAAACGTCTCTCTAAAAATCCCAACTTTTCAATTCACAGTTTTGGCACTGTTAATTGCTTTCACCACCCTCTTGCCTCTCTCGAACCAGTCACAAGTCCACGCCTCTAAAACGAATTTTCCTTTCCAACAGTCTTCTTCTTCTTCTTCTTCTTCTTCTTCTTCTTCTCTATAATTAAGATTATTCAAGAACCCACAATTAAACTAAAAAAAAAAAGTAAATCAGAAGGAAAAGGAAGAAATGCTCGTGTTGTTGAATGTTTTGTTGCCAGGGGGTGCTGTTGTAGTTGCTTCAATGCTTTTTGCGTTGGTAGTCTGGCGATGTTATTGTTTCAAAGACCGTAGAGGACCTAGAGGTATTGTTGATACGTTAAGAACCAATAGAAGTGCAAGCTTGCAGGATGGGATTGCAAAGCTTCACCAAGGGAGTCTACATCATCAACCTGATCAATTAGAAACCAAAAGAAGAGGAAATTATTATGTTTTTCGTCGCGGGGTTCTTACAAGACCTTTGTTCAATTGGGCTGATCATCCGGTGCTTATTACCGAAGCAGTCGAAAATGGATGGTCTAGATTTGGTTTTACAAGCTACATGTCATCTCCTTCCACGCGATCATCCCTGTTAGGCTTATGTGCGGCTGGTGATTATGGAAGAGAAACAGATACAGAGATAAGCTGGGAAATTTGTCTAGGATCAGCTGATTTCATGCAAAAGATAAGGCTGAATTCTGGGTTAGAGAAGGTTAATGTAAGCTATCCTTCTCTGTCTGCTGCTTCGGTAATTAGAACTACTTTGCCTTTACCAGGGCCTCCATTAGGGAACTCATCTTTTCCTCAAGAGGCCTACTTTGAGATCACGGTTTTGTATTGTCATAGCAATGATCAAGAATCTGTTGGCAAGGCTAAGGAAGGTGAGAGGGCTAAACTCATTCAAGAAAAATCTAATGGAAAAGCAAATTCGGAATCTTTAGTACATGTAAATAGCAGCCACAGAATCAGCAAAATTGAAGAATTGAAGCTTGCTGGTAAAGATGATTGTCAAGGTTCAGCAGTATTGCTATCTGTTGGGCTCACTATTGGAGGCTCTCTTCCTTTGAAACTTCCTGGAAGCTATCCAGGATCAATTGGATTTAACTCTAATGGTTCTCTCTATCTTGATGGTAAATTAATTCTCCTTTTTTTTAAAAAAAAAAATACCCTTTAGGAAAATATTTTATTTTTTCAAGTTAAGAATCATGTTCTTCAATTAGGGTCCAGGTTTAATAAATTCAAAAGGCTAATCGTGAGTTTGTGAAATGTGGCAACGCATTAGCTAGAAGCCTAGAACTGAGAAAAGCTGACAACTTGCTAATTAATAAATCTTTCACCTAAAATATCACTAAAACCAGGGAAAAGTTAATGAGACAACGTCCACTATATGACATAAACCTTGAGTGGTGAATTGATAAGTAGTTGTTTCTTTAAGCTTATACCCTTTTTCAGGGCATTCTTCACTGTATAGTGTATATGTAGTAGGTGTGAAGCTACTGACCAAATAATTTATGTGGGTTCAATAAAAAAGAGTTATATTATTTAAAGCCTAAATTTATAGCAGTTAAATGCAATTGTTTTTGGTACCAGAAGTTATCTGTTCAAAGTAATAGTAATTCACATGGTGTCCTCTCTTTCAGGCATGGAACTTGTGTTTGAATCCGAGAAAGCAGATTGGGCAAGAACAGATAAAGTAATTGGCTGTGGATTTGATCCTAGGCAAAAACAAGTGTTTTTCACAGTAGATGGAGAGCTGCTACATGTAGTTCATTGCAAATCAGAGGAATTCGGGACACCCCTTTACCCAGCAATTGCAGCAAACAATGACATATTGGTTCTTGTCAATTTTGGACAAAGTGCCTTCAGTTATGCACAAGCAAATGCTCAAAGAACACCAAATCCTTGCTTCATTGGCCCTCCTGCAAAATCCCCTTCTATGGGCTATGAGGATAGTAAAGAGCTCTTCTCAATGGGAAGAATTGACTCTCAGTGGCGCAATAGAAGCACCACCACTAAGGGCAGTCACGTCAATGAAGCTAATAATCAAGGAGTTGACTTCGATGACGAATGTGAGGCTGATTTATTTGAAATTGTCTTGGATAATGGTACTGGAAGATCTCCAAACACCAGGATTTAGCAGCAATGCAAGAGCATCACTAACCATTTTTTACTGCTGGTTTCCTCTGTTCCGTGTGAGAGTGACATGAATTTGCTGAATGTGGATGGATTTCTCGATGGTTTCAGTCGATACCTTTTGAAGAAAAAAAAATCCCAAGCATTGCTCTTTGCTAGGTAGTTAAAATCAGAGACAAAAAAAAAAAAAACCCTATACTATGAAATGCATAGATAGGAACAGGTTTTTTTAGGAGTATTTTTCTTTTCTTTTTCTAAACTATTGTCCAATGTACATTTATGAATTTGTACAGCGAATATCATTTATATTATAACTTAAAATGCTTGGGTTTTTTTACTGTAGAGGGTAGAGGGAGGCAGTTACTGATCACGCACGCACAAATCATTGTGTGCATTTGTCAAAAATTCATTTTGATCCTTAAATTTTGTTTTTCAGTGATTTAGTTATCATTTATCGTTTGTTCAATCAATTAGTGCGTGTCTATTTATATTATCATTTAATTGAATAAAAAAATTATTTTAATAAACAAATATAGAAAACACAATTAAATAAATATCTTATCTTGCAAGATTAAATATTTTGATCTATACCTATCTCTCGATTTTTTTATTTTTATTTTTAGTTATTATTTATCATTTATTTTTTTCATTTATTAACATACATAGTACTTGATTTATTTAATTATATTTATGCATAAACTTTTTTATTTTCATTTAGAATTTTTTTAACTATAAAAACATGTCAAAAAAGCCAGTGCATATAATTTCTTTGTTAAAAAAATACATCTAACCCACGACAAAACATGAGCCAAGTATCTAGCATTTGTTGATGTCATCGACTTCTTCTTGTGTATTTTAGCAATCATTTTCTCTTTGCCAGTAAGAAGGTGTTTGACGTCACGGTTGGGCAATATTTTTTTAAAAATAATTTTTTATTTTAAATTAATTTTTTTATGTCAAAATAAATTTTAAAAAATAAAAAAATTATTTTAATATATTTTTAAATATAAAATATTTTAAAAAATAATATTTACGGCATTACAAACACCCCTTCAAGGAATACCTAAATGCTGTGCTATAGTCTTCCGGTTATTTAGTGGGTGTTTGTTATTGTGGTTGCGGGTGAGGTTCACCCGCAACCACAACTTTTAATGTTTGGTAAAATTAAAACAGCAGTTTTCAGCATTTTGCTGCTTCTCGTCTAGACATTAACACCAACAGTGGAGCCATGCTCCACTGTAGCACTGTTCACTAACGTGAACAGTGGTTTTTTTTTTTTTAATTTTGAAAAACAATGTAAGTGAATTAAATTAATTCACTCGTAATGTTCAAATGAAATTTTTTTTTAAAAAAAAAAATTAATGCAATTAATTGATTTCACTCGCATTATTAACGTGAACGTGAACAATATATTTTTTTTGTTTGTTAAAAAAATAGTTTAAGGTGAATTAAATTTACTCGTACTGTAATCTCAATTTTATTCATGATAATATTTTACCTAATTTTATTGCACGCTTAAAAAATCATGAAAACTATAGTTCTTGTCGAATGAATTTTGTATGTAATGAAATTGTAAAAAAAATTTAAAAAAATTGAGTTTTACTCGAAAAACTAGTATTTAATATTATTTATAACACTACATAAATTAGAAGGATATCGCATGATGATGTAGCATTTGTGAAATTTGATCGCAATTCCAATTATATTCTTGCCGGGTCCGACCCGTTAAAAAAATTCAGTTTTTATTTTTATTTTAATTGTGTTTTATTCAAAAAATTAGAAGGATATCGTTTGATGACGTAACAAAAAATTCAGTTTTTGTTGTTGCATGCTTAAGAAACCATGAAAAATATAGTCATTGTTAGATAGATTTTGTATGTGATGACATTGCATATAGTTTAATGGAATAATAAAAAATATTTGATATCAATATTATTTATTTCATGATGTAATAATAGTAGTTAAATCTTCAATATTTAAATTAAAAATATTTTTTAATTATTTTATAACCTCAATTTGAAAAGCATTTTTTTAACCAAACACATTAAATTACTTTTTGTTTAACTTCAATTTCAACCACAGTTTTAACTAAACACCTATTTTTTCAAACCAACCTCAACTAAAAATACTTTTTATAAAATAATTTTTTTCAAACCACGATCACAATAGCAACCGCAATACCGAACACACTATGCCAGAGGAATAGCAAATCAGTAACACCGGGAATCATTGCGGGGCCTATTGTTCTAAAAAGTAAGCAAGTACTCCGTCAAAAACCACTAAATTAAGCAAATATATTTGGAAGATGGGAAGCAAATGCGGATTCTGAATGGTGAGCTTCAGGAAATAAAACTAGCATGCGTTTATGCTTCAAAAAGTCATGAAAGGATGGATAAAAGGCGCAGAGATGAGATGCCTTTTTTTTTTTCCTTTCTCCTTTTCCTTTTCTCACCTTCGTTCTTTTTGGGATTGCTCAAATATAAGATGCCTAGCTTTCCAAGAACCGGCAATTACTTGCAAGTTTGAAATTGCATCTTGCTCGCCTGTCGTTGCACTTCTAACCCCACATTTTCTTTTTGTTCCGTGCGTATTTTTTTTAATTAGGATTTGAGGTAGATTACGTTAAAAAAAATACACAAGTAAATATTATTCTAGCGATGTGTATTTAGTAGCTTCTTTTAATGAAGAAGGATGGAGTTTCAGCTACTCTAATTTAATGGTTATTACTAGATGATGGAAAAGGGCTACTCCACTGTGTACGTTTTTTTAAATTTAAACTTGAGTACAAGGCTCCAGAACTAGTTTACATGGTGCATCTCTGGTCACGATCTTTCCACTAATGTATAGGCTCCAGAACTAGTTTACATGGTGCATCTCTGGTCACGATCTTTCCACTAATGTATAGGCTCCAGAACTAGTTTACATGGTGCATCTCTGGTCACGATCTTTCCACTAATGTATAGGCTCCAGAACTAGGACCCATCAGATGAACAAGGCTTGTATATCCATATTGGAGAAAAATACCAGCACAGATCAATCCAACATGTGCCATGTCAATGAGAGATCAATTTATATGAAGTGATGGCCTTTTGTCTTCTAAATAATGTTATTAAAAATTCGGCAGTGTTAAGAGTTGAAAAAAACCAATATTATCAATGGTCTTCAAGGTTAAGATGAATCTGGAAGAAAAATCTGAAGTCATTAAACATGTATGGGATAGTTTAGTCAATTTGTCAGATTTAAAAAGTTTTATTGGCCGAGAATATAAGGTGTACTTTTTTAAACTATATCAGGCAATCATAATTTGTATCAAACTATAGGATGTTAAATGTAATTTTTTCTTTAGTTTTTCTTGTAATTGTAATGTAATTATAACTGTAAGGACCGAAATGTAAGTTACGAAGAATGAAATATAGTTTAGGCCGAGGACTTCCCTGCTGGTCATACGGAATGTCAAAAGATTGTCAAAATATCAGGAACATCAGAATCGGACCTTCCGTGACTATTTCTCGCTCATCCTACAAACAAGCCGAAGCCGGTGACAAACTCACAATCTTTTGAATTCAGCAATTCTCTCAACTACTCAAATCCTTCACTTCCCTTTACCTCTCCGTTGGCAAGGTCTCTCAATTCGTTATCGATCATGGATTCAGAAGAAAAACAAATTCATGTAATGTTCCTTCCCTACCTGGCACCAGGCCACATGATGCCAATGGTGGACATGGCTAGGCTATTAGCCGGAAATGGATTAAAGGTCACCATAATCACCACCACCATGAATGCCGCTCAGTTTAAGAATGCTATTGATCGGGATATCAAATCCGGTCGACAGATTTCGTTGGCAACTCTCCGTTTCCCTAGCATAGAAGCTGGTTTACCTGAAGGCTGCGAAAATTTATCCTCCACAACGACCCCTGAAATGACTTTGAAGCTGTTTCACGGCATAGAATTGCTGCAACCACATATTAAAATGATCTTGCAGAAGCAACGCCCTGACTGCATTGCGTCTGATTATCTCTTCCCATGGACAGTTGATGTTGCCATTGAACTTGGCATACCGAGGCTTGCCTTTAATGGCAGTGGATTCTTCAATCTTTGTGTCGCAAACAGCATTGATTGTCATCGACCTCACAACAATGTCACATCTGAGACAGAACAATTTGTCATCCCAGGCTTGCCAGACAAAGTAACCATTACAAGATCACAACTACCGGATATTGTCAAAGGCGAAAACGAAGTTTTCTCTGCTTTGTTTGATAAACTGAAGGAGGCTGAGAGGAAGAGCTTTGGAGTGTTGATGAATAGCTTTTATGAGTTAGAACCAGCCTATGCTGATCATTTCAGAAAAGTCACTGGAATCAAGGCGTGGCACTTGGGTCCTGTATCTCTGTTCAATAGAAATGCTGATGATAGACTAGAAAGAGGTGGCAAGACTTCAATACGTAAACATAGCTGCCTGGATTGGCTGGAATCCAAGAAACCAAAGTCCGTTCTCTACATTTGTTTCGGAAGCCTGACCAGATTTAGCAAGACTCAAATATCAGAAATTGCTAGTGCACTTGAAGAGTCGAGGCACTCCTTCATTTGGGCTGTAGGAAAAATCCTGAAATCTGACAACGAAGATAACAACCTGGATCGGCAGCAGGACTGGTGGCTGCCAGAAGAGTATGAAGACAGGTTGAAGAACAGTGGCAAAGGATTGATTATAAAGGGATGGGCCCCGCAGCTGCTAATACTGGAGCACCCAGCAATTGGAGGGTTTTTAACTCACTGTGGCTGGAACTCTATTCTTGAAGGCATTTGTGCCGGTCTGCCCATGGTCACATGGCCAATTTTTGCAGAGCAGTTTTACAATGAGAAGCTCATAACTCAGGTGCTTAAATTAGGAGTGCCAGTTGGCAATGAGACTTGGAAAGTGTGGGCAAATGAGGAATCACCATTGATTAACAGAGACAAAATAGAGAAGGCAGTGAGAATTGTTATGGGTGACACAGATGAGGCAATTGAGATGAGGAAACAAGCAAGTAGACTAGCAGCATTCGCGAAGATGACAATTGATGAAGGCGGATCGTCTTCTAATGACTTGAAAGCCCTAATTGAGGACATCAGAACGTACAAACACGCAACAGGACGCGGGGAATCAAGGTGAACCACTCAGCCCCTGCAGCAAAGAAACAAGGGGATAACCGGTACAATGACTTCCAAGTCATTGTTTGGTCGACTCTTTGCAACGAAAAAGTAAAATGATTCTGATTGCGTAATACAGTTGTAGAAACCAAAGGAATATTGGACAAGCTTTAATGTCAAATACAAATAAATTGCAGAATATCGCATGATTATTGGACCACACCTTAATGTCGAAATATGCACAGTAGAATTAACTAGTCCTCTGGTTTAGTCAAACTAAATAAATCAACGTGAAAGCTTCAAGCAATTGTGAATTTCTGATGATAAGCATAAAAGATCAGAGAACATCTTACCATGTTTTTGGCATTGCATTTTAAAAATACTTTAAATTTTTATTTTTTATTTTTTTTTCTTTACTTTAAATTAATATTTTTTCAATTGCTATCAGACTCCCAAACAAAATCAATATCACTTCTGGTTAGAACTCGGCAGCTTCGGCATTCTTCTCCCTTTGCCATCCTACAAGACACAAACCACCTCCCATAAACACTATTAAGTCAATTTCCTTCACTGGTTTCGCATGAACCTACTCTAACATCTAAATCAAATTTTATTTAATGATATTGCATGCTTGGAAGTATATAATTCAATATCATACACGCTCTCATATATATAAAAACATAGCATGGCTTGCACTTGCTTTAACCAATTCCAGCAGCATCAGTCACGTTTCCCTGGCAACCCTTTTCCACATATCGTGCTGTTTCTCTGGAGGCATAAATAACAATCTTAATGGGCAATCAAGATAGGTTTGATACTCAACAGTTGTCTTGTTGCTAACTTGCAATGCAGGGAGGATGTCGCAAAGCATGACTAAAAAACATCCTTTAATACAGAAATGGGAAGCGTAACTATAATTCACAATTAACTAGTACCCATGCTAAATCACTCTGCTACTTAAATCAGGCTTGGACATATATGATGGGATCTAACTAATAAGTTGCAGGCATGGTGAAGCAACTATTGCATCAGAGCGTAGGTGGGTATAGCTTGGCTTGTTGGCGCACCCTTCTCCTGTACTCAGCAGGGTCCTGCAAAGTCAGAGCCCTGTTGCTTAATACAGAAATTCGATATGGAATGGATCAAATCAAAGCTGATAATAGAGGTATAGAGATAAAAAAAACCTGGACAAAAAGCTGATAGCCATCAGTTTGTGCAGGATCAGAAGGATTTGGTTGATCAAGCAAATCCTGAATGCCAATTAATATTTGCTTCACAGTAATGGCTGGTCTCCAGCCCTAGAAAAAAGATTGCAGTGTTTAGAAACTCTGTGCTACATAATATGTGACATATGAAAGAGCGAGCCAACTACTTACATAGTCCTCATTGAGGATAGATAAGCACACAGTTCCTGAAGGGTAGACATTAGGGTGGAAGAAACCTTGGGGGAACTTGCACTTTGGAGGTTTGCTTGGGTAGTCCTCACTGAAATGAAGAGTGAGGGGGAAGTAGCCACCCTCCCAATCAGTCTGCATATTAAGGACATTATCATTCAGATGATCTTTCAGCAACCACACCATGCTGACTTTTATGGAAGTGCATTTCCAGAACACCTAGAAACTAGAAACAGCTCTTGCTTTCTTTGTAGAAGGGGGTGGAATGATTATGTAATGAGGTCAGCAATGAACATATCAATCTCCAGATGAATCAAACCAACCCCAAACACAACTTAAAAAGGTTAAGATAGAAATCATGACTCAGGACCTCTCATAAAGAATAAAAAAGCCAATTGATCTGCACAATACAAGAGCTATGACCTAAAAGCATCTCCCACTTCTTAAGTCCTCCCATATTTTCCAATCTTATACAATGTCTCTGAGAATCTTGAAAATAAATTCTAAAGTGGGGCATTGAGTGATGCAATTAATATTCATTTTTCAAACTTAAAAAAAGTAAAAGGTTCAGCAGCCTTAAGCTGCACAGAACTGTCCACGACCAATAGGGACAGTGACATGAATGCCATTTCTACGCTGTAAGTTCAGCCGCTAGGGGCCTTAAAAAGGGAATGAGAAGGAAAACAAAAGGGACCATCAAGGCATTGCAACTCCTATATGAAGAAACCCATTCCTCGTAAACTAAAAACATAACAAAAATCGAATATTAGATGCTCATATCAAACCAGAACATGAAAACACTTCATTTAAACCCAAAAGAAATCCTATGGAATGTAGTTTTTGGAGCAGCAACCAAAAAAAAAAGAGGTTGGCAAAACCTCACACTATTGTACCAATTTCCTAATAAATAAGTCTCCCCCTACCAAATGCCCCAGTTAACTTAAAATATTTTATTATTTATCTGTCCCCAATTATATAATCATAAATCCTAAGTGATTCGAACAATCTCAACTACCCTTGCGATAAACAAGTCTAATTACTATACAAAAAAATCAGAATTAAAACTCTGGTGTCATGAATCGAAAAGAAATGGTGAATCCCATTAAAATTCACGCCAATTTGATACCAAAAAAAAAGATAGAATTTTTTAAACAAAAAAAAAAAGCAAGAGAAAGATAAAGAGAGGGAAACAAAATTACAAACCCCGGGTTTGCCAGGTATAATGCACTTCCACATCATCAAATCTAGAGAACCATCTGGAGCATTATCAGGCTTAGCCACAAAACCCTAAACCAAAAAGAAAAAGAAACACAATATAAGACCCAATCGAAGACAGAATAGATGTTAGAGGGGCAAAGATGGAAGAAAGAGAACATACGTGAGGGTGATTCTTACGCCATGCCTTTCTCTCTTCAGCAAGACGACCACGAGCTATGCCTCCTCCTGACATGATCGATCTCTATCTCTGTGCAGAGACTGACTAACTGTTTGATAAATGGCAGTATGTAATTTAGAGTGCTTTTAACGCGACCTGGTTTTTATATGACCGACCGACAGTTCATTTATAGCTTGCAAAGAAAATGAAAGGGGATTTTGTTTCTTTGGTTGACTTTTGGTAGTTGAGTAGGAGGCCGGACGGACTCCTCGTTTATTTTTATTAATATTAGGACTCTAATGGCTGTGGCCCTCTATAAATACGTCCAACCAAACTAAGCCCACATACAATTAAGCTTAGCTTATGTCACTGGGCCTTCCTATTTCCTAATCTCAACAGGCCGACCATCCGTCTTTGACTAATCCGGCATGGGAGTTTTCGGCATCAGTCCAAGCCCGGTAAGGTCTCTCTCGTGGAACGTGTGTGTATATATATATATATATAATTTCGAATCCTTCAGAGCTATGCTATGCTAATCTAATCCTTGATTTGGTGGGTTACAACACAAAGACTAGCAGAAATTTGTGCAGAATTGTTTACATCTATAGCATTCAACACCAAATTCAAGAATAATCAAGATAAACACAGCTTGACCTTTCAAAAGTTGGTTTAGGTGACAAGGAAGTTTGTTTCTTATTCTATCATTTCTTGCATTGCGAAAAGAAATATCATTTGTGGATCATATATATATATATATATATATAAACTAATTCGTGGTGATATTACTTATACACAGAGAGTAAACTCATGTGGATTTCAATAGTGTGGTGTGTGTGGCTGGGAATTTCATTTTTTATGGATCGACGGGTCTTGGATGATCAGCTGTTGTTGATTAGTGGATCTATCTTCTGTCTTGGGGGTTGTCTAACTCTGTACTATTTTCAAGGCGTGTGAAATTTGCTGGGTGTTTGGTTCTTTCATACATCGGCTTGCTTTGTGATTGGCTAGGTTGTTGCTGTGTTGTTGTTGTGATGGTTTCCAGGCATGGCTTTAGTTCATACATGGGTTTGGAATTGACATGCAAGTTGTTGTCATTATCATGATTGTGCATTAAATGCACTCTTCCACTTTGTGTTGGTTTGTCATCAATCATGACTTGGGAGAGCTGCGGTTTTTGGCTTGGACATGACATGTTTTTTTCTCTCATGAAGTTTGGTTGGTGTTTCAAGTTGGTTGGTCTCTCTAGGAACTGTTCATTCCCGATTCTCATGAAACTAGATGCGTATTTTTCCCTTGCTCATTCTTTAGCACAATTTGTGTTTGTCATTTTAGTCTTATTCTTCAGTATTTTCCTATGCAGCTAGGCTGCACCTTTTTTAAATTCAATTTGTACATGATTTATAGCCACCCCTCTCATTTTGCTTCGAAGTTGGTGTGAGATAGGCTTGGTGTTTTTGAGAGAGGCCTTCCCAACCATTACTCTCAACTCTTCCACTGTCAATTTCTTTCCCAATTGCAGTTCCCTGGTAGGTTTTTGTTGTTTAAACAGTTTGTTTTAATTTCCATCTTTTGTTATTGCTTTTTTCGCATTGGGTGTGTTTTAAAATTAATGTTTTTGGTTTTTTTTTTGTACTCAGTTGCTCCAAGTTCATCATTTCATCACTGATTTGTTTCTGCAGCTTCTTGCTTTTCAGGAAATATATTATTCCAGTTGCTGTCTCTCTTCAATCGGTTATCTGTTTTTTCCTGCAATTTTTCCACATTGTTTTTATCTTTACCCTTTGTTTTTGTTTCTTCTCCCTTTTAATGTGCTTTTGGCTCTATGCTTTTTTTATTTCTGAGTTTTTAGTTGTCTCAGATGGTTCAGCTGGTGACTGTTTTTCTAGCAGTGTGTTGCTTAACAGGATTAGTTTGCCTCTGCGTCGGTGCCCATGGTGACCTATTAGGTTTGCGGATTCTTTATCTTATGTAACTCACTTCACTTTCTTTCACTTGCATCTACTATGTTCCCTTGCTTTGTTTATTTTCCAATATGGATTTTTTTTTTGTTTTCTGCCGTTGCGCTAAATTGTTTTGGGTGTATATCGTTCCCTGTGTTGTTTTGTTGCTTCGATTTAAGGATGCGTTGTGTATTTTCTTTCCTCCTTTGTTAAATGGCTTCCTCTTCTGCCTGCGCTGCTTTCCCAGTTACTTTTGCTTTTCTTCTTGCAAATTACTTTGCTTTTCCACCCTACATTTTTTCTCTGTCATTCTTTTTTGTTTGGCTTCTTATTTATATATTGTTGTCATGCGCTTTGATATTTTCCCTCAAGGTTAATTCTTGGTCGATCTCTCTGGTCGCCTTTTTATGGATATTATCATTGTGTCTTTCTTTCTCTTCCACAGGGCCTTCTTGGTTAGGAGCAAGGTTGTCTTACTGGTGGTCTCACTCTTTTCAGAAGAGCTTTAACAACTGATTGTGCCTTACTCGGCAAGTTTCTCTTTTTCAAGGTGTTTTAGGAACATCGCCATGTCATCTCTGTGTTTGTTTGGCTTCCCAAATCTTTTTTTTGGTTTTGTAACAGCCTTTCATACCTTCGTTTCAAGGGTGCTTTTTAAGACCTTACCATTTGTTTCGTGTTGGTCTGTTCTTTTTTATGTCATCCTTCTCTTTGCATTGAATTTGGTTTGGAACCTATATTTATTTTTCTTTTTGTCATCTCTGTGCATGCTTCTGGTCTGAATTTCTGGTGGCTCTCTCACTACTCTATCAATGATTTGTACCATTTGCGCTCACCTTGAGTGCTGCAAGGTTTTCTCATTTGGTTTAATGCCTTTTTTGGTAGTTTTCCTTGCATTGATATTGTGTGTTTGCATCCCTTCCTGCTCCCCTTCCCCTACAGTCGATTTGATTACTGTTATGCTCAAGAGATCCTCCTTGATGCATTTGGCTTTTGTCTTGCGTAATAAACCAGCCTTTACATTCTTTTTTAATATAGTTTTTTTTCTGTCCCTCTGCCTTGCAATTTCCAGCGCTGGGCTGGTTTGGTTTACTTCTTCGATACTATTTGGTTTGGCTTTGCTTCTCTTTTAGAAGCCTTTCCATCGTTTCGGGTGCAGCAATATGCCTCCTTTGACAAATCTTTTTTCCAGATTCGAGCCTTGTTTCAATTTTTCTTTTTTGTCTTTTGTTATAGCAGGGATTTAGTTAGTCAAGGCTATTAATCTAGCCTATGTGTCCAGTTTTTTTGTTCGAGTTTTGCTTGGTTCTTTTGTTGTGTTGCATTCTTGGCCAAAAATGGTGAGTGATGAGGATAAAAGAGGGCATGGATCAAAAGAAAATTGGTAGCTTACCTGGGCATGTGTGGTCAATTAGATGAATTAAAGCGGCTGTGTAAATAGATTAAAAGGCTATGAGTCTCAACAGGGGTGCAAGGAGAAAAGAAAAAAAAGGGGGGAGCAGATGGTTGACACTGGCCCTCTCATTTTCCCTCATTCTCTCACATCGCTTCTGCATAATGTCCCCAGCCTTATTAGACATGGCTGGAAAAGCTATAGCCAGTCCTTTATTCTCTCTTATTTAGTCTCATGTTCAAGAGAGCAAAAAGAAATAAGAGCCGCAGGCTAAAGCAAAAACCTTCTGATAACTCTAAGCTCTTACGCTGTAAGATTCTCAGTTTTTATCCCTTAGTTTTTTGTGTCGCTTGCATTTACACGCAAACAAGCATTCTAATTTACTGGTTGTGGTCCTGGATTTTATTGTGTTTGGATATTTTTTGCTTTGATGTCTAGGTTGGTCCAACCTGTACAAGGTGACCCCTCCTATGCAGATATTTATTTTTCCTTCCCTGCTTCTCGTCTTGGTTGCTTGATTTTTCTTTTTTCCTTCAGTCTGTTAGTTGCTTCGTTCTGACCTGAATTGTGTTCCCCCCTTGACACTTCTTTTGTTCATTTTTTCCTACTGTTTCAAGCATTCAATTAAGTTTCTTCATGCCTTTTCCCTTTGGTTTGCTTCGTTCTGTCTTATGTTTATTTGGTAATGTTTTAGAAGCTTACTTTTTTTTTTTTTTTTGTGCTGATTTCCTCCCGTGTGGGTCTGCTGCAAGCAGTCATGCATCTCACCCGCAAACACAGTCCTTTCGCACACCAAATCTATGATACATTCATCAGCACTTGCTTTGCACAATTTTTTTGTGATGTTCCTGGAATTAGTCATCTCATTTGCTTTGCTTTTTTGATAAAACAATGTTGATTTCAACTACTTTTGCTTGCTTGCGAATTGATTGTACTGTGGCTTTTCCTGTTTTAGCTGCTTCCTTGCTTCTACCCGAAGCCTCAGCATCATCGATACTCAAACCCACCTAAACTTTCAATCTCCTCTGACTTTTGCAGGGGCAAACCCACCACTGCCTTCTTATAGTGTGCATGCTTGCTAGCATTTTTATTTCACCTACAATATTGCTGTGCAACCCATGTTTTTTATAACTCTTTCTGTTTGCTCATGTTGTCCTCATCAACTGCATCCAGGAACCATTTTGCCAGTGGTGGTGGGTGCTAATCCCAGGTGCCCTTTCGGTTTCGTCATCGATTGATGTGACAATTAACACACTTATTTTTGGATTGGATCTTCTGTTCCTTTTAGCACACTCATGACTTTGTTTTCCTTTTGCTCCTGAGCTCATGCAATGCTCGGTTTTCACTATTTTTCCACTTCGTACCTACTCCCAATAGAGAATATTCTTCCACCTGCTTCTGCCTTTAAGTCGTAGCCCTCACGTTTGCTGTTGTTTCCCCTTGCTATGCTCTGTGTTTCTATCCTATTGCTTTGCTGTTGCAAATTGTGCATTGAAGTCGCTTTTTTCTTCAGCACCTCTTGCTTGCTTGGCAGTATTAATTGCAATAGCTTTTGTTTTTTTGGGTGCAGGAACGTTAAGGACCTTTTACAGTCAGCTATTGAGGTCCGATCATCTTTGTTGGGGTCTCTGTTTTTTTTTTCTTTGGCTCCTTTGACCTCCTCCCTCGAGGCAACTCCTTCCTTCTCAAAAAAGTCCTCCACGCAGCAATCCCAGCCTTGGCTCCCATTGTTTTTCACCTGCACTGCACTCTTTGCCTTGTGTAAAAAATATTTATTAATTAATAGCCACTGTTGCTGCTTTGGTTCATCTTGCTTCCTTCATAAAGGATTAAAGCCCTATGCATTTGCTCTGGCGTAATGGTCCTCTTATGCTCATTTTCTGCTTGCTTTTTGCCTAAATTAATTTGTTGTTGGCAGCTACATGACTTGCCTAACAACAATTTGCACCCCCAAGTTTTTCCTATCTTTCTTTTCATGTTCACTCGAACTTGATTAAGTTAAAATCCATTATAGAGGTTTGAAAACACCCCGCAGCGGAGCGCGGGTCCGTATCTAGTGAGTGGGTGTGTGTCTATATCAGTTAGGATGTCGATGGTATATCTAAAAAAAACCCTCCAAGCAAACATCCATCATTGGACGAAAGAACTGTGTATTAAGAAAACAAAATGACCTTGAATTTTTTTATACATGGAAAATAATTTTGTGATTGCCAATGAAAACACGAGAAAAGAAAGAAACGGCCCATGAGAGCTGGGACAATTCCCATTTGTGGGACTCTCCACATTACAATCATGAATACGTCTGATTTGATGGGATTGGTGACTGGATATAAATCGAGAGGAGCCAACCCCACTAGAAAACAGGAGATCGACAACACTTGTATATCACCACTTATAGTCCAACTCTAGAAGCAATGACCCCAATGCGCATGATGAACAATAGCAATCTTGCACATGCTGTGTCTCTACAATTCTAAGCTTATTAGCTTTTGAGCCAATGGATAAAGATAGTCAACAGCTATATGGGTATAGCAGTCTTTACCAAGACGATACACGATGGAAGACAGAATTGAAAGAAGCATACAACCCATAAATATTTGATAATTTGATTGCATATTCCATTTAGAGCTGACAAGAAGAGGGCCGCAGTGGTAATTATGCCATATATATCTATCCTATGCTTGAAGCCTTGCAAAGAATATCATGTTGATTGACTACTTGAAAGAACGTGCACTGATTAGCAGAACTGCGGGATTGGATTGTAAGATAGTCCACATTGATTTTAATAATGAGCTTAATAATTGTAGTTAATAAAGGGGAGTTGTTGCCGAGTCTGACAGAAAGAAAGGGGACAGAAAGCTGGTGGAGCTTGGATAAAAAGAAAGAACTAGGAATATAATGCTGTGATGAAATTAAAGGAGCTGAGAGCATGTGATGCGAAGTTCCACATGGGGTAGAATGCAGAAGAAGGAAAAAGAGAGAGGCGGGGGATGGAGGGGTGGGAATAAAGAGATCCCAGCTTGCTGCACAAGTAGCTATTCCTCTCTGAAATCCAAGAGGAAAAGCTACTGCAAAATTGGATAGAATACGACCCCAACTCATCCAATCATTCGGCTTAATTCCCTCATGGCCTGATGAGAATTATGTGTTGGGTTAAAACTCTAATTTAAAGGTGTTTTTATGGCCGAAAGTTGATTATCCACTTTAATTATTATATACACATGTTCGTGGACAAGAGAAGGGAAGGAAATTTGCGTTATGGAAGCATGTTGGCTTACATGATTTGTCAGGATAAAAGATTATCTAAATCTACGAGTATTTATAAGAGGGACCTTGCCACGATTTAATTTATCATGACATTCTTCTACTTGTATCATGCCAGCCATATAGAGGTGAGGAAAAAAACAAGAGTAAGATTTCGGTCCCTGCAGGCCATTGCTGGTCAACATATGAGATATCCTAGCTACCTTCAAGTTGGGGAACAAGATTTTGGTGTCTCTATGCAGTACATAGTGAGTGAAGATTTCTAATGCGATGAAATTGCTGGACTGGATGATTAGCAAGACCGTACCACATATCAGGTCAAGATTGCCTCTCTGTACTCTCAATACGGATCACGCGCCACTACATTGGCTCCAGACATGTCTCGCCAGGGACCAAACAACTGGGAATCCATGCAGAATACAGAAAACAACAGAATAAGGAGCCGGTTCCATCTACGTTGTAGTCAAAGAGTCATCATTCATTGCTTTAGGGTTCAAACTCTTTCCAGGTCGGCTTAATCGTGGGAGAATAAAAGTAACTTAGTTAGTATTGCTAAACACCAACTGAATTGCCACGACAAACTTAATCCAGTCAAGTGGGTCCTTTTACTATGTAGTTGTTGTCTGGTCTGCATAGCCAACGGTCAGAGATGGGGAAAAATCCAATGAATGGAGAGTTAGGTTGGGAAAGGGAAACTTAGGGTTAGGATCTTTGCATCAGCTTTTCTTCGTCTCGATTTCACCGTGTTTCTTCCTTGTGAATAAAGCAGCCAAGACAAGAACTGCAGAGAGAAATTGATGTCTACACGCGAGTTTTCTTAACTTGCAGTCTACCACACATGGATAGAAATGCATCAAAGCCAAAAAAAGAAGAAGAAAAAGGTCTCATTTAATTATTTTTACGTCCCTATTCCCCTTTTAGATGAGAAATATCTGTCAAGATCTTGATGTTTTTGTTTTTGTTTTTTTTCTTTTCAAGAATTGGTGCTGTTAGTTCTTGCTAGTTACTGCACGAGAAAGGAAAATAAAATGTGATGGTTCAGGCTTGACCCCCATGAAAGGGTTAAGCGCACGCTCTATGATATGGTGAGAAGAACCCATCAATCTCCCAATTAATTCACTGTCTTTCTTCTGGAGATGATCAGTAACGAAAAATAAAAAAGGAAAAGAGTAAAAAATCAATCCTAAGAAAAAAGACTTCAGTCAATAAAAGGCGTAGCTAACCGGAATGGAGATGACTGTAAGAAAATGTTATTGCTGGGGGTGTTGATTTGACATGGAAAAGAAGAGCTGGTCTGGCATGTTAGAGAGTGCCCACGTAAGAAGGATGGATGATCATGTAAATTTGCAAAATTCCAAAATTAATCAACTGCCATAACATCTCTCGAAACATGGGACCAGGTACAAATACCGACCACAGTGTGAAAGGAGTAGGGTCGATTCCTGTTTACCAAAATAATATTTTATTTAAAAAAAATTATTTTTAATATTAATACATTAAAATAATTCAAAAACATAAAATAAATTAAAATAAATTTATTTTTAAAATATAATAAAATGATAGCTCAACCTCTGCACCGAAAGATCCCTAAAATTAAATCTAAAGAGTATAGTTGATAACTAGTTTACGTACGGGTGTGTTTGTTTTTCTAACATGGTGGTGCTTTTAAAAAAATTATTTTTTATAATTTTATATCGTTTTGATATAGTTATATCAAAAATAAATTTTAAAAAATTAAAAAATATATTATTTTGATGCATGTCAAAGCGATAAATACTTTTAAAAATAACTGCTACCATAACATCAAACATTATATATAAGGCTGTAATGCCATGTGATTTAAGTACAAAAATAAATATAAAATAATATTTAGGACATAGCAAATTATTTTGCATTGTTAATAAACTTGGTTTAATGGTTCAATTTTCAACCTCTCAGTCCAACTATTTACCTAACTTGAGTTTAATATCAAGCTGTGTAGAGAGTTTAATATCAAGCTGTGTAGGAGTTTCTGATACAATCTAATTAATTTAGTGGGTTTAGAGGTAACTTTGATGATAGGTAAAAAGCTTGATAGGAAAAAATCAAATGATTTTTTTTTAATATCAAGATGTTAATATATTGGATCGATCTGGATTCTGCGACCTAGCTCGCCAAATCCACTATTTAAGTAATGGTTTCCATTGGGTTTAAAATTTTGGTTTTTTTAATTGGTTTTTAATTAATTATACAATAAAAAATATATACTCTTAAAATTTAGCACAAATCAAATTTCAAAATATTTATTTTAGGACATGAGAATCTTATAAAAAAAACTTTAATAATTCATGAAAACAAATTTAAATTTAAGTAAATATTAAACGGTGATTTTTTTTAAAAAAAATTGATCAAAATCAATAGATTTAATTGATAATATATAGCCAAAAAAAACTTCTATTTTTTTAAAAAAAATTATATTTTTTTTAAAAAAATTTCCACAGTAACGTAATTTCATTTAAAAAACTAAAATAATATTATTTTATAATCATTAAAACAAATTTGGAAACCAACCATGAGCCCTATAGAGTACACTGGGAGGTTTGGGAGACCAGCAGCTCGCTATGTCTAATACGAGGGTCTCCCTCTCATGTCCCCTCCCATTTACTACTACTGCTATTTACTAGTCTACCACTGCTACTCCTTATTTGTGTTTATGTGGCAGTGGAGTAGTTTTTATTTCTAGCTATTTTTTCAAAAGTTAATTTGTTTAAAAATATATTAAAATTATTTTTTTCAGGTTTTTTTTACATTAATATATCAAAACATACAAAAAAACATTAAAAATAATTAATATAATATTTTTTCAAGCTAAATATATTTTTAAAATATACTCAAATACAATTTTAATTGTAATAACAAACTGAATGAGCTTCTTCTCTACCTCCGCCACAACCACCATCACCGTACACCACAAACAACAAATCATACCATAAAGTAAGATTTTATAAGTAGTTGGCTCATCAATGTCCATCGCTAACCAGCAAGATAAACCCAAACTGATCCTTAGAAAAGTAATACAGAGTGAAAAAGAAGCACAAAATGGTGCCTTCCTCCGTATGCAAAACATACCGTCCAGGACCTCGTCTTGAGTGTGTTTGGCAGTGTGGTAATAGTTGCTTTTCAAATAATTTTTTATATCAAAATACATGTCAATAATATTTTTTTATTTTTTAAAAATTATTTTTAACATCAGTACATCAAAACGATTTAAAAAATATAAACCATACTCAATTTTAATAAAAAAAAAATTAAAATTTAACAAAAACACAGATTGAAACTCATAGCCAAACAGTAAACATCTCTCCACGGTGGTAATATGATTCGACATCACGTGGGTTGTGTGCTGTGTTCTCCCTTTTTTCTACCATATTTTCGGGGACAATCATGAATCACAAACATCGTTATACGCGCTGTTACCAACATACACTTGCTAACTTGGCCTCATAAAGAAAATAAATACTCCTTTTATTTATTTATTTATTTTGGTAAACGCTCTTGGGCAAACGCTCAAGGGGGGAAGAAGAAGATCACTCACTATGTCCAGAATCCAAAGATTCTCATCAAACATAGAGAATTTGGAGGCCCCTCTCCGATAGCACGAAAGAACCCTTTCCATTAAAAAAAGCTCCAATTCGAAGGTGAACCATATAGAGGGTTTGTACATTTAACGTGTTTAAAAAAATGTAATACAATTTTTTTTTTTAATATATTAAAATGATATTTTTTATTTTTTAAAAAAATATTTTTAATATTAGCATAAGAATAGCAAAAAAAAAATTAAATTTTTAAGAAATTCTGTTCTCGCGCGTTCCAAAACTGCTTCTAAAATTTGTCCGTGAAAACTGGTTCTGAAATTTGTTTTCCTTTTTAAGAATTGGTTTGCGAATTCCCCTGAAAAACAAAAAGGGAAAAGGAAAAACTTTGAAGAAATGGAGAGAGAATCCAAGAGGGGTAAAGCGGTAATAGCGAAAGGAGAAACGGAGAGGACAAGAACATGAAAGAGAGAAGGTGTGAGAGAGAGAGAAGTTGGCTTTAGAGGGCAAAATAGGAAAGAGCGTCATGACAGATTTACCAAAGCAACCGTAAGGGCTTGTGGGGGCGTGGGAGTTTGTGAAGGCTAAGGAAAATGGTAGTGGTTGGAGTTTGGGAGTTGAGTAGTTTTGTTTTTATATGCGTTTTAAAATTATATTTTATTTTAAAAAATATTAAATTAATAGTTTTTTAATGTTTTGTAATAATTTTAATGAATTAATATTGAAAATATTTTTTTATTTTTAAATAAAAAATATTTTTAAAAACATATGTATTATGATATTAAATAAACTATTTCGGCGTGTTTGTTTAGTAATGCGGCCCTAGCAAAAGAGGACCGGCTACCATCCCACCGCTTCTAATCTGCCACCGTTTTGCTGCTAATTCCCCAACTACCCCTTCTCTCTCTCCCACTCTCTTTGTAACCAAGCCAAACTAAGCTATCTATTGTACACAGTACTCTCAAGTCTCAACTCCACCAGCTTCTTCTTTCTATCAACCGCCTACAACTATTTACTGTTGTAGTTGCTGTATCACTTTCTTGTCATAAAATTCTCCAATTTCTCAGACAATGAGAACTGTTTTTCTTTGATCTTTTCACATACACAATAACCTTTGTAAATTTTCTCCTCTAGCTAAAAAGAATAAAATCTGTGACTTCCTTTTCTTCTTTTTGTTTCTTTCTAATTTCTCAATGGAAGCTCCTGCTTCTCCTTCTTCTTCTCCTTCTCCTTCTCCTTCTCCTTCTCCTTCTCCTGCTTCTAACGGAGGAGAGAATTGCTGTGTTAAAGTTGCTCTTCATATAAGACCGCTCATCGCCGATGAGCGAGCTCAAGGCTGTAAAGATTGCGTCACTGTTGTCTCTGGAAAGCCTCAGGTTCGTACAATTCCACTATTACACAATGTGCGGAAGGGTGAGTGAGTAACAAAAACTAAAAAGTAAAAAAGAAGAGGCGATCAAGGCTAGTTTTGGTGAGTCTAATGGGGAGGGTGCCTTTTTCTTAAAAAATTCTTAGAGTTTCGAGATCTGGATCTTACTGGATGTTTATTGGCAATGGAAGAAGTTTACTGTTTAGGATTATTGTTATGCTTTTCTACTTTTCTTCTTCTAAAATTTGGAAATCTGGAAGTATTGCATGTTCGACTTGGAACAGTGTGCTAAGCTACTCTTAGCTATCATAATCTGAGTTGGGATCTGAAGGAAGTCATTGTCTTGCATTTTCATGATTGGGGAATTGTGTTCGATTGAGTAAAATCTTTTATGATTATCTTAAATTCTGGTACAAAATGTCCCGTTAACATTCCAATTTTGGAATGGCTCGAGCCTTGTTTTGTGTTTGCCTTTTTGGGATATTCTTGTAGAATCTAGTATACATACATATATAGAATTGAGTTTTATACGAAATCAGATTGACTAAAAGGGCTGACATTTCTGAGGTTGAGATTGTGATAGACATTAATTGCAAAGGAATTGTATGTAAAATCGGATTGACTAAACAGACTGACAGTTGTGAAGTTGAGTTTATGGTGAAAGACAGTAACTACTTAGAATTTTTAACAAAATCGGATTGACTAAATTTGGCACCGTTTGGGAGTGAGTTTCAGCATGCATTTCGTCAAATTTTGATTTTTTTTCTTCAAATTAATTTTTTTTAGTGTTTTTGGATGTGGTGTTGTCAAAATGAATTTTTAAAAATAAAAAAAATATTATTTTGATGATTTTCCGAAATCACTTTGAAAAGCAATCCTACCACACTCATATATAACCTTTAAACTGACTGAAAGTTGCGAGGTTAAGTTTATTGCGAAAGATATTAACTGCTAAGGAATTTCTGTTTAGCTTAGTTTTTCTTTGGTTTTTATACAATGGTGATGATAGTGATAAGGTGGCCTGCTTGCTTCGTTAGTCAATCTTTTTTCTTTTTCTTGTTGGTTATTTCTCAATCTGAATAAGCTGTGTCTTCTTTTCAAATCAACTTATAGTGTTGTCATGTTATTCTAGTGTAAGACCTGGACAAAGCTTCTCTATCATCCAGGGATCATGAAAAGTTACTGTTCCTTTTCTTTTCAGTTTGGAAATCCAAATTGGATTTCCTTAAGGACTGGTCAAAATCTGTCAACCAGTGTTATACCTGCCATGCAGAGTTGTCTCAAGCTCATGTTCAAAGTTGCACTTTCTATTTGCAGTTCAAGTTGACATTTTTATTACCTTCAATGATGAGGAAATATAAAGACATCAGAATTGCATTCATTTTTTGTGTTGTTTATCATCTGCTATTTAATGGATAATGTAGGTGCCATTTTCCTTTCACTCCTTTTCTCCATGTGACATTGCAGATGCATTTGCGTGATATAGTTACAGAACTTTTAAAGTTTCTTTAAGCTCTGCTTTCTGGACACCACAAAATACTAAATATCTTTGGTATCTGATTGTGTTTATTATTATTTTCTGACATTGTATTTTGATCGTGAGGATGTCTCAGGTACAAATAGGCACACATGCATTTACTTTTGATCATGTTTATGGGAGCAGTGGCACTCCTTCGTCTGCTATGTTTGAAGAATGTATTGCCCCATTAGTTGATGGTTTATTCCAAGGATATAATGCGACTGTTCTTGCTTATGGTCAGGTAAAGCTTTATTTTCCATGGAAAATCTGCTCAAGTGGAACAAAATTGTTCGGGGAAATGTTGATTTCTTTTCTTGTATTTACTTTTCAATCTGTTGTAGACGGGATCTGGGAAGACATATACAATGGGCACAGGCCTCAAAGATGGTTGCCAAATGGGAATAATTCCTCAAGTCATGAATGTTCTATTCAGCAAGATTGAAACTTTAAAGCATCAAATTGAATTCCAATTGCATGTTTCTTTCATTGAGGTTCGTTGAAGCATTTCTTTTCTCCATCTGCCACTCTTAACTCTACGGGTTTGTCATTAATTAGCTCTCTGTTAACTCTCTCTCTCTCTCTCCCTTCCTCTTCCTCTCTCTCTCTCACACACTCACTCACTCACTGGCTATCTTTAAGCTATAGCATTTCACTTGAAATATCATGTTCGATTCAAAAATCAATTGCATATCATATTTCTGGCTTGTAGAAAGACAAGTTGCTGAATCCACATCATCTAATAATTTGCTTTTGCAGTTTATGTTGATAGAATGTCCATTAAAAAAACTGCTTGTATATATTTGTAGAAACCTGGTCTAGTTCTAAACATTATGTTGAATGATTAGACTGCTCCCTCATCTGTTAGTGATTTAACTGAAGATAATGAGATATTAATGCCATATTGTTTATCTAAATCCAGTAACTTTTGATTGGAAGTGCTGTGTGAGTTATATGTATACTCCTGCAGTAGTTTTGAAAATATCTTTCTACCACTAGTTTCTAGTATGTGTATGCTTCTATGTGTATGCTTCTTAACAAATGTTGGAATTGTGTGGTGGGTATCTAATTGTGAGATTTTGATATGAAAGATTCTGAAAGAAGAAGTGCGAGATTTGCTGGATCCCACCACTTTGAACAAATCAGATACTGCAAATGGGCACGGAGGGAAAGTAAATCTCCCAGGAAAACCACCAATACAAATTCGTGAAACATCAAATGGTGTTATAACACTGGCAGGATCTACAGAAGTGAGTGTTAGTTCATTTAAAGAAATGGCCACTTGCCTAGAACAAGGATCTTTGAGCAGGGCAACAGGAAGCACAAATATGAACAATCAATCGAGGTATATTACTGATCTTACTATCAGTATCTCTAGGTATTGATTTCCCTTCATCAAAGTACCATTTGCTTTCTATAATACATTACATGCTCATGGCTTAGCTAACTACAACTTATGGAAAGACTCGTGATGATGATCTGTTCAGATAGAGATGCATAATAGAGTTCAGTATTGTTGTTGACTACCATATGCATGAGCTTATAAACTTTCCAGTTTTTAATTATGTTTTATCACCTGGTTTGAAGACTTTGCAAGTAAATTCTTACTTTTGAAGCTGAAGTAGATACCACTAGCTTTAGTGACACATGATTTTTTTTTTTTTTTGTTTATCTAGTCGTTCACATGCCATCTTTACCATCACCCTAGAGCAAATGCGTAAGCTCAATCCAGTTTTCCCTGGTGATAGCAATCCAAATGACAGTATGAATGAAGAGTATCTATGTGCAAAGTTGCATTTAGTAGATCTTGCTGGATCTGAGCGTGCGAAGAGGACTGGTTCAGATGGGATGCGTTTTAAGGAAGGTTGGTGGAATTGCTTGTGACTTAATGTATGTGAATTTTGTTGTAAGGTATATAACAGCTTTATTTTTTTACACAGGAGTTCATATCAATAAGGGCCTTCTTGCACTTGGTAACGTTATCAGTGCACTTGGTGATGATAAAAGGCGAAAAGAAGGTGTTCATGTGCCCTATCGGGACAGTAAATTGACTCGGCTTCTGCAGGTATTACACACTTGAGAGTGAAGAATGGGAGCTTTTAACAAGGATTCCTATGTGAAAATAGTCAAGCGAATTCTTTCATATGGTTAATTGTCCTGCCAGCCACTGAATGCGATGCATATAGCATTTGATTGACTGCTTTGAATGATAAATAATTAACTAATTGAAAAAGACATTCGAAATATGCACCTGGATTTGTTGAACGTTGGACACCATCAAGCTTGTTTTTCATCTCTGACTCTCAGACACAATACACTAGCCTTTTTCCTGTAATTTAGTCAATTCGAAATCGGTCAGACATATGGACTGGTACTAATTATAAGCCATTAGGAAGATGAGCACACCACCTTTGTGGTGTATGAGATGGTTAAGAATGGTCTTCGTGCCTTCTAGTTTTTCCTTTTACTCCGATGCTTCCTATAGTGATGTAACTTAGAGTTGTATATTTTGACAGGACTCCCTTGGTGGTAACAGCAGAACTGTTATGATAGGTACCCACCCAAAACCTAATTCCTCTGTTCTATTTCCCTTCAAATCCTTGTTACTTGTTATCCATTGCGTTGTTTTTTTTAATGTTTCCCAAACATCTAAGTGGTTGCCTTTTATAGCCTGCATTAGTCCAGCTGATATCAATGCTGAGGAAACCCTCAACACCTTAAAGTATGCAAATCGTGCCCGCAACATCCAAAACAAGCCTGTTGTAAGCTTTTCAGAATAACTCTTTCCTATTTCTTTTCCATGTGTAGATAAAGATTGAATGCTTTCATGAAGCATCATGAATGAAACTTTTTTTGTCTTCGTGTGTTGATAGGTTAACAGAGACCCAATGTCCAGTGAGATGCTAAAGATGCGCCAACAACTTGAGTATTTGCAGGCGGAACTTTTTGCCCGAGGAGGATGCTCTTCCGATGAAGTTCAGGTATTAGATTATGCAAACGTATACCTGAGATGTTCTGTCAATCACAAGAATAAACTTATGTATCGTTTATGTGCTAAGGAGAGCATTGGTTGGTCCTTTCTTTGTACACAATCTACTCTGCAAGAGTTTTGTGTAAGTTTCCTAATAACCATTCATGTAGGTTCTTAAGGAAAGGATTGCTTGGCTTGAAGCTGCCAATGAGGACCTTTGTCGCGAACTTCATGATTACCGCAGCAGATGCACTGCTGTGGAGCAGCGTGAAACAGACGCTCAAGTACGTGACAGATACTCCTTTTTGGAATGGAATGATTTTTCTCGCCTTTCATAAATACACAGCATGAATATAGAGCTTCATCTTTCAGGATGGCAGTATCTGTTCTGTGAAAACTGATGGGCTCAAAAGGAGCTTGCATAGTATAGAGTCTCCAGATTATCAAATGGGTGAAACTATTTCTGGTGAGCTCCACTAGATCATCAGTTGCTATCTTGGATTTCCTTTATTTTTTCCAGTTGTGGCAATTCTTTCACAGCCTTTTTATCCTCCTTTTTTTCCACATCCCTTTCTTCTCTTATTTTAGTAAATAAACAGAAGGTTTGTTTCAGTTGTAGCAGTGTTAACGGTATTAATAACTCCAACTTTAAGCAGGTGACTCCAGGGATATTGATGAAGAAGTAGCGAAAGAGTGGGAGCACACACTTTTGCAGAATACAATGGACAAAGAATTGCATGAACTGAACAGACGTTTGGAGGAGAAAGAGGTGGGTCTTTTATGTGTATAATAGTGGTAATGCATATAATTTCTGGATCATGCATTTCCCATGCAATATTCTACAATCATACTGCTGGATGTGTTTTTCTGCATATTTTTACAGGACATGACCGAAAATTTACTAACAAATTTCAAGCATTTGTTAAGTTTACTAAAAAAAAAATTTTTTAAAAAAAAAAACTGGGGGGAATCGTATAAGGTGATTTTGACTGTATCAAGTAGAACCAGAAGTCTCTGAAGCTGGAAAATTGTACTTGTGCATTTTCAAATTTATAAATTATGGTTTCTGAAATACATATTCAAATTGGCAGTTTTTGTTTCTATTAAAATACTCCATTTAGAAATATAGCCATCGTTATTCATAAATGTAACTGTTCAGTGATCTGTTTCTCATTTTGCCCATTTCTTTCCATTAAAGCACTCCATTCAGAGATAGAGACATCGTTATTCATAAGTGTATCTTTTAAGTAATCTGCTTCATATTTTGCTTATAATGCATCTGCTAACTGAAATCTTTGAATAAATAAGTAACTTGATCTTGTATATGATGTTTTTCTTTAATCTGAGCAGTCAGAGATGAAACTTTTTGGAGGGGTTGACACTGCAGCTCTCAAGCAACACTTTGGCAAGAAAATCATGGAATTAGAGGATGAAAAAAGAGCCGTGCAGGTTGAAAATAACTCAACAAATTTCTATAGCTTATTCTTTAAGAGTAAGAGAGTGATTTGTCCATTATTTTCCATTTTTTCTTTTGACTTCAGCAAGAGAGGGACCGTCTGCTGGCTGAAATTGAAAATCTTTCTGCTGGTTCTGATGGGCAAAAATTGCAAGATATCCATGCCCAGAAATTAAAAACTCTCGAGGCACAGGTGATAATGTTATATTACAAATTCCATTTAATTTTCTTTCTGAGGAAAGAGACTCATAACAATGTTAAAAGTTAAACAAACTTTACCATCAATGCTGCCAGATTCTGGATCTTAAGAAGAAAGAAGAGAACCAAGTTCAGCTTTTGAAGCAAAAACAAAAAAGTGATGAAGCAGCAAAGCGGTTACAAGATGAAATTCAATCTATGAAGGCACAAAAGGTGAATTATCTTGCAAGATTGCACATATTTTTAGTTTTTTACAGTCTATTTCTACTTTACGTTGCAAACATTTCTTTTATTTCCTTCTCTTTTGAGAATACAGGTTCAGTTGCAACATAGGATCAAACAAGAGGCTGAGCAATTTCGACAGTGGAAGGCCTCTCGAGAAAAGGAACTGCTGCAGGTATTTCCCTTCTTGTTCTGCTCAAGTATCTTAAAATCTCTATTCCACCTATTCTTCTGTGCTTTCTATTGAGTTATGACTACTTGTGGGATGTGATGCAAAAAGGAAATAAATTTGGTAAGAATTGGATTTCATTGCAACTCATAAAATCTTCTCATTTGTATATGAGATTGAAGCTTCTTATGAAACTATGATGCCAGGATAAACTTTGTTTGACCATCAGAAATACTTTAATAGATGCAAACTCTCGTTTGATGTTTGCTGTTTTATTAATTGATAATACTGTTCATCTCCTTGACCCCCTCTTATGATAATGAGTTTGCTTGTGTAGTTACGGAAGGAAGGTAGAAGAAATGAATATGAAAGGCATAAGCTACAAGCTATAAACCAGCGCCAGAAAATGGTGAGCTCAAGCAACATTATTATTTAATTCACCGTGAACTTCAAAGAGCCTAATGTATTATGTGGAGACAAACTTTAATTCTATAAAGTTCCAACTTCCCATCCCCATCTGTTGGTTATGCTTTTTGTAATGGATCTTATTGTTCTGTATGACAAATTCTTGACTCTGGATTATATCACTGGTATTTGGTATATTTTCTGCCTTTCCAAAGGCATCGCTGCTTGGATAAATGTTTCAGTTCTTTTGGTTGTCACTAGCACTGCTTGTTGTTGCTGTTAGTATAAGTGAAAGCAACTGCATGCACAATCATTGGTTTCTTGTAACTGTCTCTAAATTAGGTGTAATATAAATAATTTGTATCATAACAATCTTCTTTACTTCAGGTTCTTCAAAGAAAGACAGAAGAGGCTGCAATGGCCACCAAAAGGTTAAAAGAGCTGCTTGAAGCTCGAAAATCTTCTGCACGAGACAACTCAGGTATGCTTGTTAATTTTAAATATATTGTCCCCGAGGCTTGTGATCTTGAACCCCATTGTTTCTGGTAAACAATAGCTTCTACAATATAAGGTTAGGTATTCAAAATGAACATTTTCTTTTACGACCATGGCATATGCAGCCAATGGTTAATTCTTCAGCTGGTAGATCTATTTTATTATTGAAAACATGGGCTATTTATGTAGTGTTGTTTCTTTTTGTACATCACATTACTAACGTTATTACCATCATGCAGCTATCTCCAATGGAAATGGAGCAAATGGTCAGGTGATTGTCTTGACCTCCTCTTTACTAGTTATGTTTGTCTAATTATTCTTATGATGTGTTTTCATTCAATTTAAGTTTGCATATCCAGAGCAATGAAAAATCCTTGCAACGTTGGCTTGATCATGAGCTAGAGGTCATGGTAAATGTGCATGAAGTTCGCTTTGAATATGAGAAGCAAAGCCAAGTGTATGAACTTAATTCTATATTTGGTAATTCCATCTGTTTTATAACATACTATTGTAGTTTTGTTTTGATTATACTGCAATCTACAGGCGAGCTGCACTTGCAGAAGAGTTGGTGGTGTTGAAGCAAGTAGATGAGTTTGCTTCAAAAGGATTAAGTCCTCCACGAGGAAAGAATGGATTAGCTAGGTATAAGCTATGTAATTTAATTAGTTTTTACTTCTTTTCCCGTTGCCAGTGATTGATAAATTAGGCAGCATCAAGGAGGTAAAATAGCAATACTTCAAATCAACATCATAATATCTTAACATATCTTTCCTGCTTTTCAGGGCATCTTCTATGTCACCAAATGCGAGAACAGCCAGAATATCATCACTTGAAAACATGTTGAGCATAACATCTAATTCACTTGTAGCAATGGCTTCACAACTTTCAGAAGCAGAAGAGCGAGAGCGTGCATTTACCAACCGTGGACGTTGGAATCAGCTTCGTTCAATGGGAGATGCGAAGAATTTGCTCCAGTATATGTTTAATTCTCTGGGAGATGCAAGGTGCTTGCTTTGAACAATGGATGTTTAAAGTTAGAGCACGGGTGGCCAATAAAGGAAATTATTTCACCATAAAAGAAAAAAAAGGAAATTGTATTAAAACTAGCAAGTTTCTGTCTATTATATTTTATTTCCAAGCATATAGGATGCACAGCATGCAAACATTCAACTTGTCTACCTTCAACACAAAACATGCTTCATCTAAATTCCCATCATTTGGAGGCAGTTTAAATGTTCTTTAATTGTAATGATTGGTAAAATGTATGCTTACCTAGTTGCGTGTTCTCAACAGGTGTCAACTATGGGAGAAGGAAATGGAAATAAAAGAAATGAAAGAACAATTCAAAGAACTTGTAGGTCTATTGCAACAAAGTGAAGCACAAAGAAAAGAATTTGAGAAGGAGCTAAAATTGAGAGAGCATGCACTTGCAGTTGCTTTGGCCACTGCAGCCTCTGTAAGATTATGTCACTTTGTAAAATTATTCTTCTCATGCGTCAAATAACAGTTTTTAGAATTCCTGAAGATAAAACTGAACATGTTAGATCCATGATTCAAGGCAAGACAGAACTAAGTTAAATTGAAGTGGTCTGGATCATATGTTTAACATCTTATGATGGTCCAGTAATATTAGAGGTTGTTAATTTTATTGACTTTGTAGGAAAAGTTTGGAGCTTTGAAATCTACCTTTGTTTGATTTAAGATTAGAATGATGAAGATTGCAAGAACATGAATCTTCTAAGCACTTCTTATAAGGTGGCCCCTTCATACTTTAGCTAAAAAGTTCTAAGAACCATCTCTAATTTCGTTTTGAACAAAAATTTGTACAAAGAATAGTAAATATGGATTCAAGGAGAGGGAATCCCAATAGAAGAGTAGAAGTTTGGGCTGTTGTGATTGTGTATTCTTCTATATATCTATGAAGCTATTATGACTCGTGAGCGTGCCATGGTTTCTTTAGCCTTGAACTGAAAAAAGTGCATGTTACATATTATTATCATTCTTAGTTTAGACTATGACTGCCTTCAATTCTACAGGCTGGACAAGAACAGAGGAACCCCCACAATTCACTGAAACACTCGAATGATGACATGAGTGGTCCACTGTCTCCAGTGTCTGTGCCAGCACAGAAACAGCTAAAATATACGCCAGGAATTGCTAATGGTTCAGTCAGAGAGACAGCAGCATTCATTGATCAGACTAGAAAGGTTAGTCTGCTTCTTCTCCTCCTTCCATTGTAGGCATGGATCTGTGTTGTTGCTTGACTAAGAAAATGGGTTTTATTGTTAGTGTAGATGGTTCCACTTGGGCAGTTATCAATGAGAAAATTAGCAGTTGTAGGACAAGGTGGGAAGTTATGGAGGTGGAAGAGAAGTCATCACCAGTGGCTTTTACAATTCAAATGGAAGTGGCAGAAACCATGGAGACTGTCAGAACTGATCAGGCATAGTGATGAAACAGTTATGAGGGCAAAGCCTCGCCTGCAGGTTCTGCCACGTAAAGTATGATGTTCAGTTGTCACCAGATTATTCCTTCCTGTTACTCATCTTTGACCTATAAGCCTGGTCCCAACACACAGCTCAGAAAGAACCTATAGATGCGGGGAGGTAATTCTTTTGTGCGACGACACCTTTTAACAATCCATTTTATCTACTACTTGAATCTATTATTGCAATTTGCATCATAAAATGAGAGTTGGAATGCTTCTAAACAGGTTATTTCAAGACATTGTTTGGGAAAGTATTCTTGCTCAAAACATCCTTTCACTTGTAGTAGCTAGATTAATGGAAATTTCTTATTGGAAAACAACAGCTGATTGAAATTACAATATAGGCCTTGTTGGTCAATTTAGTTCCTGAGAATATGACAAGATAGCTTTAGGGTAGCAAGGCCAAGTTTTATGGATAGTGAATATGCCCTTTTACTGCATGCAGCGTGCTGGAAGTGGCTGTTGAAGAGATATGCTTATAGCAATGTGGTGGATGAGTTGATTTTGAAAGGCAATCTTGGAATTTTTTTTATCCTTTTTTTTTTCCCTGTGGTCTCCCCATTCGGAGCATCTTGTAAAGCAGTATTGATGCGGCCGATTGTTGACCAAAATATTTACTACAAGTGCTGACACCTGTGATGGTGGGGTGAGTTGCAAGATGATGGGTAAGAGAACATCTTGCTCCAGGTGTCAGTAATGTTTTGATATTCTGTCAATAACAACTCTTTAAAGGGAAGAAATCTCTCTCCAGAAGTCACAGAAATGTATAATAAAGGTCTTTTTGATTTATTTTGGTAATTGTAAGTTCTTGCTAAATGTGTTCCAATGTTTATTTTGTATAATCTCAATATTCTGTTGAAAGGATTGAAGGCTGTAGCGTTCAGTCACCCGACAGAAAAAAACTGTTTAGTGAATTTCTTGTTCTTCTACTTTTTGGCAGTGATTGTATCTAAAAGAATAAGAGTGGTTTTGTCCAAAGAGGAGGGATCATACTGCACGCACTTACTCTTGTTGAGATCAGTAGAACGCCTTAATTATCACTCACTATTCATGTAGACCGTCATTGATTTTCTTTTCCTTCCTTATTTTTTATTCACTTCCCTTTGCTTGGTTATGCACACCCATCTCTTTCGTTTTGAACGAATCTAGAAATCAACTCTGTATGATACTTCCTGCCATCCATGAACAAGCTAAATTAAATACCTAATACCTGTTTGGGCTATGTTTGCATTGAATTCGAGTAAATTTTGAATTTTTTTTATTTCAAATTAATGTTTCTATTATTATGTTAAATGTAAAAAATAATAATTTTTTTTTTTTTGTTTTTACATTTCTAGATAAAAAGTATTCGGAAAAGCAATTTGAACCGCACTAAACTATCTATAAAATTTCACATGCTATAGTTTTAAAGTGTTTGGGATTGTGGTAGCGATGATGGTTTAAAATATTTTTTGTTTAGAAATGTATAAAAAAATTTATTTTTGATATTCACATATTAAAATGATTGAAAATATAAAAAAAAATTATTTCAAATAAAAAAATTAAAATTTTTGAAAACATAGTTTAGGTGAATTTGGTATCTCCATATTCAGTGCACTGCATGGTTTTTTGGTTTGGTAACCTCTTGCTTTGGTCAGGCTGAAAGAGCCGGCATTTGTAAAAGATCACCCCGTTTAGAATTACGGCCTCTGGGGGTTTCTAAAAAATATTCATCATATTTTTTTTGTCATCGAACTTTTATTTTGAACAATTTGATTTTATTTGAAAGTCAATTAATTATGATTTTTTAAGTAAAGGTAAAATTAAAAGATAAAAAATCCAAGTGAAAAGGGCACCCAAAATGGATGGCATGTGTAGAGTTTTGCGTGGAAAAAAGAAACTTTGCTCAATTTTTATAAATAATACAATTTAGGTCATTTTAAATGTTGAAAATTCAATTTTGGTCTAAATTTTTTCTTCTTATATTTTACTCCTGGGTTCGAGAAAGAAGAGAGATTGCATCGTCGAATTTCAACGATCGAGAGTCATTGTTTCCACCAATTCTGGCCATGAAAAATGTTGATATTGGATTTAACAGGTTTCATCCAATAGAGGATTTTAACTTGACTATTATTTAACCTTAAAAATGATCTACCATGTTTTTTTTTTTAGAAAAATATTTTTTTTATTGTTTTGTGTATAAAAAAATCACGTGCTATGCACCAAGATTTTATAGTTATGCACCTGGTTAGTAATAACTGAATGAAAAATAATTTTATAAATAAAAAGTTATTAGATCTAATTTGGTTCATTACCTATATATGGATTTTGCACTGAATTCATTGAATAGCAAAATCTAGTCAGGATGTGTGTGTATTTGTATAAATAAAAATTATTTGTTCTTGATAATAAAAAATGATGTTTAAGATAAAAGAAAAAGAAAAAGAAAAGTATGCATTAAAGGGGAAAAACCAGGGTTAAATATCTTTTTTTACTACGTTAAAAATTAACTTTATTCTATATGTGGCATTGTGTTAACAACTTTTTTTATATTTATTAACGCATATGATTCTCGTTTTATTTTATTATATGTAAGTATTAATTTTTTAATTCACAATTATATTTTTTCTCGATGTAAAAAAAACACGCTTTCAACATCTAGACATTCATTCTTTTGCGCAAGGGAAAACAATTATTTGACCCATAATGAAGCAAGTCAAATAAACATGTTAACACTTTTTTTTTGTATTTATTAGAGTAGATAATTCTCAATTTATATTAATTAAATACATGGATAAACTTTTTAATTTATAATTATGATTTTTTTTGTCAAACAACACATTTAAAAAGCCTACATATTTATTTTTTTGCTGAAAAATAATTATCTAACCTGCGGTAAATAGCGGTTCAAATAGCTAGTTTCCCTCCAAATTACATGGTTTGGCTGATGCCAACTTTTTATCGATCCAACCTTGCTCTCCTCATCTTCAATGCCTGGCCTGTTTTCTTCAGGTTTGCTCCATTTCCCACTTGAATGATACATTAAAAACCCAGATTGAACTCATCACAGTGGTCACTAACCAACAAGCCAAACATATAGTTAGCATTGCAGGTTCAATCGGCAATGAACCATCAGCGGCAATAACGTGGTTGCTTAGATATAGAACTTTAGTCTTTTGAACACTGTTTGCTTAGACTCAGGCAGTACATTACTAGATTTTGCGCTATGAGTTAATTTTTTTCTGACATAAAAAATATATTCAAACAGTGATAATTTGAATGAATCTGGATTAATTTGACTAATTCGCTATTCAAGATAACCTCAAAAGAAAGAAAGGAAAAAAAAATAGAAAACCCAAGTCTCAATAGTTTAATGTCAAATAATAAAATTAAAAAAAAACCGAAGTTAAATTAAACTAATTTTCAAAATCAACAACTCTAGTCATGAGACCAAGATATCATACAAAAGACCAAAAACAATCTTGAACAAAATTCTTAACCATCAAAAAATTAAAAAGAAAACAAATAGTAATCAAAACAATGAGAACCAAATCTGGTATAAAAATTAATAAAAAAAATAATAAGGGACTCAATCGAAAAATGAAATAAAAAAGGATAAAAGATAAAAAAAAAAGGTAATTAAAAGAATGAGAACAAAAATTGAATAATAAATAAATAAAATAAAATGTTGAGGGACAAAATTAAAAGATAAAACAAATTAAAAAATGATTAAAAAAAAGAGCAAATAAAAAAATAAGAACTAAATCTGAAAAAAATAAAATAAAATGTTAAGGGGTAAAATTGAAAGAAAATAAACCCAAGAAAAGGATAATAAAGTAATAATCAAAAGAATGAGTACCATATTTAATATAAAAACAAAATAAAATCAAATGGAGATGGATGAAACTGAAAAAAGAAAAACAATCTAAAACAAAGAAAGACCAATAAAAAAAAGTGGGTCATAATTGAACTTTTTCTTCATTATTATTTTTTTATCAAAATAATATCATTTTTACTTTTTTAGCTAATAAAAAATCAAGTTATTAATTAGGGGAAAATCATGCCAACACCTGTTGATTTTTTTTTCATTATTTTTTTAATCAAAATAATATCATTTTTACTTCCTGCACAATAAAAAATCCGATTGATCCTGATAACCCTGGTTATTCAACCCAACCCGTAACCCGGGACATGATAGGGGTCAACTCCCGGACCGGGTTTTAAAAGCATGATAAAAAAAAGCACCAAATATGATATAAAAGTTCAATGAAATTAAACAATAAGGGATGAAATTGCAAAAAAATATTAATCAAGAAGAGAACTCAAAATAAAAGGAATTACAATAAAAAAAAATGAGGATCAAATTCAACAAAAAAAAATTAAAAATAAAATAAATAGAAATTAAAAGAATGAGGATCAAATTTGATAAAAAAAAAACATAAAAAATCAAATGTCAATGGACATAATTGAAAAACAAATAAATTGAATTCGAAACAATTAAATGATTGAGGATCACTTTGCAACTTTGCAAGTTCAATACACATTTTGAGGTGGAGGGGAGAGAAATGAGAGGAGAGGGGAAAAATTATCTTCGAAGCTCATTCGTGCCATGGAGGCCAACACATGTTGGCCCACCATGTAGAGGGTGATGAAATGCTTTGAATGCTGCTGCAAAAGGCTATTAATGACCACCGGAAGGCATCACACGCGCTATCCAAAAAGCGTGGATACCTCTTATGCATCAACTACTTTTTTTTTTAATTATAGAAAGACTAGAACACCCTTGACCCCACAAAATAATTGCAAGAATACTAAGATTAAAAAACTTAAAATGCCCCTGACCTTAGAAGGGGAAAAAAACCTCAAAAGTTATGAGGTAATTACACTGTATAAAAAAATAAAAATCTAAAAACACCCTAAACATTAGTTGTGTTGTTTTCTTTTTCAAGGACATAAGAGTAATTATATTATGCAATAAATATATAAAAATACAATTTTACCCCTAAATATTTGTTTATCATTGAAGAGCTCTACCATCATTTCACTATGGATACGGTAAAACACTAATAAATTTTGGTTTTATTTGTACTGTTAGTTTTATTTTTTGTAATTTGTAATGAAAGACGGAAGGACTTGAGTGCTGGCGTGGAATTTTTATTCCCCTGTGCCCGCCGGTTTCAGGGGGCTCACTGGGGATCCGAGCACAAAACCCCACCGTTACAGAGACAATAAGAACGCCACCAGAAGCCATGACTCCCTTAAAAAATGAACATACAGGATACACTCTATTGATCCACATCGTCGTCGTCATTTCTTTGATGGTTTAACCACTAAATAGTAAAAGCCTTCTGCAAGAAGTTTTACAATGGTACATTTCTTTTCAGTCTAAACCAAAACCGGACCTCTGTATCTCAAGTCAAGCATTTGATGTTTTGGTTGGTAATGATAACATCGGGCATATAAGAAGAAATTCCATCGAGTAAAGCAACCATGCAGTTCAGTGCAGTAAATAAGGAAAGCAGTGTGCTAATCATGCATGTCGGGGAGCACTGCATCACAATACAGGAAAGTGGTAAGTTAATCTAGCATGTCAAGCAGCACTGCATCAAGGAGCAAAAACTCGTTCCACATTCATGAGCTTCAGAGTCAACCACACCAGAATGCATAGTGCTCGTCTTTGCGATAATTACTTACGAGACCACCACAGTGAAGGCAGATGAAACTGCTCCCATCTGAGAAAGCATCCAACACAATTTGCGTCCTGCCAGTTTCTGCAAGTATGGAGTTTACATGAACTTCGGGTACAGCTGACGGTGATTGGTCACCTCCATTAAGAGGTGTTTGTTCATCTTGTAAAGGCTGGGCCTCAGCAATTGCACATTCAGCAAACAAAGAGGCCAGATGATCAACATTAGTGTTCTCTTGCAATCTGTTCAAATACAGCTCACGAGCACGGTGCAAGGATTGAAATACAGCTTGATCCCCACCTTTGGTTCTCATTGCCATGACCACCTGCCCCAAGCATCCAGTAAGCACAAGTTCTAAAATAAGCACCTCATGTAAAGGGAAAAGGGATATAGTTTTAATGAGAACTTTTCAACCTTTTTCATGTTTGAACTGTGGTGTGTGAGACCACTGTTTGTGTGCGGATGTGTCTGTGCATGCACACAGGAACCTAAATTTATGGCTAATGTATCGCAATAGATAATGATGAACAAATAAGTCTAACATGAATGTTTGAGATACCTAAGCTTGGGAATCAAATGCGATAGCCTCGGAATAACTCTATATGTCCTTCATTAATAGATTCACTTGCAAGTTATCCAAATTGAAAAAAAAAAGAAAAAGAAAAAAAGAAGCAGCAGCTCGAGCTTCCAACAAACAGATGACAAAACTTGTAAATATGACCGAGCTTGGGACGTAACCAAAAACATAGTTGAGTAGTTTTGAAGTTATTCTAACTTCCTTGTCACGCCCCTCATCGTTTCAAAGACTCCTGCAAGTAAGCTGTTAAATTACAGGGATTTTGTACTTTGATTCTCCAACGTCAAAGAAATCAGCATGTTGGACACCCTTAAAAGGGAAAAAAATCAAGCTTAAACCCTAATGAGTGAAAACTACCATCCTAATAATTGTGACTCACCCTTGCCCGCGATTAGAAATGGGCATTTTTTTTCTCTCACTAAAGCCCACCTTTTCTCCCCATTTATCAACTCACAACTTCCCAGATAGACCCTAATCACATTGCAGGCTAACAGATCACTTCAACTCCCTCAGCTGTATCATTTGGAAGAAAGACACATTAGAATAGGCATGCACTCCTCCTAATAAATGAATTAATTTCTTGATAATAGTAGAAAAATCATAATGCGGAAAAGTGTGAGCGATGGCGAATTGAATGACCCCTCTACAGACAAGCAGGCATAAAAACTGATTAATTAAATTTCTAAAACCTATAAGATTGGTCAATCTTCTAAACATCTGAATGATAATAATTTTGTCAACAAAAAAAAATCAAGATAAAAAGAACGCAAAATCTGATACTGACTTCATTAGAAAAAAGAGAGCGAGAGAGAGAGAGGAAGATGATCCAGACAATTGAAATGGTAAATTGAGAATATTTATTTAATTTAATTAATTCATTACCGCTTGGAGAGCTTGAGAAGGGTTGCCTTGATTGATGAGTTGGCGAGCCAATGTGAGCATCTCTCGAACGTTGTTGTCATTTGGGACTTGATGCTGCTGCGCCGCCGTAACGTCAGACATCTCTCTGTCTGCAGTACGATGTTCCATGGCATCAACCATTTCACCACTTTTCTCCAGATTTTTGCTTCTTTTTTTTTTCTGTGTGCCAATCTTCTATCCCACTCTGCTATGCTATTTGTCTTCTTTCTTGCAAAATCAAAAAGCAGAAAATATCATAACGGGCATTTTATTTTTGGTGTTTGATTAATCATCGCTGGACGATTCCACCAAATTATATCCACCCTCCTCCTCTCTCTCTCTTCTTCGTGGATTTGATTTTGCTCTGCTCGGATTGAGCTTGGGCTCATTTTATAGTTTAAACAATAGATTGGGCTTGAATCATTTGTGTTGGGCTCTATTTTGCTAGGCTTCTCTTCTTTTTGCATTTTTTCTTTCCCTGATGCTTCCATATAATGTTGAGAGAGTTTCGAGCGAGCATTGTGGCCTAGGCCATCACTGCCAATCAATATTGTAATTGGTGTCCATTTTCTTACACCAAGCAGGTGGTGTTGGAACTTGAAAGTGAATCAAAGGAACTTTCGCAAACGTAAGGCATGAAAAGCTTTAATCGAATGGTTTTACAAGTTTTATATTCTGTCCAAAAAAGGCATCGTGGCTGGTTTTACCTAACATGATCCTGTCTTTCATGACACACACACACACACACGATACTGTCTTTTGAGGATAATAAAAAGATAAACTAAATTAGCCCAAAAGAATGTGGACATACATCGTCTTATGGTACCTTGCAGGTTTTCATTGAATCACGAAATTGCAAGCCATCCATTCACACGTATCATTATTCATGGGGAGCAACATAAAACATAACATGGATGCAAGAATCATTAACTTGGATGCACTGTACAGCATGGCAGATGCTACCGTGAATTTAGCTACTCTAATCATTGATCCGAAAGAAGGAAAAAGAATTGGTGGTTTTACAAAATATTTTCAGCACAAGTCTCCCCACGGAGGATACTAGCAGAAAGAATTGAATCCGCATGCAGCAACACTACAGATAATGTAAATTGAAAAGGCTACAGAAAAAAAAAAGTAGGACATAATGCATATGCTATCATCTATTTCTCTGCTCTATTAATTCATTAGTTTTGTGGTACAGTAATATTACTTGCTATACCACGGGCTATATTTTAACACACAAATAAAGCTATGTGAAAGCAATCATTTAACCTAGATCGTTAAAAATTAGCAGCTTAAGCAGATGTATTTAGAAGGAAAAAGTAAGACAAAAGAGTCTATGATGTATGTTCCAAGAGCATAGGCAAATGTCAAGTAAAACAGTTACGATGTAAAAGACCAACAATGCCAAGCCATGCAAAGTTACAAAGTATGATACATAAAGCATGTGCAAACGCTGGGAGTGGTGCCAAGTTCTTTGCAAAAGTGCAAATAAAGATGCTTGCTTCTGCCTACACTGTGAGTTAGATGGAAAAAAATATATTGATATTGCTAGTGTGTTTTCTAGTAGTAATTTTTTTAAAAAAAATTATTGTGAAAATTCGATGTACATTTAATAAAATAAATTAAAAATTATATGTATTATTAAATATTAAAAAGAATTGTTAATATTCACAAAAAACCAATACCCATAGCCTAATATTCTTTTTCTAGTAAGATTAGAGATAAAATTTTAAAAAAAAACTCAATGAAATTTCTCTAATGAAATGCAATTCATTAACACTAAGAAGAACTTTTTTTATTGTTGGAATATAACCAATCGATAAATTTTTCTCTTTTATTTTTTCTAACAATTTCTTTTTTTTTTATCTAAATCAATAATTGAAACATAAATAAAATAAATTTTTAGATCCAAAATGTAAAAACCTCGTAAAACTAAGATTAAAAAATAAAAAAATAAAAAACTCTAGAGACCTAAGAAGTCAAAAATGCACCTCGATTGCAATAGAGAAAAAGAAAAATGGTCTTCTTTAGTAACCACAAGAATGTTAAATACCTTCATCAAACTGGTCTTCTCGAGCAGCAACCTCGTATACGCTTGGCTATTGGTCAGCATGATCTACTCTTGTTGGCTAAGTGAAGGAACCTACACGAACTCCCTCTAACGCACCAACCTTGGTAGGAAAATCACAAATTGTTGCTGGACATTTATTTCAATCTCTATGCTCGTTAGAAGGGGCCGGATACACTTCTTGCCTGTATCCTAAAAGCCACCACTCTGAAAAACCTAATGATTAGTAAGAAATAGGGATATCGCACTACTGAGAAAATGCAGAAAGTATCAATGAGAAAATGAGATGTTAGGCAGGGAAAACAACATTCTATGAAAAAATAAAAGTTCAATAAAAGACTAAGTCAACATCACCACACCTTGGTGTTTTTAGTATCCTCTGACTTCACATCAATTGGCTTAAGTTCTTCTTTGGAATCCTGGGCTACGTACATCAGCTTTCTCACCAAAAAAGCGTTCCTCTTGGGTAGGACAACATTCACTTCTAGTCTTCTAGACCTGTGGTCATAAACGACTTATTAGTGATCTCAATGGCTATAGCTTTGAAATTACTTAAAATGAGTCTTGTTAGTGTCATGGGCTTCGTTGCATCCTTCAAGGTTCTTCTTTATCATAAAAGCCTCAACATTTTTGTTTATTGAATATTGTATATTCCAAACTTTCTTCTTTTTTTAGCAATTTGGGGGACCATCCAAAAGACCAAAATATTTTAAATGGCTGACACTATCTTCCCTCGACTTAGAAATCCTATGTCTAGAATGCGATCCTAGTTGCCTGTTAAAATCAGGATATTTGAAATGACTAACACTATCTCACCTTTAGCTTAGATATCTCATGTCTAGAATATGTTCCTAGTTGCTTGTCAAAATCCTTATGTTGTTTATTATTATCTACATGGAAGAAGAACTAAATCAAGAACAATACAAATCTATCAATTTCTCCAGAGAATATGTTTGCAGAATAAATTAGATCCTAAAAGATGATTTGATTTGCATACCGTTCTCTCTCTCTTTCTTTTTTTTTTGTCCCAATTTCTTTTTCATTTTGTTCCCTCAATTTGTTTTTTTTTTAAGTTAATCATTTAACATTGCTTTTGAATTTTATCCCTTAGTATTTGATTAGTTAAGAATTTTACTTTATAATTTTTTAAGTTTTGTCTTCTATAAGATTAATCTTGGACCTATGACCACAGTCACGACTTTTGAATATTAGCCAAGGTTAACTTTAGCTTTTTTTATATCTTTTTTGTAATTGATTTTTTTTTATCCATAAGTATTTGATTAGTTATCTTGGTCTTTGTGTTTTTTTTTTACTTTTTTTTTTCAGGTTATCTTGATTTTTTTATCTTAGGTCGCGGGCTTAGCGGTTAACCCGAGTTGATTAAGGTCTTTTTTTTGTTGCTTTTTTTATTTATTTATTTTTGCCCTTTAAATTTTGATTGTTTGATGATTATGTTTCATAGTTTTATTTAATTTTATTTTGATGGGATTACCTGATATTACGACCAGGTTACAGATTTGGCATGATAACCCGGATAGGATTGAATCATTTTTTTACCTTTTAAATTTATTTATTTTTTAATTTCATCTTTCAATATTTATCTATTTATTTATAATCATTATATTTTTTTATTCAATTTCATCTTTCAATATTTATCTATTTATTTATAATCATTATATTTTTTTATTCATATTATTAAATCAACATTCTTTATTAAATCTCAATTAATTTATAGTTGGAGTGTCAATTTTATTCTTACTTTTTTCAAAGTATCTGTGTCTCCTGAAAATTTTTCATTTCGTTGAAAAACATTTAGCTCGGATGGGACATAACGCTAACCACCTGTCCAATCCTATGTTATTTAAGAAGTGAAGTCCAATGTAGTGGCTTTGTTCTTGTTGATTTCGAATATGCACAGTTATTCAATATTTTACCTAACACCCCGATCAAAGAACGATGCAATTCATAAACTAATGCGGTGGTTCTTCTATTTCTTCTTATATTTTTTTATGGAGTCAATTCTATCCTTGAAGAAATTTCAAGTGTTTAATCTAGCATTCCAATGAGTTTTATGAGACAAAGTGACTAGAAATAGTCGTGTGAATAATTTGTTTTTAAAAAATGACTTTTCCAAGGTTAATGCGTTAATATATCCTTATATATAAGATTTGTTTTCTAATTTGTCTTTATATTTTTAATTTAGCCGATTTTATTCTTGAATAGATGTTGTCTTTAATATATTCGTATAGCAAGGTTTTTAGGCAATCCATTGGGAATTAGTTTGTGATTTAAGCGTAAACTTATGATCACGTGAGTAATTCTGGTGGGTTGGTCTTAAAATTTGTCCAAATAATAGATTTGAAACTTAATGTTAAAAGATAAAGTTAATTGAATCAAAAATATAAATAAAAAATAAAAAAATATATTTTCATATAATTAACATGTTGAGTCATTAATTAATCCTATATTATAACAAGGATATTTTAAAAAAAAAATCATGTGCAAGTCATGTGACTAATTCTAATTATTTTGATTGAAAAACTCATTGAAATGATAGATTAAACAACTAAACTTTATTTAAATATAAAATAAGCTAAGTTATAACATAAGAATAGGTCTTAAAATCACCTCATTATATAAAAACAAAACAAGACATTATTTTCATAATTAATTGCTTTTGTGTTGATAATATCATACCCCAAACTTTCAATATCACCTTTCCACTTCAAGGAAAACATCATCGAGTTACGAATACAAGTTAGAAAGAGATGCTCAACTTATCAACATTTCATACAAATGAGTTCAAAAAATCACATAGAAAGTTCTATCCAAAACAAACACAATCTTGTGTGATTAAATGTGGGAACTAGTGAATAAAAACGTTGTGTTAGAGGTTTTCAAAGACGTTGAAAAAATAAAGATGGTGGAGAACAATTATCAGAACCCCCACCTGGCCACTTTGACTTTGCATTATTTTACGTGGGTCACTTGAATGAATTCTCAAAAGTCGTCCATGACTTCAAAAATAAGAACTTTGCTAATCCTATCCGCACAACCCTTGAAATTTTTTCAATGGTGAGATCAATGCGAGCCTTCGATTGTTTTAAATGGTACTCAATAACTAAAGAGTTAGGTAAAACCCACAAACACGACCCTTTAATTTAGTTTTTCTTTTTTAAGATTGCGTAAATCCCTTCGACTCGATCCTTCAAATATCTTTTAAGAATTGCGCTGATCCATCAGCAAATTTTGTTAGTGTTGTGCTGATGGTATCAGCGCTGAGTTACACTTTCTCCCCTCTGCTTGGTTTGCAAATTTCTTTCCTTTTCTTATGATGAGGACCACTTCTTTTCCCATCGACTAGCCCTCATTTTCACCCTTAAAAAAATGCACATAACATGATTCGAGATTGGAACAATATTAGGTGGGAAGCCTTGCAAGATCCACCACGTATATAAAAATTATAAAAAAAAATCTAGAAACCAGTATGAGACCCTAAAAAAATCAAAAGAAAATCTTCAATAACCCACTACTTGCATGATTCAACTCCCACCAAATCCACTCTTTCCACCCTTTTCATCTCTAATTCAACCAGATGCAAGAAACAAAGGAATCCTATGCATTTCTTTTCTGCTTAGGCGGCTAATAGCCTACTAGCCTTGTCCGTTTGACTATCTGAGCCCTGCTGTCTTGCACGGGTGTGGATGATGAACTGGGGAAGAGCCTTTCTCAGCCGATTGATTAGTTGACTTAAGATGATTCAAGGACGAGAGCAGCAGGTGCATCATCGAATGGATGAGAATGGTTGTGTTCCCCTTCATAGGTCACAATGAGCATCATGGAGTCATCTAGAGCTCTCTCCACATGTTTGCGTGCTGGACATCCTCTCACGCTGCTGCACTTGTAATATCCCCTAACAAATTGAAACAATGGCGCAATTAAGACTGAGTTTTTGGTCTAGCCCAGATATATCTAAAAACAAATCGGAACCTAGAAACAACATTGAAGGACCAACAATGCTCGAAATGTGTTAAAAATCGAGGAAAATCAAGGGAAACCAAGAGAGCAAAAACGATACCTTGGATGAGGAGAGCCTTTGATGGGCTTTTGACCATACTTTCTCCAGGAATAATCATCAGGTGGAATATCAGCCATCTTATTGCTAATTGCAGGAACTCTGACCACTCTTTTAGCCCTTGATTTTCTGCTGAATTAATGAAAACACGGTTAGGAAAATGAAATCAACACCATTTCAAACAATCTCACACAAATTTACCGAATGAGAATTGATGTTAAGAGTTTAGAGAAAAAGACAAACCTTTTCTTGGAGCAATGGCAGCGACCAGAAGAAGAGCCACACTTGAGAGCAGCATCATCCACGGAGTTGCACTTTCTCTTAAGAGAAGAAGAGGACAGAGGGGGTTTACCAGCAGAAGGTTGGGTAAAATGAAACTCAGAAGACATAGAACGCTGGAAGCTATCAGTTTCCCCTGTATGAGAAGACATGAAAGAAGTGGCAGAAGAAATTGATGGCGAATTAGAGAAATTGATTGTAGTAGGAATTTCATTCCGATCTGACAACCCTTTTTTTGTAACCAGAAGAGGGCTCTTTTGCTGCTGATTGTTAGGTAAAGGAGGGAGACGATGGATTGGGGTCGGTTGATAAACTCTAAAAGCAGAGGCTTGCTCTGTTGGCTGCGAATTAATTGCTCGAACAGATGGTCCAGGCTCTTGAACTTGCCGTTTTTCTTGTTGCGATTCTGGTTCTTCTCGTATTTGTGGTTGAGTAGGGGGGGTATCAGGAGCTCTTCTAAATCGAGCGTGGCCAGTTCTTGTGGTGCGACCCAGTAAAGAGATGACCTTTTTGAAGTTGTTCACCGCCATATCAGTAACAGTCATGATATTATCCGTGCCAAGATTGGAAATTGAAGAGGCTGCAGATAACTCTTGGTAGTGTTGCTGTTCAAGTTGATTTTGTTTGAGCAATTTTATGACTTCCTCGACGCTTTGTATCCCAGAAGCTGCCGCTTCCCTCACGGCATTCTCTTGCATTTTTGTAGCAAAACAATCACCAGAATACCCCATCATAAGCTCCACAGCCATGTCTTTCACAGCATCCGAGACTGTATCTCTCTTTTTCTCTATAGATTGATTGACCGATATATAAAAAAGAGGAGAGGGATAAAGAGATATTATTATCACTCCATTATAGATATAGATACATAAATAGAATGGATTCAGTTCAACGGAAGTCTGAATTAGAAACAAGAGATGAACATTAAAGAAGGAAAGAAAAAGCAAAAGAGAGACGTGAGGGAAGATGATAAAATAAAAGGAAAGAGATTTTCTTTTATTACTTTCAGGTCAAACCTCTCGGCATCAAGGGTCCCTTCTGCTTACCTTGCCGTCAAACTCACTACCTAATGGGTTTCCACCACGTGGAAGGTTTTTTCAGGATATTGGCTGCCTCTTTAAACGTGGGTCCCGGTAACGGGATTGAAACTGGTTGGAGAAAATGATGAAAGATAGAGAGATAAGGTCAAAATGTTTTGTTTTTTATGAGCCGTTGGATTGATGACGCGGTAAAATCGAGGAGGGAGGGAGAGGAGGGGGTTTTTGTGCTGGTGACAGTAAGGTAGAGTTGACCTTTAACAGCTTTTAATACAAAAGTCGTAAGTATGTAACAGTGAAGAGTTAGGTGGGACCAAGAAGGTTCCTCTTTAACAGAACACAAGAAGCTGCGTCAAAATCTCTACCTACAAGTCACATGGGATTCTTTTCTTTTTCTTTCTTCTCTTTGGCGCTTTTGAAGTATAATACTCCTCCGGTCCGCTCACCATTAGATTTGATTAACCTAACAGTACTTGTTCTTTCACCGTTGATCAACATCTTCCAACATTTTTTTAACATCAGATCTTCAACTGGAAATCCTGCTTAGGGCCCACATAAATTACAATTAAGATTAAATTAAATAAAACAGAATAGCGTTTCATTACGCATCATTCTGTTGACGCAACAAAACGTTATTCATGAGGTGCGCTTTTTTACATTATAATCCTTGTAGTTCTTAAAATTTATATTTTTGTCATCACACTTTATTTTCTTATATTTCAGTCCCTAAAAGTTCAATACTTGCTTGGAAGTGTGGTCAAAATTATGTTTCAAATTACTTTTCACTTTAAAATATATAAAATAAAAAATTTATTTTTGACATTGGTACATAAAAACAATCCAAAAAACACTAAAAAAATTAATTTGAAGCAAAAATATTTTTTCAAAAAATAGCAAAATAACAGTTCAATCACAACGCCAAATATTTTCTAAGAAAGGAAAAAAAATGTTGAAAAGGAAAAAATGAAAGAAAGTTTTCTATTTGCCACACCTCAACATAAAAAATTCTAGTCTTTGTATTAACAAATTCATATTGAAAAAGAGAGTTCAATATAAGTGATTTGGGCATTAAATAATGCTAGAAAAAAAAATAGAATTTAGAAAATATATTTTGATTTGATTTGATTTTGAATTTGAATTTGAATTTTTAAACTGATTAAATTGTGATTTCGAGTTGAGAATTGGATTACAAGAGTATTTATGAAGTATTTTTAGTGAAAACAATTGAAGTTCAAATTTTAGAAGTCAAGAAAATTTGGCTTGGTGTTTTTTAGAAAAAAAAACCAGGTGTACAGGCTTGGCCTTACAAGCCGAGCCATACATGAGTCATCCTTTGAAGTCCAGGGCGGTTAGGCTTTATTGTTTTGTCCCTTCTTTAATTTTCTTTTTATTTAATTATTTTATTTTTTTCACATTATAAAATAAAATAATTATTAAAATATTTTAAAGAACATAAAATGACACAATGATATTGTAATTTTTAAATAAGATAATAGACTTTATATGGTAAAATTGACAATTGCTTTATGAATAATTATATATAAACCTAACATGCATTTTTTTTAATTTGTCATGAATTTTCAATCCTCTCAAATTTACTTTTTATTTTATTTTCACATGTAATCGTATAAAAAATATTAAAACATGTTTTTTTAATTCAAAATTGATTTCAAATCATGAAAAGTTTTTATTCAGAAAAACAATGCTATGAATAAAATATATATGTTTTTATAAAAAAAAAATACACGAATAAGGAAAGAGATTTTTAACTAGAGAAAATTTTGGTAAAGACTTACAACTATATGTTAAAGATGTGTTATCTCCTATTTTACCATTAAAATAATTTGGTGTTCATGTATCATGATGGACTTCTTATATAAATAAAGTAAATTTGATTATGCTAATATAAATTAAAATAAAACTATCATTTTTTTTATTATACATCTTCCATATATTCATAAATTAAAACATAAATACACATGTTAAAGTGGTTAATAAGACTAGTTTATCAAAAACTTAAAGTACTTCCATGTTGATTATGCACCTTTAATGGATATGATGGAGATGTTTTCTAAAGATGTGAATTCTTATTTGTCACATCGTTAGAAAATTAGCCAAAGCATAAGTGATGCATAAAAAGGAGAAAATCACTACTTATAAAGATCACATATTTTTATAAAATTGCATAAGGCCATCAATCAAATAAAATCAATAGATAAGTATATTTCAAGATTGCAACAACAAAAAACAATGTTTTCTCCCTGATTGACTTGATTTGTGATCAGTAACAAAATATATATGATAAAATTAAGTCCAAAAAGGAAGAACTTTTAAAGTTAGAAGAATCCAAGATCCGAGGTGTTGCAAGAGATAGACCAAACTAGACAGTATTTAGAGCAAACTTTGCTTAGAATGACAATCACAAGGTGGGCAAAGATTATGTAGTTACCTTTCATTTATTGTTGTTTTATTCTTTTATTCATTTTATATTCAGAAATGAACATCTAGTTTAATAAAATATTTTGTTTTCTCTTTTTTATTTTTTTATCTATTTCTTTTTGTACCTCGAATTGGACTTGAAAGTATTTTAATATCAAAAACCTAAAAGAAAACAAGAATTATATATATATATATATATATCCATTCATAGTTTATATTTTTGTGAGCCAAGAATATTACTTTTTTTTTAATGTCTAATAGTTTAGGCTCATGTAATATGGAGCTTAATAGTTCTTCAGTAATAGAATTGCTTCAGAAACTTCCTATTGATAGGTCCAATTAATCTTGTATAATTCATTATTTTCACTATTGTTCAAAAGTTTCTGGAGTTAGAGTTGGTTTATCCTCAATAGATAACTCATCTAAGTTTGAGTTTGTAATTTGTAATTTGATGCTTCATCAATTGTGATATGGTTTGTGGATACAATCTTTAATGTTGGAGATTAAGTCTTTGCCTTTGTTAGAGTCTTTTCATCTTTTTAAAGCTTTTTGTTTTCTTAATCAGGATTTACTTGATCTTTCTGACTTGCTCCTTTTCTATGGCTCTATTTTTCTTTTCATCATTTTAAAGCCCAATATGGAGAAAACATAAGCCTTTAGTCTTGAACTTTGTAGTTGGGTGGAAGTGGATATTTGATCACCTGGTCTTTCAAATGCCGAAACACGTGAATCCTCGCCCAGTCTTTTAAACATTGAAATACATGAGTTTTTATTTATTGTCTTGATATGGAAGATAGGGTTCTTGGACATCTTCTTCATTGTATTCGAAGATTTGGATCGTAATAGGGTTTGTTGCAGCACTCTACACCTTAATATTTAGAGGTTCATAGGGTCAATATCCTATTCTAAATTTTGATTATTGGATCGATCTTTCTCTCTGTATAATCTTTCCTGCTTCTTTAGATGGTCTTCTACCTATAAAAATGTCATATGTTTCATACTTCTCTACTCTTATCTTATCTTTTGAATTGGAATTAGGTATGTCTTCTAAATTGTTTTTTTTTTTTTTGCAACCATAACACACTTGACTTCATCATCACAACTATATAAAAAAACATTGATGGAACCACACCATTTTCGTGTAACCAAGTTCTTCCCAAGAGTAAGCCATAGTAAGTCTTTGCCTCAATAATATAACAAAGTGTTGAAGAGTTCATCTCTTCATTCTCAGTTTTAATACGAATCTTTCCAGTAATATGTTGTCCTTTTTTGTTAAAACCTTAGATAATCATCCTACTTTTGAATATTTCATCCAGAGATATGCCAATATTTTTCATCATATGAACCTGCATAATATTAATTATCGATCCATCATCAATTAAGATGCGACTTATTCCTTGATCTCAAAGCTACCCGCTTACATAAAGTTGTCTATTATATGATTTTACTCCAAGTCGTAAGTCCTTATTTGATAATGAATTTGTTGTTAAACAATTAACATTGGTTACATCAACCCTTGAAAATAACTTTTCTTCAAACTTTTTAAGGTTAAGAAAAACTTGAGCAAAAGCCAATCAAGAGCAGTGGGAAATAATATTTTGAATTGTGTTTTTTTTGTACTTGTTTTTTTTTGTACTTGTAAATAATTTTTTGTCATTTTTCATCTCCATTTTGATTTTTATGAATCATTGCATATGCTTGATGATTACCATTACCCAAAACGACAATGAAATCTAATAACAATTCAATTTGATTCTCGTTTGAGGTTCAAGGCACTTTTTTTTTTGGGTTGTTTAGGAACATGTTTGAAACTGTGTTTTTTAAAAAATTAAATTTGTTTTTGTTTAAAATTATTTTTTTATGTTTTTAAATTGTTTTAATGTACTAATATTAAGAATGATTTTTTTAAAAATAAAAATATATATTAATTTAATATATTTTTAAATAAAAAAGTATTTTAAAAATAATTTCTATCATAGACCCGAAGTCAACCATAAGCTAACTCTGAGAGGTGTAGCTCAACTAGTCAGGCCCTACGTTTGTTCCCTAGAGGTCACCAATTCAAGTCTCATAAATCTCAGGATTACTGGAGGCTTACATGGTCGTTAACTTCAGGACCCGTGAGATTAGTCGAGGTACGCGTAAGCTGACCCGGACATCCACATTAATAATATATATATATAATTTTTTTTTTTTTTCTATGAGCCTCTGATACCCGGTAAACAGCGAGAGTATTTTTCGTGAGGGGCACGAGGAAAGCCTAAAGTATGGATGAATCGTGGCCCGATATAAATCATTTAAACATATAGAAAGACTACAAGGCCCGTCTTTCCAAAAATCTGTTTTAACCTTCTGAATTAATAGCCTGGCTTTAAAGTTCACGCGTCACTATTTAATATTGGGCTTCCAGACCCGGACTTAAAGAAAGCAGGAGTATAACATGTAGCTGTATTTTTTATTTTTTATTTTTTGGCAAATTGCGGCCAATTAGAGCTGACAGATTCTCATTCATAAAACGTGGAAACTGGCAAATTGCAATTCCAGACTGATTTCCAAAAGTCAAAACGTAGAAAAAGGCCAATTGCATCACCAAACTAATTTCCGAAAGTGAAAGGATTGACTAAAAGAAAAGGAGAGAAGTTGCTAAATAGAGCTGGCGTTTAGACTACGGAGCCATTGTCTCTACGGGGTATGGAGGGTTGTCAGGGACTGAGTTTTAATTTATTTTTTTATTAAAATTTAATTTTTTTTTGTTTTAAATTAAATTATTTTAGTGTTTTTGATGTTATATATCAATAATAAATTTTAAAAAATAAAAAATTATATATTATTTTTATACTTTTTCAAACAAAAAATATTTTTAAAACCCTATTATTAATTGATAAGAGATTTTTCTTGAGCTTATCACTGTCAACGATCGAAATAAAGAAACAGCACCACCATTTCTTCCATGTTACTGCGGTTAAATCCACCGATTGCTTGTTAAAAAAACAAATCAGACTAAAATTTTGCAAAATTCTACGAAGACTTTCACAATAATGATTGTTTACTTGCGTAGATCCCTTGTTGTGATTGAGTATTGAAAGCTTCGGCTAAAAAGTCTACGTCAACTCTTCCCATATCACCAACCTCTATTCCTACAGCTATAAACAGCTGCTAATTCTGTATTGATTCAATATCGCTAAATAACCAGCCTCATTCCCGTCTAAGTAGCCATGGCGATCTATGGAATCCAAGGCTTTCCTCTTGAGGTCACTGGTATGATTACCTACCTAGCTCAGACTCGTTAAGTGTCAATCGATCATTTTGAGACTGACAAGTGACCATCGTAATTATCTCTCTGTTCATAATGTCTTTCTTTGCAGTCGTTGCTTGTTACAATTTGGAGGACAAGGAATGGATATCAAGACAAGACCCATATGTTAGTGTTGAGTATGGAAACACCAAGTACCGAACCAGAACGTGCACAGGTGCCTATATCTCCTGAATTTTGCTTTCATGTATAAATAATACATGCCAAACCACTTAGTTTTTAATCTCAAGAATCTTCCTTCATGTTTGCTCTTTCTTGTTTTCCGACGTAAGTTAATTATTGCATTACTTGTAAATTTTGATTCACTGAATCAGATGGAGGCAGGAACCCCGTTTTTCAAGAAAAGTTCATTTTCACACTTGTTGAAGGCCTCCGGGAATTGAGCGTTGTGATTTGGAACAGCCACACCCTCTCTGCTGATGAGCATATTGGCACCGGAAGGTAATTTGTTGTTAGCCCTCAAGATGTAGTGAGGAAAAAGAAATTGAAATGTTTAGGATCTTACTGATCACTTCGCTGTATTCCTGGAACCTGCTTAATGTAGAATCCAGCTCCATAAAGCCCTTTCCCAAGGTTTTGATGATGCTTCCTGGCCCATACAGAGCAAAACTGGCAGGTTAAACATGAGCTCACATAACCTTCTGTCGTTAATTTTGACTCTTGTTAGTATTATTCTTGAATTTCTGATACATTCTCTCCAATGCAGGCATTCAGGGGAAGTTCGGCTTATGTTACACTACTCAAATCCCAATGTATTTTCAATCCCAAAAATTACATTGCTTCTCTTGCAAATTAATAGATCAATTTATTCATATGCATGATAGAGAACTGGTTTGCCAACAAATTAATAAAAAATGGTTTCTTTTGTTGGAGCACCACAGCAACATAAAGGGAAAATGACTCCATCAGATTTAGGATCAAAATATGCATCGCCACCACTGAACCAGGTTCTGCCATACCCTTCCATGCCACCAGCACCGGCTGCTCTTTACCCTGCTACAACTACCTACTCCTCCCCTTCTCCGTACATGGGGTACTCTCCTAACCCTGCGAGCTATCCGCCACCCCCTCACGTTCCTCCTCCAGCTGGCTACCCTCCGCAAGCGTGTTTTCCTGCAGCCTACCCTCCCCAAGCATATCCACCTGCTCCTCAGCTCTCAACGTACTATCCTACAGGTAAATTAACGCTTCCTTGCTGGTTATATATCAGGCCTTCAAATAAGGAAAGAAAACGTTACTCAGATGATTCATGTACTTGTCAGGTTCTTTATATTTATTAATGGTTCTAATGTAGTCTAATAAGTGGTGTTTTTTTTTTTCACTTGATGGCAGGTGCATCCGGGGTTTATCCACCACCACCAGGAACATATCCACCGCCGCCGTACTGAGTTTTTTTTATTGGATTTCTTTTTTGGGTTAAACAGATAATCTGCAGAAGAAATAAAACTATTTCTCTAGTATATAAATTTACTCGACTTGGAGCGCAATTTCTACCGTCCCTTTTCTTTTCTTCAAAAATGTGATTGCTTTAATATGCATGATCAATCAATTAGTTCTCCTTCAGCTCAAGCAATTGTATGTGCTTGACTTTGAAATTCATGTGATTTATTAATATCTCGAAGTTGATGTTTATCCTTTCATTTTCCAAATAAAATCGCTGGGTTGTCAGGATTTCTTATACATAAAAAAATCCCAGATGTTAAATTAAATAACTAAATTTATTGATTCATTATGGTTTCAGTGTTCTTCTTCTTCTTCTGAAACTCTTGCTCTCGATCTGCTGCTTTTATCATACATAACAAGCCATCTTCTTTGAGTTATCTAGTCTGTATTACCTCTCTAATGAGATCAATGGCGGTTCGGGTTGGTTATAACCAAAATTTGTATCAAACCCGCCTTCATTTATTGTCAGATTTCACCTCTTTTTTTTAATTTATAAGGTTGGTTTGGCTATGATATGATAATATTAGCAATTTTTGGCGTCATGTTAGTCTTGTGTTGCGCCAATTATAGGTGTAGAGTTGTAACACAATGATATGGGATTGTTTGAAAATATGATAGTAATTATTTATTAAAATATTTTTTATTTAGTAAAATAATATTTTTTATTTTTTAAAAATTAATTTTTTACACCATCACATCAAAGTAATTTAAAAATATTAAAAAATTAATTTTAAAAAAAAATTAAAATTCTTTAAAAATATTTTTAAAATACAAAAACAAAATAAAAAGCTGTGAGTTTTTTACCCGATCCGAAATATCTGTTTTCAATTAGCATATCTGTTTATCCGTCAAAAGTAAGTTGGGTCAGGCACCAAAATTTTCATTGTACACATGGCAATTTTGTAATTATCTTTGTACATAAGACTAAAAGGAGAAGGGCAATTTTGTAATTTTGTGTGTGTCTTGTCAATTATGATCAAGACAATGTTATTTCAACAAGTTTGTCTTTTATTTTGATTTTTTTAAATTTGAATATTTTTTATTATTGTTTTGTTTTTTTAATTTTACATAATTTGATTGGATGTGGTATATATAAAGATGCTAAGCAAAATTTCTTTATGTTTTAAAAGTTTTAAAACACATGAGACTCAAATAAAAAAAATAAAGATATATACACTTAAATGTGAAAAATAAAACTAAATATCTTATTTGATTAGAAATAAAGTGAAATATCCACACACACACACATATGCTTGATGGACACATGAAAACTAATTTAATGTACATATTAACGTATGTTCTGACAAAATCGTATAGAGAAACACTTGACACTATTAATTTTGAAAATCTTGCACTTAAACAACAACAATATATAATAAATAAATAACCTATTATTATTTTTTTCAATAATCTCTTGACTTATAATGTATTTTATTTTATTTTATTGGGTTATACATTGAACCTCTTATCATTTATTCTCTCTTTTTTTTTTGCCCCCATTCTTTTAAAAAATACACTTTATATTCTAAATCAACTTAAAATTTTAAATTAGATAAAAAAAAATATTTCATGTTAAGATTAAAGGCACAAAATTTCCACTAGTATGGTGAAAATATATTAAGCAATAATAGATTAATGAAATATCACAAGGATTGACCGCTATGCTAGGAGGCCCTGGTGTTGATTTTTGAAATCCTATGTTCCTGACTTGAACATTGTTGACTAATCTACATAACCCTCCTTTTCTGGGCAACAAAAGATCAATCAATCATCATAACCAACAGAACCTACATCCCGTGCTTCAACTCCTACTGCCACCTACTTTTACTTTGGAAAATAAGCCCAAGAATAAGGGGGGGAAAACAGGAGCAAAATAGTCCCACTAGATTTCAAAATCATAAAATAAACTCCAATCAATCTCTTTCTTGTATGTAAGAAATATAAAAATCAATCTCTGGTTAAAAATTGATATGACAGGGTTGTTCAAGTCAATGTGCGACAGCCATCTAATTGATTTGGTGTTATAATTTAGATTGGAAAATGTGTGATTTTATGGTGGAGCTGGTGAGAAAGATGAAGAAGACTGCTTGGTTGAATTAGGTTGTTGAGGGGGTGTGATACGTTGCTAGAATTTCTTGGTGGATTTGGGATTGAATATATTGTTGTTTATTAAGGCTTTTTATGCAATTGAAAGGAAAAGGAATAAAAAAGAAGAAGAAAATAACATAATGGCTTCAATTATTTCTTGTGGGGTGTTAGCGGGTGGCTAGGGTTTTTTTAGTTCAATGAAAAAGTTGTAATATTAATTCTAAGAGCTTTTTAGTTATTATATTATAAATAATTTAATATTTTTATTGATTTTTTTAAACTGTAAAGTATTATAAATTTATAAATTTTATAATATAAAATGTAAAAATAACACGTAAAGCAAAAGAATGAAAAAACTATTGGAGGCCGAGTATAAACCCTATTTTTTTTTATTGTTATTATTTTGATACATATGAACAACAACACAGTAGCATAATACACATTCTCGGGCAAATAACATTTTACCAAAAGCCTAAACCAAGATAGAGAAGAAAGTAAATTTAGGGTTACTTGGGATTGGAATAACGGTGATGGTTCAAAGTATTTTTTTTAAAAATATATATTAAAATAAAATTATTTTATTTTTAAAAATTATTTTTAACATCAGTACATGAAAACGATCTAAAAATATATAAAAAAATTATTTTAGACAAAAAAAATTTCAAAATTTTTTGTTATACTTTCCAAACATACTTTAAAAGGAGACAGCTTACACGAGCTCTGCTTTGATATAGGATTAAACCGATGCCTTGAGGGGGGCATTATTAAAATAAAGGAGTAGAGCCCTATACAATCATGATTAAAATAGACGAAAATACAACATCATGATTTATGCAATGGTGCACAAGAGTTCTCCTAGCCTATCAGTTATGTTGGCCTCTGGTGATATATATATTTCCAGCCAGCAGTTTGAGCTAGCCCAAACGGCTAGAATGTCATCCTGACACTGATACTAGACGACACCCATCATCCAGTTAGTCTAATCTTACCATGTATTTTTTTCGAGTTTTCAAGAGTCTAACACGTAAACTTTTTATGTATAATTTATATTTTATATACGCACACAACTTTTTATGTGCATAATGGGCATCTTTTACACCAACGACAATAATCATGACTAAGATTTTCACTAAACACGACATGACACAACCAACGGTCACTATAGCTAGCCAATGACTTTTCTTAAACGAAAAGCACCAAATAACAGTGACAAACACTTCTTTGTCTTCTAATGGACCATACAAAGCCAGTTCAGGCAACATATATGTTGTCCAAGTTCTAGGCCAGCATTAGACCATACAAGTTCAAGGCCGCCATACAAAGCAAGAGCTACTTTAAAAAGTTTCAATCAAACAGGATATCCCAGGAGCTAACCATTACAGTTGTGTGGCATATAAAATATCTTGCACTCATACATATCAACAATTATTTTTTAATTGAATAATATAACGTTACGTTAGCAACGCCCGCGACATAACTACCACCATAGCAGTATTTGTCTCTATCCATGTTTTTAAAAAAAATTTATTTTTTATAAATTTATTTTTTAAAAAAAATATCTTATTTTAATAAAAAAAATTTTAAAAAAATCTTAAAAAAAACCCGCCATTTCGACCTCGATGTCTACCAAGTGCAAGCTTTTCCATTGCGTCCACCTCGAGGTCTACCAAGTGCAAGCTTTTCCATTGCGTCATGAGTGTTGCGCTAGGTTTTTAAAACCATGATTGTGAATAACATAATGCCAATGGGTTTGAAATTGTAACAGTCATAACAGTTTAAAATATTTTTTATTTAAAAATATATTAAAAAAAAAGTTTTTTTAAAAAAAATAATGTGAAACTATAAAATAAATTTTATTTTAAACAAAAACAATTAAAATTAAAAAAAATAAATTTGCAACACATTTTCAAACATATCCTACCATTCATTCCAAAGGGCGGCAGGCTTTCTCAAATGTTTATCCATTGAAATCAAATTTCTTTTTATCCCCGAAAAAGTTTCTTCCAGATCAAGTAAAAAACATCAATAGTTGGAGGCAAAGAGGAATCAAGTCTCTCTGAAGACTCGATTCTTTAAAAGTGCCGCGCGTGAGCCTAATAAAGTAATCGCCTTCAAACTGACATTGCCCGTTTACATTTAACACCGACAACTCCCAAACTGGTACCATCCGAGAGAACACATTTGCTTCTAATGTGTAGGTCTCGCCTTGAAAGGTATGGTTGGTTTTCTGCACGGGAGAAAACACAATTTTTTTGAAAAAAATAATAATAACAATGAATGGCATGGCATGTCTTTGCAGACCGTTTCCAGTTAGATAAATGTAGTCAGCTGTCACTCCCAATCAATACAGGAAGCTATACCTTGACTTCCATGTAAGAACTAACCAGTTCCCTTGAAAGATATTCCATCCTGTGGTGTGCAATGACCAATGTCTGCAAGTCTACGGATGCATAACTTTGTTTCGCTTGCTGATTGCTTTAATCATCCCCACAAACAAGAAAGAGAGTCTTTCGATTCCTATGCCTCGCAAAAATAACAAATCAATCTGAGAATACAAAACACATTCCTTCATTTAATGGATTAATTTACCGCACCTCTAAACAATAATAGATTAATCTGTGTGGCACTTGCATTTACAATTACTCACCAAACCATGGAAGAAAATGGTTTCAAATGCAAAACATCTCGGTGAAAAAAACACAAGAACTGAAGCACACTGTACCTTTTGGTTGAGTGAAATACCATCGTACAGCCAAAGAAGCCTAGCACTTCTACAGTGCTGAAATAGCTGTCACAGCAGAGAAATAGCAAATCGAGCAATTGTAGTGTTTTGCCGATTGAGCCAACAAAAATGATTAAGTCAGCACAGAGCTTGCTTGCACCATATGCTCGAAGTATAAAGATCCTCGCACAAAACTGCATGCAAGAAGCTGAAGGGTCAAGGCCTATTTGGGTTATAAATCCCAACAAATATATTACTAGTCTAGTGTTATAACATATGTTAGTGTGCGGGTTGTGTGCGCAATTGTTATACCACACTAGTAACACTTGTAATTAATCCTAACAAGTAACTAATTAGTCTACACTGCCTTCGAGAAACTAAAGGATCAAAGACTATATGGGAAATAAATTCCAACAAATATACAGTGTTCGGGTGTCAATCTGTGTGTTTTAGAGATAAGTTTCATAAAACAAAAGTAAATTACCACTTATGACAGACTCACTTCCTGAGAGATTGCATAAAACAAAGGTAAATTACCATTTACTACATATTCACTTCCTGATCTCCCATTCATTGAGCAAGGCACGCGAGAATCTGATGATAGACAAAACAGTGTTCGGAGATTTATAGACTGCATAATGATTGATCCAGCATCAAGACAATCTGGCGTAACTCACGGCAATCAGCTTTTCATTGAGTCATTGCCATATATATTAAATAAATGATAGAAATCTGTCACTTCAAGAATTAGACTTGGACTTGCATGATGCAGCTTATGCAGCAATTGTAAATGTATAACTAGGTGAACAGAGACTAGTAGACAACAAAATAGTATAACTAGGCACAACCTGGATCGTATTAACAAACCAAACAGTTAATTTTCAACAAACAATAGTATAGTGCAAAGATGTATTTCCCAGGACTAAAACCTTAAGAATCTTCTCATGTGTACCATCTTCTCAGAGAAGATACAAGTTATATAAATAGGAACAATCACAAATGTAAACTAGAAGCGTATTATACAACTCACAGCATAAAAAACACAAAGGCGAAGTGAGCAGCAATCCAAGAAATAAGAAAACGATAACTTTTTTTATAGAATGTTCAATAGGAAAGGCAATAAACAGCACACAAAGTCAAATTAATTACATGAAAGGCAGAATCAGGTAATACAATCCAAACTAATCCAAACTGACCAAGGACAATAAAAGCTTTTCAATAGTTCAAATTTCAGGTTCACCGCCTCATTATCCTCGAGAACTGCTATTACCACTCGACCATCCTCTAAATGTGCAAGCCGCGAAACTTTTCCCACTCAAAAGCCCTAATCTTGACTTGAAAGAAGTCGATCGTCCAGTACTGCTCGGTGCAATGCTAGGCAGCGGCATTTGATTAGGGACTGAATGAAACTCACCTACATTTTCCTGCACCCCACCATCACTAGCACTGGCATCCTGATGCTCGGGTTCCCCACTATCCAAATTGACCGCCAAAGATCCCCTCTTCATTCTCAACAAATCAGCACACTCATAAGTAACTGCTCTACACTTCTTCACCTTCACTTTAACCAAATTCGGGCACCCATTTGCAAGCGCTTCCAATCCATGATCCGATACAGGACAACTCTTAATACAGAGCTTTTTCAATGCCACACATTTGGCTGCAATACAAGAAATCTCCACGTCACCAACAGTATCACTCCCACACAATGCTAGCCGCTCTAGATTCTGACAATTTGAAGCTAACAATTCTAAACTAATCTGTGTAGGATTCACCCCGATCAGCACCAACTCTTGCAAATTAAGACAATACTTGGCAACTGCCATTAACCCATCATCACCGATCCGATGTGCCTTCCAACCATCAATATGAAGCTTTCTTAGTAACCTACATCGCTCCGCAATGGAAACAAGTCCAATATCAGTACACTCCGGGGTTTTAACTAGATGCAAAATCTCTAAATTCGAACAATTAGAGATGGCTACAAGGCCAGTATCGCTAACTTGGAGCCTCTCTAAATGGATCTCAACCATACCAGTAACCCGATCCGCAATAACTTGAAGAAGCTTATCCCAATCGCCAGAGCATCTAAAAAGCTTCAAAGTTTTCAAATTCTTTGACCCGATTATAAGCGGGCCAAAACACTGTCCATTGTAAAGTTCCTTTAAGCAAATCGTTTTAAGTGAAGCCGCAGCTAAACCCGGTCCAATCGGCTCAGCCGTCGCGCCATCCGTAATTCCTCGAAGCCGTTTTACCGATAAATCCTCGAGCGACGCGCAATTATCAAGGATCGCGTTCATTCCTTTGGCTCCGAAGGCGCAAGATCCACACGATAACTTCTTCAATGCTTTACAATTTTTAGCGAAAGCTGTCATGCCTGCGTCTGTGATTTCTCTACATGCGCGGAGCTTGAGGCGCGTGAGGTTACGGCAACGAATAGATATTGCAACTAGCGCCTCGTCGCCGATGCTAACGGATCTACGTTCACATTTGAGAGCGAGCTTAGTTACAGCGTCGAAGCGAGAGAAGAGAGATGATACGAAAGGAAGGAGATCTGATTGGGCGTTGAGAGAGAGTCGGTGACGGCTCTGTCCTTCGATTCTTAACCATCTCCGACAAACTAAAGAGCAGCGTTTCCGGTCGCCGGAACTAAGTGACTGGAAAATACAAGCTAAGCATTCATCAGGAAGATCTGAGATGTAATCAGGTACTTCCACGAGCACGTATTCGGTTTGTTCTTCTACTTGCATCGGAATGATGGGGACAGTGAATTTGGATTTTGAGCGCTGGCTGCTGAGATTTGAGTCTCGACGGCTTGTGATTAAAGCCGTCGAAGTTGTCTGGCCCATTCACGGTGACTGGTTGAGTGAACGGTGTAGATTTGCAGCTTCAGCTTAGGAGGGAGGAGCACAGTTCTATCTCGTAGTGTTTGATTGGCCTTTTTCTTTTTTTCGCCTATTTTCAAAGACGGAACTGAAAATGGATTTCATTCGGTTTTATGGAATAGTCTCCTCTTTTGTTGAGTTTACGTGTAGTGGATGGGTTCTCATTTGTTTACCCTGCACTCTTCTTCCTGACCTGGTCTGATTTGCATTTTTCCATCGTGTGATTTTGATCTCTGCAGATGATGTTAGAAAGGGCTGCATGATGTGAAAGGAGGTTTATGATGGGAAATAAGGTCGCCCGCTTGGAATCTTGTGCCATCATTATTTTTAGTATAAACAATATTTATCTATCCATTTCTTCCACGAAATCTGATGGCAACCACCGTCCTTGTTAACGTTTATTTATTTATTTATTTAAAGTAATAATTGATTTCACCAAAGCCAATGATTTTTCATCCTTAAATTTCTTTCTGTTTTTTTATTAAAAAAAAAAAACAAGTTTCGAGTGCTGCGGCTTGTTTTGGGAAATATTTAAAATTTGAATCTTCAAACATTTTATTGGCTTTTCGAAATGATGTTTAAATTCCAAAATTAAAAAAAGAAAAAAAAAAACAAGAAGAAGATTATATTTTAGTTGAAACTTGGGATATACTCATTTCTTTTAGATTTCAGAAACCAGTATTTTGCTGTTGCCTTTCTGGAAAGTAAGGTTGAATTTATACTTATCTAGTTAAATAAATTAAAAATTATTTATCTCAATAAATATAAAAAAAAAATGTTAAGAATAAATAAAGATTAAGCTAAAAAAATTAAAAGATTTATAATATATTTGATCTTGTAATACAACCATGTATCTAATTATGTTTTATAGGTTTGTTTCTTTTAATAATTTTTTAATTTAATTAAATGACTGTATGTGCTAATAAAACTTAAAAAAATTGAGAGATGGTTATGAATTAAGATGTTTGATACCGCAATAGGGACCATGTATCCAGTTATTTCTAATAACTTTGTTTCTATAATAAATTCTGTATTTAATTTAATAATAATGGAATTGGTTAGTGCTAGGGTTGGAGCAAAATTTTGTTAGAAAACTAAAAAAAAAATGCTTAGGCATCGCTAACATGTTTCTTAAAAAAATTGATTTTAACTGTGAATTTAAAATTAGCTGCATACAAAATGATATTTTTATCTAATATTAAGACAATAATATATTCGATTTACCTGAGTCAACTCGGATTAACAAACAAAACTCGTGGGGGATAATATTGCAAAAAACAAATTGGAAAGCTCAATCCCTAGATGCGTTAAGCAGAAAATAAATAAATAAATAAATAATAACGTGGATGCATGCCCTAGCCTGGACTCTTTTTTATGGATGATGTGTTATGTGGCAACCAAGGTTTTGGGCACCACCATGGCACCCAAAAAATCAAGGCAATGAGTTTTCCCTCTAAGAACTTATTTTTAAGTCATTTTAATCAAAAAAATACCTCACCAACATACTTAGAATATTTAAAAATAAATTCATCAACCCAACAAACCTATAAAAAAGTTTAAAAACTCAAAATCAAACGAAGTTAGACATGTTTTCCTCAAATTATATATGTTTTTTATGCAATATTAAGGCTTTAACACAACCATCATCAAACTTCTCTAATCGTATAGAACTCATTAACACTAAGAACTATCATTTTAGTGGTCAAAAGTGGTGTGGCAAACTTTATCTCTCAACACTAAAATCTAGTAATCCCCCCCCCCCCAAACTAGAGATTCAGAAACAATAAAAAAGAACTTTGTATAACAAAATTGAATTGCAATATATTGAGAGACCAAATAGATATAATTTGAAAAGTTTGAGGACTAAATTGAATTTTTCATGAGAACTTTGAACTCACTACTGATTTTTAGTGTCTTTTCCATATTGGTCCTCCCTTCTTTCAATCTTGTCCTTGTTCAATAAAATTGAATCAGCTGTTCTTTAATTTAGCTTAAAAAAGATGCAACCATCCATAAATAAGTTTGAGGGCCAAAATAAAAAAAAATAGAAAATTTTTGACCAATGAGTACTGTCACACCCGGACATCGCGGCAACCGATTAAAAATTATCTCTTGATATGGAAAAGAACAGATATCTGACATCTTGTTTTTTTAGAGGAAAATGTCTTGTTCAAGGAGTCGCCACCTAGTATTATGGTCACTAGGAACCCTGAATTGGTCAACAGAGATTTTATGGTATGGGACTGGTTACGCTAAAGAGAAGATGTTATTACCCCTTAAGCGTCCTATCTAAGGCAGGCTGCATTGCTGGTTTTGTCTAAAATTGCAAATAATTTGTTCTATTTTTCCTTTTCTATCCTTCCTTTCATGTTCCTGACTCTGGCGTCAGTGAAAAATTCTTACGAATATTTCCAACTCTGGTGTTGGTAAATATTGCACAAATCCAAAAAAATACAATACTCCTGACTCTGACGTCAGTAAATATTTTCGTAAAAAAATCAATTTAAAGAAGAAATTTTCTATGCCATTTTTCTTGTTTATCCTTTATTATTATTGGCCCTTTTTAAATGGAAATAAAAAAATACCTTGCACGACATATTTGCATTTAACAGTTATAGTCCACAGATTGAGCACATAACTAAAAAAAAATACAAACACGAAGAAAAAAAATAAAATAAAGTGCGAGGGACCCACAAATAAATCAACGAAGACCCCTGAATATTTTTAGAATTTTCTAATATAAAAAAGGGGCTCGTTTGACCAAACTAGAATGAGCATAAAAATTATGTTCATGGCATAAGGGTGTGTTTTGCCAAACACACCCTTAACAAACACAATTTGGCCCAGCTGTGCCTAAAGCCCAAACCCGGCCCACTCTTTTTTTTAGGGCTGGGTCTAGCCCAGCCTGTATGGGTTAGAATAGACCCAGCCACCCCAGCCTGCTCACTGGCCCAAGCTAGTGACCTTGCTGGGCAGCAGGCACGCGTGGCTCAAACCACGCGTAATTAAACATAAATACTATTATAATTTTGTATATATCTATTTGTTTTATCATGTAATTAAACATAAATACTTTTTAAATTATTTTTATTAAACTCAATGGAGTTTATAATTTAGGTTATAGGCTGGGCAGGTTAACTAAGGTTAATCTAATGTGTTGCAATCTCAATATTTTTTAAGAAAAGATGTCGGCTTGAATGTATTTTTAAAGTCAACTTATATTTTTACTAGTCATTTGAGTTTTTTAACCCTCTAAGTTAATCGGATTATATCCAAATAATTTTTATAAAGTTTAATTTGAAATTTAAATCAGATAAAAAGTATAATGAAGAAATTTCAGGTTTGATCTACTAAATTGTGTTTACACGGTAAAAACAAATAATCTTTGCTTGGGCATTTTTACATCTAAATTTTTTTTGAATCCCACTTTAACTAAGTACGAGGAATTATGTAGGACAAGTCTATCAAATAAGGAATTGCATTTTATTGTTGTTATATAGTCTGTGTACACTTCTCTAAAGACAACGTATTTTGAACTGCAAGGACTTGCCTGTTATGTTATCCCCGACAGTTCTCTGCGAAGCAGAACTGAGAGTGAGATTTTCTTTTTGTTTTTTGTTTTTTTTATTATTTTAATACTCTTAAATTGTCGATACTACGGTTTAAATATATTTTATAAATTTAGGCATTTCCTTTGGTTTTTTGTTTTTATATAATCAAAAACTGTTTTTGTTTATTTGCTATGTGTAGTTATATTAAGAAAACATTTTATATGAACTTAATTTAATATAAAAAATAAAAATAAAATGCATTTTCAATTAAAATATAAAAAATACATTTAGTTATATTGGTGAAATTGTGCCGTGGTGGTGGTGGTATGCTATAATAATGATTGCTAAGAATAACAACAACAACAACAACAATTAATTTATTAATTTATCATGATAATTATAATATTTGTGAGTTTTTTTTTAATTAAGTATGCTTTATAACTCAATATTGTTAAGTTGTAAGTGTGACTAATATTCTTTATCTTGAAGCCAACTTAAATGGATTCAGACTAAATCTCTTTTCAGTAAAGTTTCAAACCAATGCAATCACAAAAAAAAAAAAAATTGTGATATCCCCTAAAATCCACATGTAAACCAAGTCATTATCTTAGATGGGAGGTTAAATGTTAATTGTTAAAAATATAAAATAGTTATTGGAAGGTGAAAATTTTAATCATACTAGCAAGTCCTTGACTAAACAATAAACTGCACCGTAGACGCTCAATACAGGGTTCGAGTATATTTTGGTCCTAAAATTTTATAATCATGCAAACAAGTCCTCAAATACACATAGATTTCATAATCATTTTTATTACGTTTTTGCCATTGTAACATCCAAGGAAATAAATAAGTAGTAAGTGCAGTTTGATCATTCAATTTTAGGACAATTGAAAATGAATAATCTAGAAATTTGTGCATGCAACATTCTTGAAAACTATTCTTGTGAATTTTCCCATTGTTACTATAAACTAGGAGATTGTATGTAAACATAGTCCGATGTTTTTTTGGATAGACATCCATAACGAAAGAATAAATGGTTTATAATTATATTTTAAATGGTGTTTTATAATTTTTTTATATAATTTCTGAACCATTTTAATATAATAATATAAAAAATAATTTTATTTTAATATATTTTTTTAAAAATAATTATTATATTAGTCATCCATAATGAGATCCCACAAACAGCAAGCAGGGCCCAATAAATTTTCAAACCGTGGGGCCATGAAAAGCGTTGTACAGGTGTCACGTATGGAGTAATTGTGTTGCATGGCCCGTATCATTAACAAATACTGTAGTGCGTTAGGAGATATACTGTTCATTCGAATAATGTTTTTCTTTTTAGTTTCTAGAATTTTTTAAGAATTGGTCTCTGAATCTTTTTCTTCTTCTTATTCGGTCTTTTAAAACTGATATGATTTATGATTGGTCTTGCTAATTCTTTTTTTCTTGCCAGCATATGAGAATTTCAAAGTGTCAAGGAAATATTATGTTGTTAGTTTAATACACGTTTTAGCAAAATAAAATAAAATTTTATTAATTTTAAATAATTAGAGCTTCATGGAACGTATTTGAAGTTTAAAGAAATATTCAGTTTTTTTTTTTAATATCAAGGATTGATTTACATGGTAAAAGAAGATTCATGCCTTTTTTTTAATTTTGGTTCTTTGACATTTTTTTTTAAAAAAATGTTCCCTTCACATTAAATTTATTTGAAATTTGACCTTATAATTTATTTTGATTGCTTTGATATGAGGATCCCACAGCATTAAAAGAAGTTTTTGGTGCTTGGTTTTGAAAAATAAAATAAATTTTGGCTTCTTTAGAACAATTAAGTATTCAGGGGGCAAATTTAAAACCAAAGCAAATATGAAAACTGGGTTAAATGGATAGGGAAAATTGATTGGCACGTGGACGTCCCTTCATGACAAAACATCGGCTTTTGCAATGGTATTGGAAGCACTACATCATGCTTTTCCTAAATTTATTTTTTTCTCCTCCCTCGTTTCTATCTCCTATTATCATAACCTGTGCCTACTAAAATTAAAAGTTTTCCTGTTATTTTATTTTTATATTAGGTTTCATCTTAACTTTTTTAATTGTATTTTATTTCGTTTTACATCATTATTTTAATTTTTTTTCAATTTTATTTTTTAATATTTGATTTCATTTTATTTTTTAAGTAGTCTTTATTTTTTTTATTGTTATTTGTTTTGTTTTGAATTTTTTTTAATTTCATCCACCAATATTGAGTTGATTGTGAAATTGACCTTGTGATTTTTTCGGGTTTGCATTCTATGAGATTAGTCCTTACCTCATGATCGGGGTCATGAGTTCTGAAGATTAGCCCGATAACTTTGATTTTTTTAGGTTATTTTTTTTATTTCATCATTTAACATTGAATTGGTTGGGATTATGCTTCATGTTTGTTTTTACTTTTTTGTTTCACGGGGTTATCTCAATCTCATGTTCTGAATTGTAGGCTTGGTGGTTTAACTTGAGTCTTTTTTTTTGTTGTTTTTTAATTGAATTTTTTTATGTTTCGCCCTTCAACATTGAGTTAATTTAAGAATTGAACTTTGTAATTTTATTCAAATTACTTTCTATAAAGTTATCTTGGTTTCATTGCTAGGTTGCAGATTTAGCAAAGTGTCTTCAATGGACTCAAATTTGTTTTTTTATCTTTTTTTATCTGGTTTTTTTTTAATCTTATCTTTTAATATCTGATTTGCTGAGAATTAAGTTTCATATTTTTTTTTTTTGCTTTCTATATGATTGTTACGGTATTATCTAATTTTTGCTTTGGATCATGAAGACCTTTTAAGAATATTGAAAGGATATATTTATTTTTTATTCATTATTGTCCAGTGTTGAATTTTTAATTTAATCATTGTCAATTTTTTTGTTAAATTTAATTTATTTACTAATGACTGTTTAAATTATATTATTAAATTATACAAGCTTATTTAATCAGTAAAATCAATAATAATTTTGAATTCTTTTTACTTTTTAAATCACCATTATTGTGTAAATATTTGTTATATTAAAACAATTTAACCCAATTCACAGCTGAACATCCAATCAAGATCAAGTGTAGGACATAGACAATAGATAATAAGATAAAGACCCACCGACCCGCTCGAAACCCACAAATAAAACACAACCTTTGGATCACTGGCCAGTCCCCTCCCTTTTTGCTCTTTCCTTCCTTCACATCGAAAGAGGAGAGAGAGATGGCTCAAGCTAGCTGTTCTGCTCTCTTCTCAAAATTCATCTCCCTCTCTTCTTCTCTATAATGAATCAAGATCTATACCTCTTCTTCTTGGAAGAAGATGACATCGAGGTATAATCCAGAAATAAGCGAGCAACAACAATATCAGCAAAACCCTACATTTCTTTATGATGGTCTTTATTGTTCCGAAGAGAATTGGGAGAAAGAAGTTAGAGAAGACTATTTTCAAGATGAAGTAAAAGGAGAGTATTTTTATAGTATTGATAGCAATAAACGAAACACCTTTCCAGTCTTCGTACAACAGGACTTAAGCTGGGAAGAGGAGGAACTTTCCTCTTTGTTTGCCAAGGAGGAGCAAAATCAGCTGTACAAAATTTTAGAAATCAACCCATCTTTAGCCAGGGCTCGCTGTGAGGCTGTAGAGTGGATTCTAAAGGTCAATGTACACTACTCTTTCTCTGCTGTAACTGCAGTCTTGGCCGTGAACTATCTTGATAGGTTCTTACTTAGTGTCCACCTTGAGAAGGATAAGCCATGGATGGCCCAACTTGCAGCCGTGGCTTGTCTCTCACTTGCTGCCAAGGTGGAGGAGACCCAAGTGCCCCTTTTATTGGATTTTCAGGTAGATATGTGTATTTGGCTTGATATAAACTTATTGCCTCGTTTGACAAATGCTTGTGATTAATATGTTTGCTTGATTTTCTCATAAAAGTGTGATGTTTGGCTTGTTTAGGTGGAGGACAGTAAATATGTGTTTGAGGCCAAAACTATCCAGAGAATGGAGATTCTGGTTCTTTCTACTCTTAAATGGAAGATGAATCCAATAACCCCGATATCATTTCTTGACTACATCATTAGAAGGCTCGGCCTAAAAGACTATCTTTGTTTGGAATTTCTCAAGAGGTGTGAGCGCATAGTACTCTCTGTCGTGCCAGGCAAGTTGTCAAAATCTTTCCTTTACCTCATCCATGGATAAGGCTTCTTTCATTTAATTTCTCTCAATTTTTTACTTACGCTATGTTTCTTGAATATATGCAGATTCTAGGTCTATGCTTTATGTCCCTTCAGTAATGGCTACTGCCGTAATGCTATATATTATTGATGGTGTAGAACCCAGTCTTGCAGCAGAATACCAAAGCCAGCTTTTGGGCATTCTTGGAATCGATAAAGTTAGTAGGGTTACTCTCACTTCATTGACTTCCATTCTTTTCTGTTCACATATTGAATCAGAAAATGTCATTGTATATGCACTTTTGTACTGAATCTCGATTATGTCAAACAGGACAAGGTAGAGGATTGTAGCAAGCTTGTAATGGAATTGGCTCCCAGAGACCATTTTAAGTTTTCAAGCAAACGCAAGTATAGTTCAATTCCAGGCAGTCCAAACGGGGTGATTGATGTGTCTTTTAGCTCAGACAGCTCAAATTATTCATGGTCCGTGGTGTCATCGGTGTCTTCATCACCGGAACCTCTGTCGAAGAAGACCAGGGCACTGCAGAGTCTAAATGATGCAACTACAGATTTTCTCAGCCTTCCTCGCTAGTGCCTTAAGATTCCTCCTTCCTAATGGACTATCTTTTGTTCCATTAATAACTGTTATGCTTTTTGTATGTTTAAGTTAACTTGCCTGCATCTCTGCTTTTCCAGCCCAGGTCGATGCATAGAGCGATGAAATATGAATTGATTCCTGGGATTTGGAAGCAGAGATAGTTGGCATTTTATCCGGAAATGAACAACAGGGAAAACAAAAAAAAACAGAGAGAGACGACGAGGAAGAGTTCTTGTAGTAATATGACCTCTTTCCCCTCAGTTCATTAGGTCCTTTAATTTTCTCATATTCTATAAATAAAATATCTCATAGTGTGACCTTATTCATTAATTAGTCAATTATTATAAGTAAATCTAAAAGTTGCAGGTAATCCACTCTACATAATGCACTATGTATCTTTTCCATCGCACTGTAAAGGGACTGTTCATAATATCTTTTTTTTTTTTTTAATTTGGCCTATACACCAAATTATTAGCAAATTTTTCGATGAAGGGTGGGATTAAAAACGGGGGATCAAAGTTAAAAACACGGAGGGAATAAGTTGAGAAAGTTGCTGGAGTTCTGGATTTTAGTGTTAGAGAGAGTATTTGTTGGCACTGTTTTTGGCAAAAAAATAAAAAATAAAATCCATATTGGTGTTAAATTATTCCATTTGATAATAGGAATTCACATTAAATGTTTTTTTTTATCTCGAAATTTTATAGAAAAACATATCTGAATTAGATATGATTTTTAATTTTGGGTTTGTGATGTTTTAATTTTGGTTTTTTAAGGTTATGAATGAAGTTATCAGATTATGTGAGATGTTTTCTAGATGTTTTTGGGTGAAAAAAAGTTGAAAAATGAGTTTTTTGATCGAAAAAACTTTTACCTTAATTTTTCAATCACTACAATGACTGAAAACTGGACAATATCAAACAACATGTCATTTGACTTATTTTTTTTAGAAAGATTAGCGTCGTTCGCCTAATTTAAAATTAAAAAAATAAGGGTCCAAGTGCGTAGGCTCTTACTAGATGGGTCAGGCGTGCTGGCCTGACTCGTTGCACTTGGCTTCTTTTTTTTAAAATATTTTTTAATTAATACTTTTTTATAAGTATTTTTTTCAAAATAACTTTGAAATTTATATTTAAATTAGTATTCCTTTTCTATTTTGCTTATTTAATATTTTTTAAATAGCGATTATTTTTTTACTTATTTTATATGCATTTAATTTTTTAAGAGATTGTTCTAATTCATCTATAATTTTTTTATAATTTTTTTTTATGTTTTATATAAATAAAATTTATTTTTTAAAATAAAAAATATTTATTTTCGGATAATATTTTTAATATATGTACCTTTGCATAATTTTTTTGTTTTTTATTTTATTAAATTAATTTTATGTGTGTCTATTTTTATTACTATTTAATTAAATAGAAAATTAATTTTTGAAAATAAAGTCATTAAACACAACTATGTCAAAAGCACAAGTTAAAGATCAAATATCTTGATCTATATCTGTCTCTTAATTTTTTAAATTTTATTTTTATTTATCATTACTAATAATTATTTATTTATTTATTTATTAATACATGTAATTCTGAATTTATTTAATTATATATATATATATATTTACAAGTTTTAAAATTTTCACTTAGAATGGTGTTGAAAAAACTTGAATATTTATTTATTTTTTTTAAAAAATTCAATCCGAAGGCTAGACACGGTTAAAAAGCTAGTTCATTTGTAGTCTGTTAGAGAAATAAATATTGCGTACTTTCCCTGAGCTTCACGTAGATCAACAGCAGTAAATTTCAGTACTGTCTACACCTGTTGGATGAAAAAGAGAAGAATCATATATGGAGGGAAGATGAACAACACCAAACCCAGGAGGGGGGAATGGAAAATTGAAAACATACATTACAAGGGATTTTGTTGCATGTGAGGATAGGAACATGTTGTCGGCCACTGGCAATATCAGGGATTTCATTTTTTGTGATTTATTTGTAATATTTTGGGGTTTGACCTCTTCGGAAGAGCTCAGTTTTCCAATGACTAGTGTTCGGTATGTTACCCACTAAATAAATCAGACAGACAGACTCCGAGGAGGCTAATCTTGCAGCTGTAACAACACCGTCCGTTCTGCTTTTTCTTATTCTAAGCACTTTCTCCTATGCTTATGCTTAGACCTATATACTTGCTCTTAAACAACTCTTTCTTTCTATGCAGAGGTTAAAAGCTTTCATTTTCATTCCTAATCTATACATACAAAATATTGAATATATATACCAGTACTAAATTTCATGTCAGTAATACCCAGCGATCACCAAGAGTTACCTTGTTCACATGCTTGACATTCGCTTTTCCCGGGCTTATTCTTGCTTGTCAGTATTTTTTTTAAAATATTGATGATGTAACAATGATGAAAAAAATCAGTGAAATAACATAGTTTATATACGTTATAATTTAAAAACATGACATTTAGTTTGTTAAAATTTAGAATAGTGATATCTTCTTTTTTTTTGTGTAATGTTCTGCTTACTAGGAGAGCAAAAAAAAAAAAAATTGATATACATATAAATTTTAATTACAACACTATCAATATTATATAAAAGACTCGACAAAATAATTTTAATGACATAAAAGAAAGTTATCAATGATGACTCGAGTGGGTCATACTTGTCGCCAAAAGCAAGTGAGTTATTCGCTATCTTTGGATGGCAAGTATGACACCATCGAGGTCACCATTAGTGACTTTCCTTGATGTATTTAGATTTGTCTCACCGAGATCTTTTTAATGGTATTGATAATGTTCTAATCGAAGTTTCAATATACCTCAAAATATATTTCTTAATTTTTTTCTCTCCTCTCTCCTAATATGCAGCTCATTTCACAATTTTTTTAGCAGTCATCATTCTGAATAACAATAAGTTATGAATGTCATGTTTTCTAATCATGACATATATAAATTGTATTATTTTACCAATTTTATTTTAATTTGTGTTATTTTGTCATTTTTTTTAAATGTGCATTTCTTTTTCCAAAAATTCATTTTCCTAGGTGTTTTGACCCATGACAATAATATTGATTAAGAGCGTGTTTGGTATTGTGGTAATATTTGTAATTATAATTTGAAAAATAAGTTTTAGAAAAGTTATAAATTGTAATTTTTTTCTAACCAAGATGTCAAGAGAATTTTCGATGGAATATATATAAAATTAAGTTGTATTGATTAACTAAATATTTTTAAAACTATAGTTAAGGTAAAACACAGCTCTAACTAGATCTCATTATTCTACCAAACGAATCCTAAAAATGCAATTTGTTCAGGGGAGATTAAAGACTTCTGGGTGTTTATGCCAATTTGAATTCTGACGCAAAAGCTTTGAGTTTTTTAATGATCCATTTTTGAACATAAAGAAGCCTGAAGAGTCCAATCTAACGGGGCAAAGTCAATGGACGAGCAGAGCTAACTGCCCTTTGATAAGGATATAAATGGACATCAATATTATTTCTTACAAGCTGAAACTTCAAGTACAAATGTATTTGATGTATATGAATTGTACAATGCTAGAAGCTTGATCAGTGTTTGGATCCTTGAGGCAATTGAATCGGCAAGTGTAATGCATTTCACTGTCCTCTAGACTTCTAGTCATTTTTCCCAGAATAAAGAATGCCAAGCAGATGTATCAGAACTCCAGGAACAAAGAATTTTGATACAGGCCATCACCTTTCAGTCAAGAAGGCTTGCATGTGCTTTCTACCACTTTAAACTAAAGGGAATAATGACTTTTGGCTTTATTCTCAATCCTAATTAACACAGCTCTCTAGATTTATGCTTAACCAGCGACTAAACTCACTAAATTATTGAATCCAAGTCTTTAAATCTACAGTGAATGTAGGAGCTACTATATAGTCTACAAAATTTTTAGCCAGTCTCGGTCTTCTAGCTCGAACATGCCATGGACAGGTGTAGTTTTCGTAAATGGCGATAGTTAGAAAAACTTGCCCTAAATTAATAAAGCATGTCACGCTCGTATGTTTTTCCATGTTTATCTCTCTGCATGTTCTAATCTTTTTGGGGGATTTATCATTGAAATGGGGAACATTTCAAGCTGGAGTAGGTTATCTCCATCAATAAATTGCTCAAATTAATGGCCACGCACGCAGTTAATTTAATTTTTTTTACACCTATGCAGCCAACTTGGGGGGGATGAAGAAAAAGAAGAGCATAAAAGAGAGTACCCAGAGTAATAAGTCGCATTAACCAAATAAAGAAGCCATGAGGGAAGATTAAAAGGGGATTTAGATACAATTAGATCCAATAAAAACTCAAGCACTGAAAGGGGAAAAGTTGAAAAGTAGGGGAATGTTGAAATTGGGGACAAAATCTTTTGTTTTTGTTTGTGATGTCTTTGCTGGTGCTTTGTTATTTGCTTTTGATAGTTAGAAGCAATGGACTGTGGTGTATTTCATGTCGAAAAGGAAAAGAAGGAAAAAGACAACGATAAGATATGGATTAATGATCATAAAATAGAGAGCTGATAATTGGTTCCAGTGAATCTCCTCTTTTCTTTCTTTTATGGACACCATCTTTGAACTTCTCAATGCTTTCAGCCGCACCCTTTTGACCCAGTGAGCATTGATATCTTCAAGCTTTTTTCTCTATTAGACAGACACACCAGCCTAATTTGGTGCAGCTTGCGTCTGCACTTTCATTCCAGCCATCCCATCTCATCGAAATAGTCACCTGACCAGCCATGTGATTACCTTTGATAAATGTAGGCATCAACATTAAATAGCTCGAAGCTATTCACAAAAACATGGACATCTGTCTGCTTATACGTTTCTCTTTGACATTCGACGCTCTTGCACTAACCTTTTTAATTAATTTGAATTGTTGATTTGCCTGTACAGCATTGCATGATCCTCTGGCTCTTTTATTGTATAGTTGTCTATTTAGATACATTTAGCTAGATCCATCTGCAGTTCAATTCCATCGATAGTCACAATCGTGGTCGATATCAAAACCTAAATATAGGACGATGCCGTTGAGTTTCGGGGGACCTCAATTTAGAGGAAATTATCTAACCAATCTCAATTTCGGAAATGTAGATACATGTTTTCGGGACTTGGGTCGTGCATGACACTGCTAATTGCTTCCTTTGTACCAATATTATCAAATAGTCATTTGACAACTAAATTAGGCAATGATGACTTTTCTTGATATCACCTCGACAACTACTCGCTCCATCCTATGGCAGCGCTTGTCCGCGGCACACCCATAACATGGCTCCAGGAGCATTATTTATGATTCGATGCGGCGAGGCGGCTAGAAGGGTATGATTGTTTCTTTTCCCTTATTTATTATTGATTTTTTTTAGTACAATATGAATAACATTTTAAAAAAACATCTCAACTTAAATTAATTTAAGCTGATTGATAAAATTTTAAGAATAATTTTATATTATTCCTGCATCAAAGAAACAATGGCATGGTTTTGATTTTGGCTGCAAATCCTTAGTCTCTGCAAATTTATTGTGGTTCTCTTATATACCAATAAGTTTTTTTTTTCATATTATTTCTAACCCAATAACATCATTTAAAAAAAATATTAACTCTTTATTTTAATTTATTTCACTTGGCTGTCACTCTCTTATCACTATTTAATTTTCAATTCAACATTCTTTATCAAGATCTCTTTCTTAAAATAACTTCATCTCGAAAAATGTAACTTGCCATTACCAATCTCTGTGTGAAGGCTCATTCGACCTAACTTTATTTTCTTTTATTTTTATGCTATATATGCATGTCCCTTTACTTTAACCTTTTCGTTACATTACTTTGGTGTTTTATGCTATATAATATTTATACAAGTGTTCTCCTTTTTTTTAATATATAATTATACTTTCATTTATAAAAAATAATCCTCAGAACTTGTCATATTATTATAGTTTTGAGTATTGTTACTGAATTTGAGATCCATAGCAGATTGATTCGATGGGTGAAGCTTTGAAGTTCGGATTCAAAATGGAGCAATTGAGCTCATCATTGCTAGCAAAGTCTCAAAGGTGATTATTAAAAAAAAGAGATTGAAACATGTTTTTTTTAATGTTAAAACAAATTACTCACAATTATGTGTATTGAATGCATATCTGTGTGCACTGGAGACGAATGAAGAAAGCTTGCATTTATGATGGAAAAAGAAAACATGGAAAACTTCAGAAGAAAAGCCATAAAGAGCCAGTGAAGGACAGCAGAATTTTAACGGGACAAGTGGTCCTGAGGTGGGGTTGTTGATGGGCCTCTCCTTCTTTTGTGTGGCCATCAGTTGGATCTAACATTAGCTAATCGACGCAGTGCCAAATGACTTTTAGGCCTCAAGTGTCCCTTTTGTGGGCTTAGCGAAAGGGACACTGCTACATTTTAGGTGTTACCCAGCCCATTTATTTTTATATTTTAAAAACATTCTTGAAAATATTTATTTTACTTTTACTTTTATTTTTTTATTTTAAATTACTTTTCTCAAGTGTTCCCAATTATTTTGATGTGTTGATATTAAAAATATTTTTTTAAAAAAATATTATTTCAATACTTTCCTATAAATTGTTTTTGAAAAGCAATAAAAAAAAATAAATTCTACCGACCATCAATTTAAGAGACACCAGGATGTGGCTCTGGTTCTAATTGGCAGCGTAGAATGTACAGCCTGTCAAATTTTCAGAGATTGGAATCTTGTTCTTTGATCTTTAGGCGGATGATAAGCAGATAAGGTATTCTAGTTACATTTTAACTGGTGAACGTGGGGGTGAGATGCTTTTTAACTAGCATAAGGACATTCTAGTAATCTACTACCTAGATAGATAAATGAAGCCGTCCACGTTGGAAAAGAAGAATCTTGCATGCAGCTGGATTTGCAAGATGGAAGCAAATTGGGTCAGGGCCCAATTAAATATCTTAGCCCACCTCAACGCCCGGAACATGAGATAGGCTCCCTTTACTAACATTACGGTGTAGCCGACTTGTCGCGCAAACTTCTTGAATGGGCCTGAATAACGGCGGACTTTTTTAAATGAAACTTTTTTTGCGCGCTTAGCCACCGGTTATTAGATGTACCAGCCAATGATGACTTTAGCCCAGGTTGGTTAACTAAATAATAAAAAAACAACGACAACTAAATGTGCTCAAAGAATTCCCAGACTGAGGATAAACATGGTGGACATGACAATATTCTTTTTGATCCTTTTAATATTTTTTATTACAGTATTTTTCAAATTCGTTATTCTATATTGTGCTTGTTTAGAATTGGTTTTTATATTTTATTTCATGTTATTGTTAATGAGGTTGTAGTGTTAAAACATTTTATTAATGCTTGATTTTATTTAAAAAAATCAATAAAAAATCCAGAAAAAAGAAATAAAAATTAAAAGAATATGGACTAAATTTAATATAAAAATAACTTAAAATCAAATGTCGAGGGATGAAATTAAAAACAAAATTAAATTATAAAAAAAATTAAAAAAATAAACAACAAAAAACCAAATTCAATATAAAAAATAAATGATAGCAAATAATGAGAGGTGAAATTAAATAAATAAAAAATTAAAAAACAAAACAAATAGTAATTAAAAAATGAGAACCAAACTGAAAATAAAAAACAAATTAGATGACACCTTTATATTTTAGCAATGAGAAGAAAGAAAAAAGATGGAGAAGAAAATAGTCTACTGAAGCCCAATCATCACGTCGTGGTGTGCACGCACAACAACAATTGAAAAGGGACGGTGATGTACTTTCAACGTCACTCTAGAAGGCGGTGTTTGGACATGGGTCGGCGTCATACGTGCTGCTAGAAAGGCACGAGTATCGTATATGCCAATAATTTTTTGTATTTTAATATTATTTATATTAATTGAAAAACCAAATCGTCGTCGTGTCAATTTATTTATTAAAAAAAATTAAAAAGACAAAAGATCAGTATATTCTTTACATTTTGCCTTTTAAATTTAAAAAGACCAAAGTGCCTGTTTAACTTTTATTTTTTTTTCTTTTTAGGGTTATATAGTCACTAAACTATGCATTTAAAAGGTAATATGACCGAATTATCCTCTATAAATCTCATAATGATAAATAAATCCTAAAAGAAAAATATCATTTTACGAAGTTCAATGATTTTTTTATTAAAAGAGTAAAATATTATAGTCACTAAACTATGATTTTTTTATTAACAGTTAAGAGTGCACAGTGAGCATGCAGGAGTAGGAAATTGTTGTTCATTGTGTAAATATTAATGAAGAAAAAGAGCCAAACGAGAATTATTCATGTGCAATAAATATTATACCTACTAGAAAAAAAATATTCTGATTCTACTTGATAAAAAAAATCTAGCTGTATCGATGGTGGTAGAATCTAGCTTTACCAAGAAGTGTATGATAATTTTGCTTGCTTGTAAAATTCTGTTCTCTTCCACTACTTCTTGTGGAGGAGGGTGTGGTGTTCTAAGTTCTAACCCTGACTAGACTAGTTTCCAAGTGCGTTGGTTCAGGTTTTATTTAAATTTAAATTTTTCCAACCACCAATTTACGGTATTGCCCCTGTGAATTATTTTAACTTGCACTAAATTTACTGTCAAGATTGGTTATTACTACGAGCAGACATTATAAGATAGTTACTTTAGGTTTTTTTTTTTTTTTTTAATAATTACGAGTAGAGTGGGCTTGATTTGTTTACGATCTTGCCCTTTATCTATTTTGATTCGATATGAGTCGGGACTCAGGTGGGCAAGGACAGAATAGAACAATATACAGTAAGGTTTCAGGTGTACGAGGAGTCCGCGAAACGCCTATATATACCGAGACCACGAGCTCTCATTGCACACACAAAAAACACGCGCCTCCGAGTAAACAAGAGCGAGAAAAATGGGAGGGTGGGCTATAGCGGTGCATGGAGGCGCTGGTGTCGACCCAAATCTCCCACAAGAGAGACAAGAGGAGGCCAAAAAACTCCTCGCTCGCTGCCTTGATCTTGGCATCTCTGCTCTTCGCTCTAATCTCCCCGCTATCGATGTTGTAGAACTTGTTGTACGTTATCCCTCCCTTTCCATTATTAATTTCTTACAAGCAAATCTTGTTTTTGTTTTCAACTGTCGTGAACAAGAAAAAAAAAAAACTGCACGTCATCAATCCCAGATCTTTCTTGGTATATAAACATGCACGGAATTGATACCATTTTTATTCTACATTAGTCTTTGTGGTTTTTCTTTTTGGCATGTGTTCACGGACCAACCTCGTCCTGTTTCTTGATTGGACAAAGTAATTTTGGGGAAAATTAGCATCTAAAATAAAAAAACTAACAAATTAAAAAACAACAAAAAGTTTCAGCAAAATCACAAACTTTTGGATGACGTGGTTCTAAATTGTGATGTTTAATTAAATTTTATGTTTTTGAATTATAATATTAATTAAATTAAAAATTAACCGATGGACCGTATTATCAATTAAATCAGCCGATTGATTTACTGATATAAGTAAAAGCTAAACACATCAACAAACAAAAAACACTGAATTTTTTTATGAGAAAAAAAACCGTAAATATGGACTCTAAATTCATAAGTTTATTCTCTCAATAATAATAATGAAGTATGCCTCTCTATGAGGTTTATAAAACCTTAAATAAAAAAAAAAACCCTATCTTAACAAGTTAACAAAGAGAAATCCAAAAATAACAAGTAAATAATCATAGAATCTGAAACAATGTATGAAGTTAAAAAATAATAAAAACAATTACAAAACTACTAAAACGAGGGCTCTGATGTGAAATTTTCAAAATCTAATATTTCATTGATTCATAAATGTATATGTTAGACCATTTATGTAATTTGTATAAGACAAATTCTTATCTAGTTGTGGCAAACTCATATCTGACTGTTCAAAATCACTCGTTATCGCAAGCCCGACTACACCATTGACACTATGTAAACAATAATTTTTTTAGATTTTAATTAGAGTCTGTTTTTTAAGTCTACAAGCGAGACAAAAATATATTTTTACACATAAAACATATTTTAAAAAATATATTCTTAAAATTATAATTTTTATATGAAACAATCAATTGGTTTATATAACTAGATCAACCGGCCTACTAGTTGAGTTAAAGTATTGACAGTGAAATTACATGTTAGGTTGTATCGCATCAAAAACACGACATGTTTAAAAATTACTATTTTGAAACGCGACAATATAAAAGTTTTATTTTGTCAATTTTTTTTAAAATGTTATTATTATGCTAAAACTTTTAATTTAAGTGTGCTAGTTTTTTTTTATAAGAAAAACATAATTTTGTTGTTTTCTGGTTTCAAACGTGAAAATAAAGATTAAGAACGTGGCTAGTGAATGATTAAGAGTTGAAAGAATCCTGTTTTTTGTTGTTACAGGTGAGAGAATTGGAAACGGATCCTCTGTTTAATTCTGGGCGTGGATCTGCTTTAACAGAGAACGGAACAGTGGAAATGGAAGCCAGCATAATGGACGGGCCAAAGAGAAGATGCGGTGCCGTATCCGGTTTAACAACAGTGAAAAACCCAATCTCTCTCGCAAGACTTGTGATGGAGAAATCTCCTCATTCCTATCTTGCTTTTTCTGGCGCTGAGGAATTTGCCAGGCAACAGGTATTTTCCTCCCCCCTGTTATCCTCTTATTTAACCCCTAGTGATATCACGAGTACAAATCTAAGGAAGTAACAGACCAACGGGCACGCCTCCTTAACTCGTACCATTGGAATATTATATACGCAATTTGCTCTTTTACTACTCCAAGAAAGGGTGAATAAAAAAGATAATTAATGCATTTAAGTACGAAAAGCAGATTATTAAGTAGATTACTTATAATTGGCTTGTTTAGGGTGTTGAGACGGTGGACAATGGCTATTTTATAACGGAGGAAAACTTGGGGATGTTGAAGTTAGCAAAAGAAGCCAACTCCATCCTGGTATGTTGTATCCCCACGATGCTTTTCATTTGATGCGGTGGGCCCATTAATTGACTCTTTTCTTTTTGTCCCAAACCAGTTTGATTACAGGATCCCAGCCGTTGGATTGGAAAGCTGCAGTGTGGGGCCCCCTGATGACAATCTCTTGGCAATGAACGGACTCCCAATCAGCCTGTATGCGCCCGAAACAGTGGGGTGTGTGGTGGTGGACAGCCAAGGGAGGTGTGCTGCAGCCACGTCAACAGGTGGGCTCATGAACAAAATGGCAGGTCGTATTGGTGACTCGCCCCTGATTGGTGCTGGGACCTACGCTTGTGATCTTTGTGGGGTCTCTTGCACAGGAGAAGGAGAGGCCATCATACGTGGGACACTAGCGCGCGATGTAGCGGCGGTGATGGAGTACAAGGGATTGAGCCTGCAAGAAGCAGTGGATTTTGTTGTGAATGAGAGGCTTGATGAAGGGCGAGCTGGTTTGATAGCAGTATCCAGAAACGGGGAAGTGGCGTGTCGTTTTAACACCAACGCGATGTTTAGGGGATTTGCCACTGAAGATGGTTTCACAGAAGTCGGTATCTGGGACTGAACTTTTTGCTGTGAACTTGGTGTTGCTGTGTTTTGCTTTTGACAAAGGGATGCTTTTATGCCACCCAACGTCGCGTGGCAGTCAAGTCGGAGCACAATCTTATTCCATGTTACTATCAAACTTATGCTATTAGAAATAAAACTGAATGCTCAATTAGCGTTTAAAGTCTCTGTTTAAATTCGTGATCAATTAATTCCTTTGAAGAACTTTCTTGATGAGTAGCAGTACTCGAATTGCCCGCGACAAGGAAAGAATTTCTCGAGAAAAATAAGGAATTTCGTGAGAAATATGTGTGATATTTTCAAGAAAGGTAAGACAACACGTGTCTAAAAAATGTTTTCTCTAGCTAGCTAGCTGTAACCTAGCCTAAGTGTGTGTTTTGCAGATATTTTTGTTACTTACCACATGGAAAAAAAATATCACAACCAAATTTTTTTTAATAATAAATGTTATTTGTGGATTTTATATCACATTTAATATCTACATCACCCACCCGAGTAGCAGAAAACATTTACAACTCAATCAAGAAATATTTACAGAGAAAACAATTTAATCTCAATTAATATAATTATACAATTACCAATTAACATAACATAAAATTTTATTAAAATCAAATTAATTAAATCTAAATTATTTATTTATAATTTTCAAAATTTAACTATATTTAATAATCACTTTAACTTATGATGTATATCTAATAATTACTTTAGCTCATGAATAGACATGAAGCGCTGAAGCATTCATGAACAAACCTGAAACATCACTCTAATTCATCTAATATAAAAATGACCTGAAACATCAACCTAATTCATCTAATATAAGGATGAGTAGCAGCATACATGTAGGGGTGAGACTAATATCACCCTAGCTCGTAGACAAACTTGTGATACTCGTGGAGAACATATCTGTAACGAGAACATCTAATACAAGTTGTATCTAAGTTGAGTTTATGTTATTAAAACTATATTTGTTTTTGCAATTCAATTATATTTAAAAAATAATTTATTAAAAAACTATTTTTTTTCAAATACTAATATAAAAAAAAATATCTATCACAACCTCCAACACTCAACATCTAAGTTTTACTTTCTTTTGACCATGCACTTCATCATAAAAAGAAAGCACAAACTAGCACCACCGTTCTAGCACCGTTAAATTTCACCCAATTTATAAGCAAATAGCTCAAAACTCTACCATGAGGTTCAAGCAAAGATTTTTCTACAAAATGCTTTTTTCCGAACGGGATACTTCAAAATATCTGCATAAAAAGATTCCGAAGTACGGACTAATATCCCAATTAAGAAACATGAATATCTGCATAAAAAGATTCCGAAGTACGGACCAAGAGTTTATTTCTTAAATTTCATTTTCTACATATATCTCACACACATACAGAAAGATGGTGATATCATGATCATTTGGTGGTGTTATCTTTGCCACGACCGCCCATGATGGCATCCTTTGCAGACTTGAAGGTGTTAGTCACTGCAGCAGCTGCGCTAGACAAAATTCCACCACCACTGCCAGAATCCCTCGTGTTGCGCTTAAGATGAACCACCCCCACTTTCTCATCGGTGGGTTCGCCTTGCCCCGCTGATTTCCGGTGATCGACAGTCTCCACCCTGGTTTCAGCTTCACCTTCTTCGTTTATCCTTTCAGTCCCCTGCTAAATACAATGAAATTAACAATATATATATATATATATAAGTCAAATAAACCATTCGATAATTCAAGTTAGATCTTTGAAAATGGACTCATTTTGTACCTGTGTCCTCATGTTGTGGGAGTTTCAGATTTGTTTTTTTTGTTACAGAGTTTCAGATATGTTTGAAGCAACTATATATAAACTTATCCTGCTTTTGCTCCTTCCAGATTTTTATGATCCCGTGAGCACATTACATATATAATACTCTCCACTTCACCTAACAGCATGAGGTATGGACACGTGTTCCAAGCGTTGGCTCACACGGCTTCTTCATGGTTGCAAAAGGTGGACACGCGGCTTATTGTAGTTTCCTGGCAAGCCACTCAGTAAGGGCCGGCGCAAAAACAAAATTTTAATTTTAATTTTTTAAATCATTCCAAATCAATGTAGTATCTTGATGGCTTTTAATTTTTTTAAAAAAACTTGAAACATAAACATTAAAATTTATTACATTTCTAATTGTTTTATTTTAGAGGAGATATTTTGTCATTGTCTTAGTAACCTTTGTCTCCCTTGAATGCGGATTTGTAACATTTTCGTTGTTCATTTTGGCCAACTTTACTAGCATTTTTAAAAAAATCATTTAAACAAAAGGATTTATAGAATTTTTATCCTTGCATGTAAATTAATTTATTGCTGAGACAAACATCTGAAGTGCCGCAGAGATATGAAAGACTAGACTATCGGAACGCATGAGCAAGCATGGAAATTGATTAAAAAATGATCACTCGTTTAGGGGGAAAAAAACAACAAGAACAAAATCAACCTGGGCCCATTGGCATTGATTTCTTCAATGTTGGGCATGAAATACAGTTCAAGAATGACGGAATTGTGCGCCCTACAACTTAAGAAACACAAATTCTTCAACTGCTGGAATCTCCCCGATCCTCTTCTGCGCTTCCTTGCTAGGTTTCTCGTCCACACCAATGATCATTACTGCCTGTTTTCGTGGAGCGATCCTGCCAACGCTCATGAAACTCACATTTACATTCTCCTCACCAAGGATATTCCCCACACTGCCGATCATACCTGGTTGATCAACCTGCCTGCAAAGTATGAGACTGCCTTCCATGCTCACATCAACATCAAATGAACCTACCTTGGTGAGGTGGGGCTTCCCGTCTTTCACTCTTCCCTCGACTTTAATCTCACCAGAGTCAGAAATTGCAGTGGCAAATTTAGATTCCACATTGGCAATTTGGACCTGGATGAACTCAAGTGGATTCTCAGGTGAACCATCCAACAGAAAGCGCTCTTCTATTATCCTCAGTCCTCTCTGCTTAGCAGTGAAGTCGGCATTTACCAAGTTAATAAAAACACTGGTGATAGGCTCAATCAGACCCTTGGTAATCATTGCACGAAGAAGCCGAGTGTCGAGATCATCTGGACCTCTGGCAGAAGCATAAGTCACCTTTACTGATTGTACACCACTTCCACCGGCAACCAGTTGCACTGCCAGTCTGCCAAGCTTTTCTGACAGAGTGACAAACGGTGCAAGTTCTGTTAGAACCTGTAATGAACAAAAATAATCAGAGGAGAAAAAATTCACACTCTCCGCCTTACACTAAGTAAATAAACATGAGCAAAGGGAACAAGTTCTCTACACCATGATCAAAAGCAGAGAGGTCACAATCCTTCAACTAATAATATCATATCCATAAACATCACATAAAAATGGTGGAAAGCTAAGACTTGAGGTATTTCCAATTTGATTCATCAAAGGCATGCATAAAATATCCGTAGTGAAATGTTGGTGAGGGATTAAAGGTTTGAAAGAAATGATAACCTCAGCAGTAACCATTGGCGCGTTTACCGCAGTTGCAGCAAGCTCCCCTTTTAAAGCTCCAATAACAGCTTCCGCTACTTCAATGGCTACACCTTCCTGGTTAAATCTCATAACCATTATGCAAGATGATGAAAATGAGATGTAAACCAGAAGCCTAAATAGATGGTCATGCATACTTGAGCTTCTGTAGTGCTAGCACCAAGATGAGGAGTCACTGTCACGTTTTCATGCAGCACCAACCTGCTGTCTTTTGGAGGGGGCTCTTCTGTAAAGACATCAAGTGCTGCCTGCACGAATGAGGACTTGGTGAAGAAAACAGGAATAATGCAATGAGGACTTGGTGAAGAAAACAACCTGAGCAACAATCCCAGAATCCAGAGCTCTAACTAGAGCTTCCTCGTCGATCACTCCTCCACGAGCAACGTTGACAATTCTAACTCCTTTCTTCATCCGGGAGAAAGCCTGATCGTTGAAGATTTTTGATGTAGCAGGGGTAAGAGGCATGTGTAGGGAGATGAAATCTGCTATCGATATAGCTTCTTCGAAAGTCAACAAATCCACACCTATAGCGCGGGCACGGTCTGCAGGGGCATAAGGATCATGTGCAATCACATGCATGCCAAGACCTTTGGCACGCCGAGCAGCCTCTGAACCAACCTTTCCAAACCCTATGACAGCAAGCGTCTTCCCCACAAGTGAAACCCCGACATATTTGCTTCTTTGCCACTTGCCTGGACAGATACAATAAATTAACAAGTTATTTTATTAACATGATTAATGTTCATGCAAAATGAGTCATTACCATAAAATTTGAAAAATTGGTTGATACAGAGACATGATAAGCTATTGTTTGGAAATTACTCAACTATTGATGAAGGATATGGCCAAAACACAATCAATTTGCTAAATCTCAACAATTTTGTGCATATCAGAAAACAAGATTTGATGGATGCCAATTCTCTAAAAAAAAAATATCAAATCACATTATCCTCCAAATTTTCACTGACCATGCAGTAAGGTTTAAAACTTTAAATAAGCAAACCCACATTAATCATTATAACAGAAACAAATTGAACAAAGAATTGAGACAACATACCGAAGAACAAAATTCAACCTACAATGGTAAAGCAAGCCACCTGCTCGAATAAATGACTAAATGAAGTATGAAAAAAACATAATAAGAAAAAAAAATAATTTACAAACCAGCTTTAAGAGAGGCATCAGCTTGAGCGATATTCCTAGCCATAGCAGTAAGCAAAGCAATCCCATGCTCAGCAGCCGCAATCGTATTAGCCGTCGGCGCGTTAACCACCAAACACCCATGTTCCGTGGCAGCCGACAAGTCAACATTATCAATACCAACGCCAGCCCGACCCACAACCTTAAGTCTGCCGCCTGAACGTTCAAAAACCTCGCGGGTGACCTTAGTCCCACTTCTCACAATCAACGCGTCACAAAGTGAAATCTTAGTACATAACTCCTCAGGGCTGAGGTTGTAAGAGCAGTCAACATTCGCAAATTTCTTTAGTAGCTCGAGACCAGCTTTTCCGAGTTTTTCGGCGACGAGAACTGTGGGCTTGGGGTCAGCCAATACAGTGGCAAAGACAACGAATCTATATGCTTTTCTATTTTGGCGGCGGGTACAGTTGGCTGTTGTGAAAGGTGAGGGAAAAGAGTGTTTCCATGAGAGAGATGTCGGTTTTGTGGGAGTAAACACCAAGTTTAAAGAAGATGTAGTCACCATTTAAGGTCCTCTTTGCCTCGGCCTGCTGTCTGTGCAGGAGTCGTGAAATCAAATGAGTGTTGGATTCACGTTGACACTGCACAGTAGTCCAAGTGTTTGTGAAGTGGAGGGGAATCGAGTGTGAGTTTGATGGATGGGTATATGCAATAGCGGCTATTGATTGGCTAGGGTCTTTGAAGCTGACAAGTGAGCAAAAAGAGAAGATTGGATTGGTAGGCAACCACGACCCACTATTTGTGTATTTGATTAGGTTTTGCCCTATAAAAGTAGATTGAAATCCATGAATCTTGTTGTGATTCGTTTGATTTACTGTTTTTAAACGGATTAAAAGTTTCTTCAAGCTTGGAAATAACTTTATAGAAATTTTTAGAATATTTTTAAATTAAAATAAGTTAAAATTGAGATTTTTGGAGTTTAAAAACTCTAATCACAGAATTGTGATTTTTTAGAAAAAGAATTAATATTTTTATTTCTTGAATTGTTTTTTTTATAAATTCTAATCGTTGACAAAAAAAATTCAAATAACAATTGAAATTTGATAGAATTTCTAAACACAAAGGAGATCCAATGAAATTAGATTGGTTGAAAAAGAAAAAAAAAAAGAATTATAGCTATTTCTTAATAAAGTAGCGCTTGGTTGAGAAGCAAGATGAGGAGGACGAGACTTTAGAGACAAGATGGTACGAGATGAAGCGTGAGGGGCATGAATGCTTTGTGTTTGGTTTGGTCGACATGAAAGAAGGTTTTGTCTCTAGCTCCACTTGATTCTATAGGATAAGGCAGAATAAATTGCAATAAGATAATATCTAGTTTACCCTTATAAAGAGTTTGGTGCATGCTATGCTTAGGATACGAACTTTTTAGTTTTCACTACATTATACATATTTTACATGTTTTTTATTTGTTCTAATATATTTTTCTTATCCTAAATTTTCCATAAAAAAAAAAAAGTTGTTGGGCTTGGAAGTTTTAAGAGTGCCTTGCTCAAGTCCAAGCCCAACTATAATAATAATAATAAAAAAAAAAACATATGGATAATGCGATATTAATAAGAATAATGTGTCATCTATTTGTTATTTTTTTTACATCGGAGTAAGTGTGTTAAATTATAGTATCATTGTAAAAGATGTTGAAAATTATCATTTTTTATTTTACTTATAGTTTTAAAACCTGGTTTGGCTTAGTGGATCGATTCGGGATCGGCTGAGTCGGGTTTAAAAAAAATAAAGAAAGTTAAAAACTTAGCTGACCTGATGGGTTGACCCGACAAGACCCAGTCAAAAATCCAGTTATAACCTATTGATTATTTATTTATTTTTTTATCCAAAACGACATTGTTTTGATTTTAAAAAAAAATTGTGGTTGACTCAGATAACCCGGATAAAACTCGTAACCCGAGCTTTGAATCGATTCGACTATCTGAACGGGTTTAAAAACCTGATTTTACTATTTTCACACACAATAACACTATTTTCCAATGGTTAGAAGCAATGCTGGAGTATTTTAAGGGTAGAGCTTTATCCAAGCCCAAGACCAGCACGGCAGCACCACATCATGGGGAACCAAAAGAGAGATCTCGTTAGGAGTCACAGCCTTAGATTTATATATACCTCCATTGCCATCTGACAAAATTAAATAATAAATCGGAACATGAAAGTAAGAACCTGTCCCATTGTAAGTGAAACATATGTGTTTAAATTGTATCTAAGAGCGATTTTTAAAATGAGTTTGAGTTTTCAATTATAAATATCAAGAAATTATTATTATACTGTGTTTGAGATATATTTGGGCTTAAAGGTTTACTGAAACGGGCTTTGTATATATGTTGGAGGGTTAAAAGTATCTTAGGTTTAGAAAATAAATGATATTTGAGTATCGAATCTAAAAAAATAAATCTAGCAGTTTTGTTTTTTTTTTTTCTGTTTTAATTTTATTTAATTACTATTGGTAATATCAAGCGTTCAAGTGGAACAGCTAACTTGTGTTGCGCTCTTAATTCATTTGATAGTCCGATCTTCTTCTTCTTCTTCTTCTTCTGGCTTCTGTTTCATGTTTTTTCAAGCGCTGGCTGTCACGAGTCACGACCACGGTTTTTCTATCATTAGATCATCCCTTTATTAAGACAGCTAGTGGCAAAATGGATCCACCAGACTCCTAGCTGAAAATAATGTGTATATTAATGCAAACAGATAATGCAGCAGTATTCTAGAAAAATAATTGTAAATCATTATATATTTAACTTACTGTAATTTCTCTGTAATTCTTTACCTTCAGCATACATTATGTATAAATCTGATCCTCAATAATAGTAATAAAGTGTGGAAAATTTCTGTCGAAAACACTTTCTATCATAATCTGCTTTACCCTTCATGTAAATCTTAATACTATTTGACAGAATTAATAGTATAATTAATTGGAATTTGGAAAGAAAATCGATGCGAGAGAAATCATACAAATAATTTATCAAACATCCCATCTTTGATTCGCCTAACAAGTGAGACAAATTATTCATATATTTAGGTTTCTGTGTTCATAAAAGAGAAAGCTAAAACATACGAGAAAAACACTGCATATTTATTTATGGTAGATTGTATATAATAGTGAATTGATGGTTTTGTACTGGAAAAAACTTTCAATAAACTGTTTTTTTAAGAGTAAAAAGGTTTTTTCCTTTAGTTCATTTTTCATTATTTTCTTGCATAGTACAATGAATTTGTTAACCTTAAAAGCCTATAATCATTTATTATGTTATAGAGTTTTTTTTTTTTTTTTGGATATTTCATGTCTTTTGCTACAATATAATTACTTTATTACCTTTAGATTCAATTTTTCAAAAGCTTGACTTGAGGGGTTAATTTATAATTTTAAAATGATTTTTTTTGTAATAATGTTTGGCTTATAAGGGTACAGTCGTGTTTTTAAAAATAAAAATATAAAATATAAAAGGTTATGCATGCGGTAGTGTAGTTAACTCTGATTGTCAAAAATATTATTTCACCATATTATTTAATTCGTCTAGGTCTCTTTTTTCTCTTTGTATAAGTGTATAGTCATCGGACTTCCGGTGCGTCGCCGACATCCTTTTCTTTTTTTTTTCCTTTTTTTTCTCTTTCCTACTAGAAATTCATGTTGGCCCTCCATATTTTCATTTAAGCCCTTCAAGTTATTTTTTTTATTTTGTCCCTCATTTTTTATTTCTATTTGTTTTATTTTAATTCATTTATCAAATTTTATTTTGTTTTCAATTGCATCCTCCTTTAATTTTTCTGTCTATCAGATTTAGACTTATTCTTTTGATTTTTTTTTTGTTTAAGATAGTTTTTTAACATGTTTTCTTTTTCAATTTCACCTCTTCATTTTTTTCTCTTTTCATAGTTGATGCTCATTCTTTTTTTTTTTTTTGCTTTGGTTAGTTTTTTGTTTTGAGATTTTTTTTTCAATTTCATCATGTAGCATTAAATTAGTTGACAATTGAAATTCTTAATTGGACCCAAGTTTTCAATATCACGAGTTGTGAATTTAAAAATATTAACCTAGGTTTACAATATCCACTTGGATAAATTAGTATGATTTGAAACAATAAATTTATTGTTTTTTCCTATAATTAATTGATCGAGGTTACTGTTGTTTTTTTTTCTTTTTCTTTTTCAAAATTAAGTTACTATAATGATCATAAATGCAAAACAACACTTAACTCGGATTTAATTGAAAATTCACACTAGATAAGAAGTTAGGTCAAGAGATTTCAAGATTTAATTGGTTGTCCAGGTTTAAAAACATTACTAAAAAAATCTCTCACTTTTAATATTTGTTTTTACATTTAAAAACACAACCAAATATACTAGTTTGAGATATATTTGAGAAAGTATTTTCGTACTCTGAATGTGTCGCTTATTAGTTGCTTTTAAAATTGATATTGAAATGCTAAGCCTGACGGAAAGGATCAGGAGTGTCTCATTTTACCTTGGGACAAGTTAGGTCATGGCCTCTTGGAACAATAGGAGAAATCATCAACTTAGTCTCTCCTAGCATTAGAATTCGACTAACACCATTTCCCTCCTCTATGTAGTTTTGGGATGTCCCAACATTAAAAGCCCATGCTACTAACAACGAATAATTAGCTAGCTACGTACTCAAATGTCACGAATCTCCTGTTTTTTGCACTCTACAGCATCCAAATCAAAATATAGAATATGAATATTTCTTCAACTGCAGCAGAGGACAAAGATTTGGAGGAGGAGATATATGTTATGTAGGCTCATGTTCAAAATGGACAAAAGTTCATCTTGGTTTAACTGGTCTTATGCGGCCCATTAAGATTTTGTCTTTGTGGGCTAGAGCTTTAACTTGGGAATAAGATTGGGCGGGCTCACCTAGGTTTAAAATATATTATCGAAGACAAAATAGAAAGAGGTCATTGAAATGAGTCCAAACTCGAACGCATAATTCCGGTTTCTTCAATTTAACAATCAAATCCCTTCTGGTGTTAGTAAGTAAATGGACAGACTCGGAAAACTTGAGGTTTGCACTACGTTTTATTTCTCGAGTCAATCATGGAGTCATTTCTGCTGCTAAACAAAGACAACAGAACCCTATCAGAGCAAGAAACTGAACGTGTTAAAAAATTGAGGCCATATTTGGACGGACATCCCAGCAAGCACAAACATGCATCGCCTTCCTGTGGATGGTTTTATCTCTAACGGGTCCACCTATCAAATTATTGGCCGCTCTTTGACCCCCAATGTCCGTAGCCATCATGGCAGCAAGTGGCTCCAGTCCAAGCCCTCTTGACTTGATTCAAAATTGTCTGGTTTCTAAAGCCGAGACGCAACATTATTCTAGAAGATGTATAGTTGCGAAACTGCATATTTGGTGGGCACCCAGAAGACTTTTGTTGATTTCAGTAGATCATTCGCTTGATTGAACTATTGAATTATAGCTAAATATTTGATTAATAAAACCCAGGATGAACACAAGGTTAGTTGTTATCCACTTGTTTGATTACTGTATTGACCACGTGGACAAAGATGCTCTCCCAAGAAGTCACAAAACTAGCAAATAATTTGCAATACCAGCGATTACAAGCGGAGTCAAATGACGTTTAACATCAACAAGTTGGATGATTTCAAAGGACGACCCGAAATGAATCCATCTTTACTATTTTTCTCCTCGTAATTTTCAGATTTTATTTTGAGCAATCAATTCCTAAATGGGACCCTCACCTCTTCTAATTGGATTAGAACTTGAAGCACGATAACCACGAGTTATCACTCTTAATCATTCTCGACCTTTCTCTTTGTCCTTGTATTTCGTTTTTTCTCGAGTGGTCATTCGGAAAAATGATGCAAAATGCTAGCTTAGATCGACGTAAAGGCCAATATTTAGATTTGTTCAATGCAAAAAAAATTCAGAGAGTTTCAAAGGGCAGGCATGAGATTCTATGACGCGAATGCTGGAGTCTAAATGCTAAGACGGGGCGGTGAAAAGTGGACGCAACGTCATTGAATTGAAAGATCTGCCTCTGCATCGGTGGGTTGTCGTCGGCTAGAGAATGATGGCCCGTGATCACAAAGAGTCAAATGACGTTGCGATGAAATTGAGAGTCAATGTCGAACACGTAGGAGAGGCTGTCTCTACATTGCTAACTACCCGATCGGAAGTCTAGAGATTTTATAGATACCCAGTTACGTGAATTGCACATCAAAGAGCATGTTTATCTCAAAAAATTGTTGCTTTCCGAACCATCTATGAAATGGAAGAGAATCATTCAACAACTAAAAGCATCAAGGGATAAGCTTGATCTGGACAGCTTTGTAATTCTAAACTGAGTTTCGATTCTAACTCCCAAGTATTTAATTCTCTTCGAAAAAAAGAAGAAGCTAAACACTCGCAGAACAGAACTCCGATTAATTAAATCTCAATATATAATCACAGACAAAACCAGGCACTTCATGGTGGTCTTGTACATTTTGACAACCTAAACCACCAGCTACTATAAAATTAGAAAACATCAATGGAGTGTTCCGATGGAGTTTAGGAAAAACTTATGTCGGTATTTTTTAATTGCAAAACAATTGCTAACCTAAAAAAGATTTCTTTAAAAATTTAAACTTGATTTAATAATCAGATTTCCTATTATCATAATATTAAATAGCTAACCAGTCATGGTATTTCAAACCCTTTCTTGAAACTAGAATTGTTTCAATGACCTGTAAATGTATCAGTTAGACCACACGCATAATTTATCTACGCTATATCTTTTCCAGTAATGTCATATCATCACAAAAGTACAGTGGACAGGACATGGACACAGGACAGTCCAGAGAGAGAGAGAGAGAGAGAGAGAGAGAGAGAGAGGGCTTGTAATTTCGAAGTTAAAAAAACGAGAAGCAGTAAAACAAACAGTTAGAGGGAGAACAATCCGTACGAATAAAACAATACCACACGCTGACAATGCAGACGTGATACGCATCGTACGATGGATGCATGCAGCGGAAAATCATGGTTGGAGGACCCTACCCGACGCCCCTTTACGAATCCCAAGAGTTTGATTCTCTTGGAACTCGGGTTTAAATTTAAGTGTGTTCTAGCTGGCATGCTATTGACGTGGCAACAGATTTTCAAATGCTTGCACTGAGCTCCGTTACCGTGTTTGTTTAGTCTCATGTGCAACGTCACACAAAACCGACAAAACTAACCCCTACCCCACTCCTAACAGATCAAGCGTGGCACTGTCAGCCATCAGCTGTCGGACGTTTAGTCATCATCGATTTGTCTACGTGTCCGCGCTAGGTTCCACACGATTTAACTGCCCGGCTGAGAATTAGAAATATAGAACTCTCAATGTTCTGGGTGGCACCCCAATAATTCATAAATAGATTAAGCAAACGGTGATTTTAATTTTCGTGTTTTAAAATAAATTAAGTTTTTTATTTTAAATTAATTTTTTTGATATTTTGAAATTGTTTGGATATATTATTATCAAAAATAATTTTTATAAAATAAAAATATTATTTTAATATATTTAAAAAATAAAATTTTAAAAAACAATCCCTAGCAGAATAGAATGAAACTGTAAACTTAACTAGACAGCAGTTAAGTTAGCAAATTCTCTTTATAACCACCCTGTTTTCACATTTGTTTTTATCTAACATATAAATTGTTCGGGTTTTGAATATTGAACGGTAAAGACATATATTAGTTTTCCTGGGGGCTAAGACCGTGTTTGGCAGTGTGGTTACGGGTGTTTTTTAAATAATTTTTTGTGCCAAAATACATGCCAATAATATTTTTTTCATTTTTTAAAAATTATTTTTAATATCAGCACATTAAAACGATTCAAAACGTACAAACCATATTAAATTTTAACAAAAAAAAATTTAAAATTTTTTAAAAACACAGCTGCAGCCACGTTTCCAAACATTGTCTAAATCCCGGGTTATTGTTCTTCTCCCACGTGCACAATCCTCTGGGGCCTTTTTCTCCTCGGCGTCTTGTGGATTCAAACGAGGCACGATACCACTTGCTTTAAAATTATAGAAACAATTTTTTTTTTCTCTTGATCTATTTGGATCCGTAGGTTGGCCTTTTGGGCACTGTCAATGGAAGCTTTGCTTTACCTTTTTCTTTCTTTTTTGCACCCTTAATAATCTTTTTTAATCCAATGGCTATACTTAAACCATGAGCTCGAACGGGAGGAAACACCCTCCCTCGTTCCAAACCACGTGCCTTACCAAAGGGCAATCTCAGATCCCTTAATCATTCCTTAATTGCCTGATTAATCCGTAATTATCTGTACTTTGAAGGAAGCGTGCACTTTCTCACGTACACTGACACTGCCTACAAATGTCTCATAAAAAACCTGTAGCATTAAGGGCACAATTGTAGGAATCCAAAGCATTATAGTTGTTGACTTGTTGCTAAAAGGCAAGCCTTAAGCATGGCAACCGCGGGGACCATCTCTCTGCTCAATGGTTATCCTCACCACATGTATCCCCTAGAGACTCCGCAACCTTCACCGTAAAAAACAAATACATCAAAAAACAATAATAATAATAAAAATCAATGAAATTCAACTTGAAATTCAATTCAGACAAACGGGGCTCAAAATTACAGAATATACAGAATTCAAATAAAATTCAGTAAAAAGAATCGGAAAGTCAAAATTCAATAATGATAGGAAATTTTAGGAAGTGTTTTGAAATGTAATCGGTTTTTTTTTGCAAATTATTATTCCTTTAAAAATATATTAAAATAATATATTTTTTTATTTTTTTAAAATTATTTTTGTTATTAAAACATCAAAATAAAATTAAAATAAAATTAATTTTAATGAAATAAAATAAAATTTAAATTCTAAAATACTATTCAACCACATACCTCCAAGAACATGAAACCAGATATTTCCTAGCTACTTCCGTAGCCAAAATTAAACATTTGTTTCCAACAGTGAGCTATCAAATTCACAGGATCTTTTTTTTTTACATGTTGAAACATGATACATTTTCGAACGGATGGTAAATTAAAAAATAATAGGGAATAGTGATTTATTTTGTCGGGCCTTGCAACAAAAATCTCTTGACATTTTAAATGTAATGGATCTTGTATCAACTACTAAAACATTGTTTTGAACTTTGAAATATGCTATATTTGATCATCTCCTTACACATGTGTAATCTGTTTGCACACAATATGAGATTGATATATCACATATAAATACTTTGTATAAAAAGGCTACATGTCGTTCATGTCACCAACAAGAATCAGTGACAATTTACCAACATTATCATTATTATATATTTAACTCAACAATAGATTTTCAGTTGGAAAAATTAAATTCTAGATTAATTAATGGGACAATGAAACTTTTTATAATTAACTCTGGTTTAGAACCTAATGACAACTTTAAATCATTTAAAGTTGATGTTATTTGCAAGCTTACCGAGAAATTTATCCTAAAGATTTCAATGAATAAGAAATGCATTATTTGACATTTAAGCTAGAGCATTATCAGATTGATGTGATTCATTATAAGAGCTTTCAGAATATATCTACCATTTCTAAATTATATCGAGAATTAGTTGACACAAATAAGTCACATCACTATCATTTAATTAATATGTTGATTCGTCTTATTTTAATTTTACTTGTTTCCACCATCACCACAAAACGGTCATTTTATGTAGATTATAGCTCCATGGAATAAGTTTTTTTTACTAGAACAGTAAAAACAAAGTACATATTCGAAAGATAAACCGAAAAGAATTTCAATCCGAAACAATTTCATCCAGAATAATTTTTATTTTTTCAGAATAAATATGATATATTATAAAATACACTAATAAAGGGATAAGATATCAAATTATAGAGATTAAAAACATAACTGGATTTTATAGCAGCCCCTGGGACTAGTTTCCATTAAACCGGGCCTTTATTCTTGCAAAGAAAAACTTAAAGGCCAAGACCTCGCGTATTTGTTAGAAAATGAATTTCATATAAGAAAAACATTTCTGAAAAATTGGAATACTTTTCAATATTTGGTTGTATAAAAAAAAAGCCATATTTTTTTTAATGTTTGATTATTTTGTAAGAAACTAGATGAAAATAATATTTTAAGTTATTGCCTTTTATTGTTACATCCTGTTTTTATAATAGATTCTTTTAATAAAAACTTAAAAGATACTGAAAAAATATTGTTCCTCCATACACAAAAAATCATTAGCGGATCCACGAGGCCCTAACTATCGGGCTCCTTTTTAAAGGTCCTTGTTTTTAATTTTTTTATTAAAATTCATTTAAATAAAAATACCAAATTTATTTTTCAAAAGATTATTCTATTACAAAGCTTTGAATTAATTTTTATATGATATTTTTTTCATATCAGCATGCACATTTTTTTTTACAATTTTTCATGATTGTTTTTTTCTTCAACTTTAATTAAAGTTAGTTATAATTAAATAAATAAAATTATGTTTGTAATATTATTTCATTAGAAATCAATCAATTCAATATTTATTTTGAAATGATATTCTTATTTTTTTTTTTTTGAAAGAGTTGAGATAATGAGTTTTCCTACAAGAAACAATCCTATTGTAGGCTAGGATAGAATAAAATAAAAAGTTTTAAAGAGTTTCTTGTGTGATGCAATATATATTTATTTTTAAATTTTCCGGTTTAATATTTGGTTATCATTTTATAAACTCTTTGAACATTTATTAATACATATAAAACTTGATATATTTCATTAAATATAGACATTAATTTTTTGTTTTGCAATTTTAAAAATATAATAGTGTAAAACATGTTATTAATGCCTATATTATTTTTAGCGTCAGATAAAGAAATCTGAACCCAGCCACATGCAAGGGAACTAGAATAATCTAATGTGTATTGTTATTGTATATTATAAAAGAATAACTAGCTGGAAAGGGCGTACAAAAGGCAGGAAAAAATGCAGTCAAAAGAAATATTATATAAATTAAAACATCACATGCACTAAGATATTAAATAAATAAAAAAGTTACATGTCATAATTTATTATTTCACATACATACTCATTAGAATTTGTATTTTTATACCAACATCAAACACGTAAAATTATTTTTATTAATATATAAATATTTTTATATTTAAAATACAAAACACTATGCGACTTTAATTAGTTTTTTAATACTTTATAAGAAGTGTTCTCTCCTTATTTAAAATGAAAAAAAAAAAACTTCTGAAGCTATTTTTTTTTTAATGAAAGTGAATTTTTTTTAACAGATTTCCAAAATGCATCCATAATATATATATATATAGAGAGAAATAAAAACAAAATGTTCTTTAAAAGAACTCCGAGGCGAAGATCATAAAAATTGTGCTTATCGGGTAACACGTGCATCGTACTCGTTCGAAGTAGGAAGTCATGTGGAAGTACGGTTAAAGGACATGGTTAGGTAAGAGGAGGGTTCGTGTGGGAAACGAGAGTGGTTATGGCAGGGGGTGTCAGGAGGGCAGATTTAAACAGCTGTCTCCCTCAAAACGACTGGATGTTGAAAAGAAGCACACCCGCTCTTTTCCCCTCTCTTTCCGCTTTCTGTTTTTGTTGCTTTTTTATTATCATGTATTTATTTTCTCTCTTTTCTTGTCCCTTTTTTTCTGCTTCTGCTTCCCTTCTCCCAGTTCTTGGTAAACATAATCCATTAATCCCATCCCAGCCATCCATCTCTCTCTCATCTCTCTCTCTCATCTCTCTCTCTCGGGGGAGGTAAGAAGTAGAATATATTTGTTTATAAAAAATATTTTTTTATTTTTAATTTATTTTTAATGTTTTTTTAGTGTTTTAATGGTATGATATTAAGAATAAATTTTATAAAATTAAAAAACAATATTATTTTAATATATTTTTTTTAAAAAATAGCTACAGGTGAAACACTACCTTATCTTTTGGACCTAATAATTGCTTTTATTGATGTGCTGTATCCTTTTATAAAAGGAGGGCAATGTCGTTCTCATATCTGTATTGTTACTCTCCTCCGTTCTATTTTTTTACCTGTTATTTCTCCCTGTAATAAAGCTTCGAGAGAAGTGACGGGATAGCGGACCGGGGGCCAAATAATTTACCTCATTAAGGAACCTGAATTATGCATGCCTGTAAACTTTTTAAGTACCAATGTTGTCTTAAAAAACTTTATTCAAATTACTTTTTATGTGGTGTTTATTATAGGTTAGAAAAATAGAGGTGTATTCATAAACTTAAAGGTTAGATATTAGTGGAAAAAAAAGAAAATTTTAATTATTAGTAATTATATAAAAAAAGATCTCAATAAAATCCTTGTACATATGCAACTCATCAATAAACAAAAATCTAGAATATTGAGACTTCTCTAAAATTTATAATTTTCCACGTGGCATCAAAGCCTTCGCAAGACTATTGTCTCTCCTTTTGTTTCTCGAAACCTAAATGGCCTCCTCATCCTCCTATGCTTCTAGTACTAATTCTATCAATCCTACTATTATCCCAACCACTTTTAATATTTCATTTACTATCAATGTCAAATTTAATTTATCATGCTATCTTATATAAAAAGCTCAAGTCTTACCTTACTTCAAAGGTCAAACTATTTTTGGCTACCTAAATGCCAATATCTCACATGTGGACGTCATCAATTCTTTGCTCATTAAAGATGTTCTTACTCAAGTCAAGTCTCATACAACCTCTCGTGAAGTCTAGTTTGCATTGAACAAATTTTTTTTTCATTCTCCCGTGCTAAAGGAATTTAAATTTGCACTCGGCTAGCATATGCTAAAACATGTGTTATGTTTGTCAATACATAGTTTCTCTAAATCATACGAGCAATTAATGGATTAACTCTTGCTGGCCAACCCTTTAAATATGATGACATTATCACCTATGTGTTTATAGAACTTAACCGGATATGACTTATTGGCCTCCATAATTACTTCTCAATCTGATCTTGTAACCTTGAAGGAGCTTTACTCACTACTTCTCATATGTGAGTCGTGGATTAATCATAATAATAAACCCTTTTCCATTGTTGTCTTACTAAACTTGGACACCAAGTAACCTCAATAACACCATGAGCCTACTTTTTAGCTAGTTGCACACTTTCATCTTGCCAATCGTAGTCGTGGTGGCTACAATGGTAGAAGACGTCATACTTGTTTTCACTCTCTTTATTCAAATCAATATAACATCAATTATATGTCAAGTATGCTTCAAATCGAGCTATACTACCAGAAAATATTATCATCGCTTTAATCTTTCTTATTAGGACCTACAATCTCATACAAATCAACAACAAGTTATGATTGCTACCAACTATCAACGTGTTGATAAAGAGTGGCATCACGACACAAGAGCCACCCATCATCTTACCAATGATATGGATAATATCCATCTTTATAATAAAAACTATGACTATCAAGATCATATTCAAGTGGATAAAGGTGCAGTTTTGAAAATAGTACATAATGACACTTCCACTATCTCTTCTTCTTCTAAGTCTTTTATACTTAATCAAGTTTTACTTGTTTCATAAATTCATAGAAATCTTCTATATGTTCAAGGCTTTTATCTAGATAACAATGTTTTCTTTGAATTTCATACTTGTTTCTTCCCTGTAAAAGATTATGTGGGGACCATCTTTTATCGCTGACCATTTAGTGATGATCTTTATAATTTCTCAGCTTCTCTATCTATTTTCATTTATAAAAATTATTTGTCATTCATGTCTTTGCCACTATTTGTCATCGTCGCCTTAACCAGTTAAGAGCCATGTTATATGCCATTTAAAAACATACAAGTTTATGTTTTAAAACCATTAGAGTTCTATATATTCAGATGTAAGAGGTTAGTTCCTGTTTTATCCATCTCATGTGCATAATACTAGATCAATTTTTTGGATGATGCTACTTAATTTTTATTGTCTTTTCCTTTAAAAATCAAATTTGATGCATATCATACTTTTATATGTTTTCAAGCTGCTACTAAATGCCAATTTAATTTTCTTCAATTCGAACATGAAACTTAATTTCTTTATAATTTTATAATCACAAGTTATATTACATTTGTTTTATGTGTTGTGATTTGTTTTCTTTGCTTTCACATTTAAAAAGTATATAAAAATATTCTGATATTAAATTAAAGATTAATTTCGATGTCAAATGGTTTGTCTTGTAGAAAAGAGTTTAATCGAAATTTGTTTCCTTCCACGCATGCTAAAAAAAACCAGATAAGGGCTTGTGAATTTTTTTATTTGGTTGATTTTTTATATTTACATTAATTAGAGATTGTTTTACAGTTAAAAATATGCATATTGTGATTTTAAGGATATTTTTTTGATATTTTTAAATAAAAATAAATTAAAATCTAAGTTTTCATAATTCAAAAACTCAAACTTAGATTTTTCGATCTCCAAGGACATCTAAGGTTTTCCTTTTTAGCCCGGCACAAGAGTTTGATTTTTTAAAAATATATTTTTGTTTTTCATTAATATCCTCTCTATTTTTTTTTTATAAAAAAACTGTTTTGTTTAACTATTTGTCAAATAGAAACCAAAAAACCTCCTTGCAGCCATGGTCTCTCCGAATTTAGATTCCCTCGGCGCAAATTATTTTAGTAAATAATAGAGGACATGCATTCCAAGGCTGGCAAAGAAGAAGGCCAAGATTTTGATGCACAAGAGAGGCGGTATCCGTCTCGTATTCACTGTTTAAAAATTCAAAATGTAGCAACTAGGAAGCCACGTAGAGGAGAGAGAACAAACAAGTATTAAACGAACGACTTAACGCAAGCAAGTAAAGGACGATGCAGTCAGTTTTGGCAGTTCAGGAAGGAGAGGAGCGTGATTGACACGTGGTAATGGTGGGGGAGTAGGCCGTTAGGAGGGTGGGAAATAGTAATGCTTTTTTTTTTTCAAGTTTTTTTTTTTAAATTTTTAATATAATAATATTAAAAATAAAAATTTTAAAATAAAAATATTATTTTAATTTATTAAAAAAAAAATAATTACACCTACCCTATTTAACAAATTCAAAGTGAAGTATACATGACAGGCTAGATTGGCAAGATTTTAGAGTATATTTGAAAGTAAAATATAAATTATTTTTTAAAATATTATTTGTTTGAGAATATATTAAAATAATTTTTTATATTTTTTAAAATATATTTTTACTAATATTATATAAAAAATTTAGAAATATAAAAAAAATAATTTAAATTTTAAAAAAATCAAAATGTTTTTTAAAAATCATGATCAGATTGTAGAGACAAACGGGCCAATAGTACCGTTCGTCCCCCGATTCTGCTTCCAGACTTTTGTCGTTTTATGTGCCAGCTCATCACTTCCGAGCGTCCTTTTCACCCCTACCCATTTCAAATCAATTTAAAACAAAATCCTTTCACGTTAATGCTCTCCAGCCTGGCTCGGTCAAAGTCGTCCACACCCCCCCCCCCCCCCCCTCCCCACGCCCGCCCGCCCGCTTCATTTGCCTTTTTTATTTTCTTAATTATGTTCTAAAAAAATGTTCTTTTATCATATGATCAGATAAGAATCCCATTCATATCTCCGTCTCTCGGGTTTCTATCTTAACCCCCACGTTTCCTTCTTGTTTGTTTTTTCCCTTAAGATTTACCCCTCTTTGTGTAACTTCCAAAACAGTCGCTTATTATTAAAAAATATATTAAAATAATTTTTAATAGTTTAAAATTTATTTTTAACATCATTATATTAGAACAATTTAAAAAAAATAAAACATTAAATTTATTAAAAATTATTTTTTAAAATACAAAAGCTAATAACTAAAAGAAACAATTACAATTTTAAAATTTGAATTTCAGTTCCTTTAACGGGTTTCTCTCTCTCTCTCACTCTCTCTTTTATATTTGTGTGTGAACTTCACGAGCCGTATAATGCAAACAGTAGATAAGCCAGTTGTTTCTTTTTTGAGTGGAAGTGCGTGATAATAATACGTGTAAGTTAGAGAAACGAAGTGACGACGCGTGTTAGTTTGACAGCTGTTTCTTAGTAACTGCCTTGCCAGGAAGAATCCCCACTGTTTAACGGCTATGACCGGTCATTATAACCGGCTTAACCAGGCATCCTTGCCCCTCACATATATACACCTCTCCCTACCACTTCCACCATGTTCTTTCATATATACTAAGGTGAGGCTCCGCCTCCACCACTTCACAAGAAAAAAATATCCTCTATTTATCAGCTTAATTTTCTCTATTCAGTTTAAATTTAGGATTTAATTTATCCCTAAATCAACCTATGGCTTCTACAAGAAAAGATGTGGATCGGATTAAAGGTCCGTGGAGCCCTGAAGAAGATGAGGCGTTACAGAGATTAGTCCAAACCTATGGACCAAGAAACTGGTCTCTAATAAGCAAATCAATCCCTGGTCGATCTGGAAAATCATGTAGGTTGCGATGGTGCAACCAGCTATCCCCTGAGGTCGAGCACAGACCGTTCAGTGCTGAAGAGGATGACGCAATCATCAGGGCCCATGCTCGTTTCGGCAACAAATGGGCCACCATCGCTCGCCTCCTCAATGGACGCACCGATAACGCTATCAAAAACCACTGGAACTCAACCCTCAAGAGAAAATGTTCCTCTATGTCTGATGACTTAAACGACGACGCACACCAACAGCCTCTTAAAAGATCCGCAAGTCTCGGGGCTGGTTCGGGTCTATACTTGAACCCGAGTAGCCCTTCAGGATCCGATTTGAGCGATTCAAGTGTACCCGGTGTGAACTCATCTCCGGTTTACAGACCACTGGCTAGAACTGCCTCTCTTGTTCCACCAAGTTTGTCCATTGATGTGTCCTCTCCAACTGCAGATCCCCCAACTTCACTGTGCCTGTCTCTGCCTGGATCCAATACTTGTGAGACTCCGGGATCCGGATCCGGATCCCGATCGCGTGCTGTTAACCAGACGCAAACACCGGTTGCACCTCCACCCGCTGCAGTTACTGTGCAGCAACAGCAGCAAATTCCAGCAGCGCAACAAAATGTTGAATTTGGATACGAGAAACAGTTTTTCAGTTCCGAGTTTTTGGCAGTTATGCAAGAGATGATAAGGAAGGAAGTGAGGAGTTATATGTCTGGGGTTAAGCAAAATGGGCTGTGTTTGGGAACAGAGGCTATAAGGAGCGCTGTCGTTAAGCGAATTGGGATTAGCAGAATCGAGTAGCCAAACAGAGGGAAGAGAAGTAGTTTGTTAGTGATGATCATGATCATCGGGATGATCATGATGATGATGATGCAGCTGAGTTAACTCGTCGAGAATCGGAGACACCATGAAAGAGGAGGAAAAAAAAAGAAGAAACAATCTGTTTTTTTTTTTTTTTTTTTTTGAGTTTCTTTAATCGTCGCCTTATACTGGAGTAGTAATTTTGGTGGTGTACAGGGCAGTTTCCTTCACCAGAGAAGAGAATCTCAGTGAATTTGGATATATATATATATATAAATTGATCTTGCTGTGGACCATCTTCAATGTTAAATTTAAGAGGCAAAAGAATGAAAGAAAACTGGGATTTAAATGAATCTCTGATAATGTATTTTAGGACAATTGCAGTTAAAAGGGAAAGCTGGTTTGCACTTTATGGTGAGTGATGAAAGGCAAAAGAATTAAAATGAATTCCTGAAATTAAAAATCTTAGGACAAATTCAATTGAAAGGGGGAGGTGGTGTAGTGTAGTGATGGACCAGAAAGGACACTACCATTTCTGTTTCGCATTCAAACAAAAATTAAATCAGTCTTTGCTTCTTGTTTGGAAGGGGGGAAGAGAAGTAGAACACTCTTTGATGGAATGATTTTGTTTCATAGCTGGCGCAAGTCTTTTTTCTGTATTCTGGAGATGAAAAAATGAGAAATTGTACTGTATCTTGAGCCAATTTTAAGCCATGTGCAAAGACTGGCAAAATCAATTTTTCGCTTTGGCCCTCATGCTTTTCAAATGATCAAATTTTGTCCCTTTAGTTTCCAAAAATCTTGATTATGGTTTAAATTTTCTTTCCTTGTTTTTTCAATCTCTTTAAGATAAGAGAGAGAATGTCACTTAATTTTAACAATACATAGAAAATTATCAATGAAATCAATTTCAACCACAAAATCTTTGGCACTCTATTTGTCTGAGATGGCATATCAAAGCCGAAGAAGCCTTTTGAGTTCATGTTAATTTTGGTTTGTGGATCAATTTATAAGTGGATTTATCAATATCTTTACAGTGTTTCTAGTTGTTTTAGATCAAATATTAATTGAAAATCAAATTTTTAAGCATAAATTATCCGAGACTCAAATTTTTTTATCGATTGTTAAAATTTTTATAAAAACTTGGTGTGCGAGCTAAGCCTCTTTTTATGGGCTATACACATAGGCCCACACACTTTTCTCTTCTTCTTTTCCCCTTTCATTCCTCTCTATTTTACACATTAATTGATTTAAATAAATTGAATAAAAACTAAACTTAATTTTTTTTATTGAATACCATTAAGATTCCAAATTTTTTATTTATGAAATTATAATTTTTTTTATTTAACTTGAAAAAATTAAGTTGATCTTTGTTTTTTAGTCCAACATTACATATCCTTTTTATTCTAAGGTTGTCAATTCTATTTCATTGTTGTTCTATTTTTCTTATAAAATGATAAATTTTAATTTCAGAGCATTTTAGAGAACAATTTTAATCCATGATATAATGTCTTTTATTTCCTTTAATAAAAATAAGTATGATGCCTAATTTGCTTGGTTGTAACTTAAAATTGTTTTAGTCAAGTCATATTTTTTTTTTTTATCAATTTTGAACATTTTCTTTAGACTCAACAAATTCTTTCATGATTTGATTTTAAACTTAGACTAGATATGAAATTGGGTTTAAAAATTTTCAAGATAACTAGTATAGCGGAGTTTGATGGAACTTGATAAGAGTGTCAAGCAATAATACACATGAATTGTATTATTTTTATGCTTTTTAAAACACTTGCATTAAAATGATTAGGGTTTATTTTAATCTTAATTTTAATTTAAAGTTGATTTAGAGATAATAGTTAAAAAATTTCTTGCTATGGGAGAACAAGTTTGCACACCTAGATAGTTTTTTCATGTTTAAAAATATTTGTATGACCTATGTCGTAGCAAGAATAATCTATCTCGTATATATCTAAACCAAAGCCTAGGAATGTCAATAACCCAATTATATTAACGTGTGTTCGTCTTGTATAGAAAAAGTAAGGCCAAATTATAAAATCGTCCCCTCAGCTAACGGTAAAAATGAGACAACCCTCAATATTTTTTTAAAAAAATGCCATCATAAAATATTAAATTGAAAAATTTTCGGCTTTTTTTCTAATTTTTATAGGCTAATATAAAAAATAAAAAATAAAAAATAAATATTATTTTAATCAATTTTAATAAAAATAATTATTTCTTTTGAAAACAAATATGTAATTCATCAAAATAACGATTTTTTTTTTAATGTTTTTCCCACAATAAAGCTCAAATACTTTCAACCTAAAACATAGCCTTGGAAAACCCAAAATCTAATTTGAGATTTTCATGAATTGATCACTTGATATAATTGCTCTGTCTTGAATGGTTCTTCAATATATATCAATCATTCCCGCACCCGTTTCGTAATTTTAGACTAGTTTTCTCTTGTTGGGATATTTCTTTTTTTTTTAAAAAAAGCCAAAACACAAAAAAAAAAACAAATTAAATGAAAAAATAAATTAAAAAGGAAGAATGGTGGGTGAAACGCAAAACAATAAAAAGAAGGACGATAGTGAAGTTTGGTTACTCAATCCCCTAGTAATTGGGAGAAAATGATAAAATAAATTGATTGTAAATAGAGAAGAGATTTTTAAAGAAAAGGGATAAGAGCTAGAGAAACCTAGCCACCATGGAGGGATAGAAAAGATTTAAGAGAAAAAAAAAAGAGAGAAAGAAAAAGAGAGAATATATGGTATGTTGAGAAAAAAAGGATAGACTTGTGAGAGAAAAAAAAAAAAAAGGAAAATAATAAAAGAATCATATCACTCTCTCTTTAAAAATAACCGCCACCACCTCCCTTCCTCTTCGCTGAATTTTAATCTTCTTTTCCTAGACATCAACGACGAGATAGTAGCCACCACGACATCATCAGTCACCATCCCTATGACCGTTAGCTTCTCTAATATGAAAAGACCAAGCTGAAACCTAATATCAACATCTCCTCCACACAACAACAACCTCTTCTATTGATCAGTCAACCCAAGTCACAACCTCTCTTCATCTTCTCCACAACAACAATATCCACCTAAAAAGGGAACAAGAAGATTGAGAATGACAAAAGGAGAGAGAGGAGAAGAAATCTCAATCATATCGTTCCCAAATCTTTCTCCTCGAGTGGTGGTTGACTTCACCGTCGATGCAGAAGTGACAAGGTGTGGGAAACACTACTGATCAGCTCCAAAATGCAACTTATCAAAGGTGGCATATGAATCCATGCATCGGTAATATTAATGATGCTTGAATCCACGCGCCAGCATTGTCCCCTCAGATTTAGGAGTTTCTCCGTTTGATTCCAGCTGCTTTGATCGACTTGAGCCACCTGGAAGGTTACTTTTGAATCCTAAATGAATTTTTTTAAAAAATTTAACATGTTGTTGAATATTGGATTTGTTATTTTGGGTGATTATTGCATGTTTGAATAATTATTGTGGGATTTGTTTTAGGCTTGGTAATCTATGCAAGACAAGTTTTTTTATTGAAATAAAGAACACTCCGATATTTAAATTAGTAAATTATATAAGAGAAATAATGTATAAGAGAATAAAAAAAATAAAAACTATATTTGTGGATGGTACGTGTTTTAGACAAGAGCACTCTTGTTTCAGCCATAAAAGCAAAATCTCCTAATTTTCCTTCCATTATTTTACGGCTGTTTCTTTACAGTTTCACAACCTGTTATAAGTAGTTGATCTGATGGTTATGAATATTTACTTCTCGTTTTAATTTTTCAAGTTTAAATATTAAACCAACACCTTGATGAATTTATTCTATGTATTCTTAAAATCATCATAGTAGTTTTTTGGTTGATGAGCAGAGAAATAAAGTATTTAAGACCACCAATCAATCAAAGCACACAGAGGGAACTGATCCGAATCTTTTTTTCTCTTTCTTTTTCTTGTTAAATACAATAACCCAAGGGCAGAGATAATTGGGCCGGTGCTCCAAATGGATTGGTGCAGCGGACTTGGACAGATAAAGTAATTTGGTCATCATTGTTCACTGATTTTACTCTTCGTAGCAGCAGCATATCAGCTGCCGCATGGGTCCAGTTAGCCTCGGGCACTCCAGGAGACGATGGCCTGGGATAAGAAAAGGACAGTTTAAAAATTAACAAGACTGTAGAATGTGCAGGCTTCATGATTTCCTACGTTTTTCGCCGGTTGCAGAGGGCATGGCATTGTCTAGCGCACCTTAACATATCTTCCTCGTTAACATACTAATCGAAATGATAGAAAACGCGCAGATAAGTCTGGTGATCATATATAGCTCTATTTGATGATGTATTTTGTACAAATTGACATCCTTTAGCCCCCAATCTAGTGGTCTTGTTTGTCGGTGCTTCCTTCAGAATCTTCTGGGGCATGGTTTGTAGAAAGATAAAAGGCACTCTGATTCTTCTGTAGAAAATGTATCAGCGCGGTGGAATGCCTAAAAGTATGCAATATAGATGGAAAAAGAAAAACAAGAGAATGAAGTACTATAGATACCCAATTATCTTAAGTATAATACCAGAAACATACACAAAGGCCAAAGCAAACTGTCTCCTGAATTCTACAAGCTGTTCCAATGAAGTTCAACACTTGGAATTACTCACAACATTAAACTGAGTTAATTTTTTTGAAACTATTAGTTGCACTTAATTTCGGTGGTAATCTGGATTAATAATTGCCACAAACCAGAAAAAGATGACTAGCTCAGAATTCATGATTTTCATCAAGTATTGAAGATTAAAAACAAAGTATTGCGTACATCGTGGTGCACAAAGTCCAAGTTAGACTTCTCATCCAACTATTACTATCTTATGCTCCTGAGATCAACTACTATCCTGGGCAACTCAAACACAAATAAAGGTGGTAATTACAGAACACAAGTCCAGCCAAAAGAGCTACTTAGATGGGGAGTTCCTACCTCAGAAAGTCAACTAATTTTCTGTGCAACCCTGTGAGTGTCTCCTCTTGGTTTTTGCATGGGTCAATAATTCAGGCAACTTAACTGAAAATGCCGCAAAGAGAATAATAGTAGCACCATAAGTTGAGATGAATAGCAAGTGTGTTTCAGAATCTGCATTTCCAATAAATGTCATTACCACTGCGCTTCGCTTCTCAAGGCTTGAGTACAGAAAAATGTTTCAAGTACCAGTATGAACACCATGAAGCATCCTATCAAAACCAGTGTTGCATAGAACTGGATGCTACATCTATTGCCTGAAGACAAGATCATAGCTCACTGATTTAAATATTCTGGACAAAGGAAACAGGACTCAGTTTTCAGAGCTCTTTTTGATTAAAAAAGAACACCATTTTTTCCCACAGCAAAGAGTAAACATACCAAAGAGGCGTAATAGATGCTCAGCGCCATTTACCATTGAGGGAGAAACATTGTCTCTAATTGCATCAGCATACTGATGGCGCTCACTTTTATACAGAAGCATCACTGGCAAGGCTTTGTCAAAGTAAAAACATAAACCTTTCATAATTTCAGTGGTTGATTCAATTATCCTACACCCACCATATCATCAGGCATGGGAACATCAACAATCAGATTAAAGTATACTAGAACTGAAGGGTACTTCAGTTAGTGGCAACCAAAATTCTACAAAGATCCTAAACAACCTTCCCTCTCCTTGGGCCAGAAGAGAATAGAAAAAGTTTCCAATTATTTTTTTTTCAACTAACTTGCGCCTGCTAGATCTTATACCTTTAAAGTAGCTGTCACTAAAGGTGTAATACCAGGTTGACAAAAAAGCAGGTTCTGTCCTCACATGACATAGTTTTGCGACCTATACTTGCAATACTTCGTGCATATGTCTTGGATATTTGGGGTGAGAGGGAGTTTGATGAGCTGAAGGAAAAAATATAATCAAATACATTAAATCAGTCATTAAAGGGAACTCTTCAGTAAAACACAAAAAAAATATCTAATTATAATTTATAATTTTGATTAAAAGTAAAGATAACAATAATATCATCAATATAAATATTAAAACTTCACTGTTAAATTAATATTATAACTCACAGCTTTCCCAGGTTGAACCCTAAGATGTTCCAGTTGAACCTCACAACCATCCATGGCAACACCATGGAACTCAAATGGCACATTGCATGACTTAGCAACTTGAGTCATCAATCTGAGCTAGTTGGTGCTTCACACTTCAAGGCTCTGTAGATTTTACTTCCTGAGAGCTCCAACCTTGCCCCTATGCCCTTCCAGCATATAAGCACCCAACCGCGGGATTGGCTCTCTAGAGGCTGGCACCATTTGGTCCAGAACATGCATTAGACCTGCTGCTCTTTGTATATTTGCATTTGATACTACATCAACGCAGGCAAGGAGCACCTGCTTAAGACCCAATATAGGCAGACGTGACACAGAAACAAATCTACTACACTGTAAACTATCCCTCTCGCTCGCTGCCGAGAGAGATAATGAATAAATCTACTACACTGACAGTGCCTTGCGGCGCTAGATGGAGGGAGATGAAGAGAAAACAACACCAACTAGATGAAATGATCGATTTGGGTTGGATTTTCGTTCACAAAATGAGAGAAAATGAAACAGAGAGATAGTAATTCGGCCCGCAGAGAGAAGCTAAGAGAAAATTATTAGTTTCACACTAAGACGTGCACACATATTATATTTTTATTAGTTTATAAATGGACGATGATCAGTGGGCAGACCAAGTTAATCTTTACGCCATAGCTTGAATATTATTAAAGGAGAAAAAGATTTTTTTTTCTTAACAATGTAGGTTATGACTTCAATAATATTTTCTTATCAAAGATAGGCCCTCCAAAATTGGACTAATCAAGTGGGACAAATATGTTAGCAAACAGAAATTTAAGGAGGACAAATACCTAAATCACACACTAACAACAACCATCAAGCGTTTTCGTTTCTTGGAGTCTGGTTGAAGTGTTGGTTTTGACTGTCAAAGCTTTGAACAACGATAAACAGAACAGAACAGAACGGAAGGAAGCAGCCAAGTTTGGTTGTCGTCCACAGCACTTTGAAGCAGTCCTACCGTCTTGAATTTGTTCATATCCAGTTTTCAAGCTCTTCAGGAAAATATAGCCATACATATTCTCTTCAGGCACTATTTACTTTGCTTTTTAATAAATTAATACATAGCCACCATTCATGCATAGGAAACAGGGACTTGTCCCTCCCTGACACAATCCATTTCTAGTAGAAGTACGTCTATTAATTCAACTGCATAAGTATGATTTATAGCATTAACGGACGATAACTCACATTGGACCTGTGTGCTGGTTCTGGATATATAGGTATAGGATGGCCTAACATCTCATACTGTGCCAAGGTGCTGTTCAGCTGCTTGAATGAAACCCCCCCCCCCTCTTTGTTTTACGCCCAACAAATGCATTCCTTTAAATTGTTTCTCCTAATTAATATATTTTAGGTGTTTTTATAATGATTTTAACTAGCAACTCTGTGCAAGATCAGGAAAAAGGTATCCTCTCGGTTTGGTGCAACCTGATTAAAGACCAAGTCATTCCTTACTAACCATATAGACCACAAAGTTGAGTACAGAACCAAAAACCAAAGTTTCTTTTGCATCTTGCCGACAGCAAAGGATCTCTAGGACTGAAATAAGCCAACAACATCCTTTGAAATGGCCCAAGAACTGCCCACAGCAATGCATAATACATGACCAAACTCTACAACTGTGTAGGAGCAAGTGATTACTAGTTTCTGAACTTCATTGCAAAATGTACAGGAGTAGTCTACTACAATAATTCCATCATTTGAAAGAAAATCTGTAGTTGGAAGTTTACCCAAGGATACTAACCAAACAAAAGCTTCAACCGTCGGTGGAACTAGAGATTTCCAAATATATGAACTATTGGATTACTACCTTGTAAAAGTACTGAATCCATCAGCTTTCTGCATGAGCTAACCGACAATTGTCCTGAGCTATCATAAGTCCAAATCAATATGTCCTTCTAATTAATGCAACAGATGTAACAAGCGCAACCATGGGAAGAAGTTAAGGGACAATTAATGGAAGGGATTGCTAGCTTGTACTGGCATAGTCCTAATAAATACGGTTAAATGAGGTCCCTTTTCAACTTACAAAAACACTATGGATCACCGAGCAACATTTTCGATATGATCTGATGTTCAATGGCCGATCGTAAACTAGTTGATCATGGTTGGACAAATTAAACTGTGCTCGTAGAAGAGAGATTATTGAAGAAAGCTTCATTACCAATTAAAGATTAAAAAAATCATTGGAAATTCATAATGAGACACTAACAAGACAAGATATAATTGCTCTGTCTTGAATGGTTCTTCAATATATATCAGATCATGGAACTCTGAAAAGGAATGATTAGTACCTCTAGATAAGTTACATTTTACATTTATATCTGAAAATAAATGACCGAAACGAATGAATGAATTGCTATATTACTCGCATGCTACAAAGATTGAAAAAATCATTGATGCACAGCAAGACTGGCTCAATATTATATCAGTGCCCGTCTCCAGGACTAGGACCACCATGTGTTTCTCTAGAGTGGACAATCTTGAACGCATGGCCCCTCCCTCCTTCGCTTGGGCCGCTGTTTTTAATTCCTTCAATGTTCATCTCGTCAGAGAATATTGTACCAATCCTATTGTTTATAGAGCCATGTGACTCTACCACACCGAGAGGACGAGCTTCTGAGATGATCAAAAGCAGAGAGCATACAAAGAGAGGCCCGACGAAGAAGATTGAAGACGTGGAAAGTCTTGCCATTATTGGACGGTGTCGTCAAGATAACTCTTACTGTTGACAAATTAAGTTTGTAAGTTTTATTCACAGAAATGTTTTTTGCAAGTAGAGCTGATTAACTTGGTGTCTTATTTATAGGGACTGCCAAGTCTGCAACCGAAGACCTTGCAATTTGACCAGGGAAAGGAGAGGAAAAGCCCCCGGAAAACACGTGGTGCATTCCAGAGCATTTTAGTTTTGCCGTCACCTGCTCTATACCATTTTCCTGAAAGGAGGGACTATATACGTCAGTCATTACGTCCTGGGAGAATCAATATATTGTTTAATAACTGCAAGAGGAAAAACATAAAAAGATGTAAGCCCTCGAAGAAACTTTTGACCGCGATCATTTTTTACCTCTCTCTGTTGCTTTCTAGTAGCAGAAGCCGGAAGGGTCTGCGTCAGTGCCTTCGTAAAAACATAAAAGGCAGCATAAGTGCGCCTCGGACCAAGTCCATTTACAGGTGCAGGTGGAATACAAGTCATGGATTATTTCATCATCAATTACTGCAAGTTATGTATAGGTAGTCAACCATCTCAAATCAATTAGCAAATAAAAAAAATATAAAGATAAAGATAATTAATTACACGAGCATATATAAAATTTATGTGGCTAAATAACTTAGATCTACTTCACCAACAAGACGATTGAAAAATTCACAAGATGTTAAACAAAATATTTTCTCACATAAAATTCTAAAGTAATTCATAACTCATGTTTTCTCTTTTCTCTTGCTACCACAGTATAGTGAATAGAAAGTACTACATAAAAGAACCAAGTAATGCTTGAATTTGACTGAAGAGATAGACTCCGTCAACATATCTATATGGTTCTCAGTTGTAGTAATCTTCTTCATTGATACAAGACCATGTGATATAATTTCTAGAATGAAGTGATATTTGACATTAATATGTTTGGTTTTTTCATGGTACATTCGGTTTTTGGCCAGATAAATAGCACTCTGGCTATCACAATGCACAACTATTAACTCATATGACAAACCAAGATTGTCAATCAAACCTCTTATCATAAAGCTTCTTTTATTGCCTTTGTTGATGTCATTTACTCAATCTTTATTGTAAACAATGCAATAGTGAATTGCAAAATTGCTTTTCAACTAATAACACACCATAAGAGAGTGAAAAAAATAAACTGTCAGTGATTTTTTTCTATCCAAATCACTAGCGTAATCTAAATTTACAAAGTCTTCAACACTACCTTTAATGCTACTACCATTGTCATGTACCAAACCAATATTTGTAATACCTCTAAGGTAACAAAATATCTATTTCTTTGTTTACTAGTGAACTTTAACAGGTTTCCATAAATCTATTGACTACACTAATATCATGTGAAATGTATGGACGAATACAGACCATATCATATATAATGCTTCCAACTGCACTAGTATATAGAACACCTAACATGTGCTCCTTCTCCTCCTCAGTTTCTGGTGACAAAGCTGAAGATAACCTGAAATGAGATGTAAATAGAGTGCTTCCTTGCTTGCAGTCTTGCATATCAAAATATTTAAAAACCTTCTCAGGATATTTTATTTGTGACAAGTATAACTTGTCGGCGCATCGATCTCTACGTATCTCCATACCCAAAATCTTTTTTGCTACACCCAAATCCTTTATCACAAACTCAACTCAATTGATCCTTTAAACTATTGATCTCATACATGTTCTTAGAGGCATCAACATGTCATCAATACACAATAATAAATACATAAATGAACCATCTAATAGCTTTATGAAACACACATAGCAATCATAGTAACTCTTAAAATAATCATGTCCGATCATAAAAGTATCAAACTTTTTATACTACTACCTTGGTGACTACTTCAAGATATATAATAGGTTTTTTAATAAGCATACATGGTCTTCTTTACTTTAAGAGTTGAAAGCCTCTAGCTGATGTATATAAATCCTTTTCTCTTGCTCATTATATAGAAAAGTTATTTTGACATCCAACTACTCAAGCTCCAAGTCAAATAAAGCAACAATAACAAGTAATATCCAGATGAAACTATATTTCACAATTAGAGAGAATACTTTATTGAAGTCAATACCTTCTCGTTTTATAAACCCATTAACAAATAATAAGTGTGCTTTAAAACTTTCATCCTTAACTCCTAGGATTCCATCTTTTCTATTGTAAGCCATGTTTCCTCTTGTAAGCCCATTAATAATTCATACAATTCTAAATGAGCCTTTAAATCTATATGAGTTTTTTCCTTAATTAATTTATGTTTTGATCTAATAATTTATCATCTCACTCACAACTAAACAAAAGCACAACAATTCTACATTTCTCCTAATAATTTCCTTAAAAATCCTAAATCACCATATACTAAAACTTCAAATATTAAGAAACAAGCAATTCAATTCATCTCCAATTATCATCACTATATCATTACAAATTAAATTCATACAATTTATAAACATTTAAATCAATTTAAATTCATTTTCCTATGCCACATCTTTTGCCTGCCACACATCCTTCAAAACACCAAATTTCCTTCTTTTCTTCTAGATTTTGCACTCTTTCCTACCCATTTCATCCCAAATGAATTAATTTCCATCAACTTTGTATTTCCTTAAAATTTTTACATAAACCCTAACTTGAATTAGTTGGGATTTTTACTAAAAATATAAATAACCTCAATCAATTATGAAATTAATGTTAGATAAGACATTACTTAATCAACCTTGATGCCAAAGATCAATTATTTTGCAAGCCCAAGCTTCCAACACCTCATTCCTCTTCAAATTCCTTCTCTCTCTCTACTCTCAACTTTTCCTCTTTTAAAAATTTCCTCAATACATTATTAGATTAGTGTTTTCTCCGTCAATTCTATCTAAACACCATAAACATACCCTAATTACAGTGCAAAATAAAAAAAAATGAAAGAAATAAGAATATAAAAGATATACTCTTACATAAATGGTCGATTGTACCATTTATAAAAGGGGAAGATGAACCTTTTCATTTATTTATGATTTTGCTATTAATGAGTCCCTATATTATTTTATGTATTTTCTCTTGGCCATTGGTAAATTCGTACAACCTTCCCGAACTTTGATTGACTTCAATTTTAACTCTAGGTCGAACAACATGTTGGGAGACTATTTGAAAAATTTCAGTTTGATCTAATAGTCAGATTGAGAGTTATGCTTGATATCATAAAATTGAATAGTAAGTAATTTTTATGCAAAAATCTGAATTTGTGTATAAAATCATATATTAATTTATTTATAATTTTGTTCTATTTTTATGAATATTCTAACCCCAAATTTATAAAAGTCTTCCTATAAAATAATTATTTTACCTAATCATAAAATTTACATGATTTATCATTAATTAACATTTAATGTATCAATTTAATTATTTTATCTCATCTGAAATTCAAATTAATTTAATGGGATGTTCATCCCAAATTACAATAATTTTCCTCTTAATTTATTATTTTTTTAATTTAAAATTATCATATTTAACATCAATTTATCAATTTTTTGGTTGAGAGTTTACAAAGTAACACTTGAACCACTCGATAAATCTTTGGTAGTGAGATAATGAAAAGTTAAAATCTTGATCCTTGAAAAAGATATTTGTGAAAAGTTGTCTAATCTTAAACCTATAAAGAAGATCATAAGTTGATAGTTAATTCTTGAATGGTAGTTCAAGGAGTAAAATATATCATTATCCGAACCATTATAAACTTGGTATCTCTCTTTTAATCTCCATCTCATTTTATTTGTGCCTTACATATTTCATATTTGTTTTCAAGATTTGAAATGTTAAAGGATTAAGTTTTTTAAAGTATCAAATTTTCAATTAAACCCTAATTCATTCCCTTTCTTAATTATATGTTATTGTAGACTTTAACATGTGGGTTGAAACTCTATGCAAAATGGAATTCTACTAATATTCTTACATGTGCGATTTTAATGAAATTCTTACATATATGGTATTTTTATAAATTTATTTTTGGCAAATGCAAACTATATATATATATATATTACTTGTCGTCTGTGTAGTTACTGTTGTTTGTTTTAAACTATTAATTAAGTTGCTAATTGATTTTGATAAATATATACATATTTTATTTATATCAAACTTGAAAAGAAAACAATTATGTGGGAGCGGGGAGTTGAACCTTAATTGTCAATTAATCCTATTATAAAACCAGCACCCTCATTGTTGGGTTGCTGTAGTAATTTGTTATGATTGACTTAAATGTTTAGGGTTAATGATGTGGAGGTAGAGGTTTTTTAGGGTTTGGGGTTAGGGTTTGTATCTAGTGTTAATTTAAGGTTTGGTACATACTTGTTTTTTTAATTGTAATATTTTTAAATATTATATTTGACAACCAAGATATATATCAAACTTTATTATTTTATAAAAAAAATTACTTTTTTTTTAAAGGGTGCTAATAAGCAAAAATATCTAAAAAGTTAGCGGCTATGCAAGAGGATAGAAAAGCAAAAGATTAAAGAATAGGTTTGGAGACAAGTTCGAGTCCATCAAGGAATCATTTTATTGTCAAATCAAGTCACACAAGGATCTTGCATGTATAGTTACAACTTTTAAATAGACGAAGTTTATGTGTACAATATGTTCCCAAAAAAGCTTTCAATTAATATAATGGAAGAATTGATTATTTTCAATTCGTTGTAACCCCTCGGACAGGGATCGATCCTGGCTCCAGCAGCCACGGGGCAAAAAACCAAGCCGTGAAAATGACGAAATTAAGATTAAACAGAAACTGTAACTGTGAGCTTCCAACTCGGAGGTATACATACACAGGTCCAAAATGTAGAAGATACAAAATAACCGAGACAACCTTATCCTCTTTCCAGGGAGTGCGGCTTTATACAAACATAATTGACGTGGATTGCCCAGGATTTTAGGAACACATCGATAGACAAAAACTGTTCAGGAAGATGTCCAAATCCGATAATTGAATCATGTTCATATTTTATAGATGAATTTCGGATAGAAGATTGAACTGTGCCAAGCTTGTTTTCTACTCGAGATCCCACTCCAAAAACTCTTGAAATTGCTTTTCAAATCTCATACCGTATTTTAAACTTTTTTAAGGCATTTAAAACCTTTCTTTTTAGATTTTATAAAATTAGCCATAATAAAACTACAGGATTTTACAATTTAATTGTGTGTTTATCTTGTATTAGAGTCTTATATTTTTTTTTTTTGGATTCGAGGAAACCCCCATTTCCGGAAAGCGCACTTTGTGGGCCCAGGTGAGTGAGTAAAAATCCCAGCTGTCCCAGGCTCTTACAAGAAGTGCACGTCCTGACTCGAACTCGAGACCTCTTGTGCGGATCTCAAATTCTTTATCATTACACTACGCCCCTTAGAAACATTAGAGTCTTGCACATGTGTCAATAATACTCAATAATCAACTTGCTCAACGACAACTTTTATGTCTCTTTCATAGAACCTCCACTTTTATGTCTCTTTTTAATGAGCACATGATAATGTAGCGTATAAATGATTATTTTTAAAAATATTTTTTTTTATTTTTAAAAATTTATTTTTTATTATAACAAATCAAAATAATAAAAATTATATTAACCAAAAAACAATTTAAGTTTTACTCAACCTCCAAACACAATACCAACCAAACATAGGTGATTGCCTGTTTGAGAGTGTGGTTATGATTGCTTTTCAAAGTGTTTTTTATACTTAAATGCATTAAAATGATATTTTTTTATTTTTTAAAATTTATTTTTAAGATCAGCACATTAAAACGAACCAAAACATACAAAAAAAAACTAATTTTTAACAAAAAAAATTTTAATGTTTTTTTTTAGAAACACGGGTTGGCTAGAGTTTCCAAACACCAACTCGTGTTGATTAGAAATATAGAAATTTAAATGTTTTTATTTAAAAATATATTAAAATAATATATTTTTTTGTTTTTTATTTTTTTTTCTGTCCATCCATATTTTTATTATGTCTATAGTCTTTTATCACACAACTTTAAAATAAATTAAAATAATATATTTTTTTTATTTTTTTAAATTTATTTTTAATATCTATACATAAAAACCCAAAATTATAACAAATTTTTTTTTTTTTTTAAGTAAAACAACGGTTCAACCCCCTCGCCACTATGGCAAAATCGACAGAAAGCATGGGAAGTGGCAGCCTTTAATTACAACTGTGCCCTACCCATTTTGGCCCTTTCTGTTTAAGCCTGTTCCTGCAATGAAAACCCTTCCTTAACCACCCCTTTACTATAAGGAGATAGCGAATAGATAAAAACAAATTCACTTTCTTCATCAATTTGTATTTTTCCATGGAATCCAAACACAGATTCGTAGCTCTTGCAAACTCAAATAAAAGTTTAATCACAATTGTGATTACCCAATTGGACATCAAAGCTAGCAAAAATGCGAAACAGCAATTACTTGAGTACATTAAGGTTTACATATTACAGATCTAATTAGTAATAACCCAGATCAAATACAACAAGAAACAAACCAAAGCCAAAAAGACAAAGGAAAAGAAAAACCCAAACCAAATTTAGACAAAAACAAGGAAAAAAAAATATAAAATCCCAGATTAGGATTTAACAAGACATTCTCTTATATAAATTACATAATAATAACTCTAATTCATCTCCCTCTGTTGCTAAAATTCATCTTCTCATAATACCGAATTGAAAGCAAAGACAAAGACAGATGCACCTCATCCTTCCCCCACCTAGCCGGTGGCTTATTTCCAATCATAGGCGAGAACGGATTCCAGGCAGAAGAAGAAGTTGAAGCAGAGCCTGCGGAATTTGACTGTGGCTTTGATAGAGGCCAGAGGTACTGAGAGTGAAGTCGACGAAACCCACCAAGGGCTAAAACAACAGATCTCATTTGTTGATTACCACAACCCATGTTACCCCAGTGTCTTGTACAGACCAGCTCCCATAACCTCTCATCCTGTACTGTCCGGTGCCATTGCTTGCTCACACACGCTGCACTACCCAAAGTCCTCGCGTCCACGTGCTTCAACACCTCAAAAAGTAAATTCTCGTCTAAATTCATAAACCCAGATCCTGTATTGACCGCAGATTCTATTTCTTCCTTGTTTTCGTCTTCTTGGTACCTCTTCTTCTTCATTTTTATGTCAATTTTGTTTTGGTTTCCGGGATCGGTGTCAAGTGGGCGCTTCATGGAGAAAGGGAGGGAGGGGGGCTAGAGAGAGGGAGAGAGGCGGGTGTTAGATAAAGGAAATAACGAGGGGGGATGGGGTAGAGATGGGTGGGAAAGGGGCCTTGGTGGTTATCGAAGAGGACAACAAGGTGAATTGATGCTGTTTTCTTTTCTTTTTTTATATTTGTGTACATGTAATTGACTATTTTGTCCTGGTTTGTATTTTTGTTTTATTGTAGTAAAATCTTATCGATGTTTCGGTGTTTTTTGTTTGTTAATTTCCTTTTATTTATTATTATTCTTTTCAAAGCCAGCTAACGTGGTTGTTTTAGGCGGTGTTTGATTTGATAGATGATCGTGTTTTTTAATTTTTATATTGTTTTGATATAATAATATTAAAAATAAATTTTAAAAAATAAAAAATATTATTTTAATATATTTTTAAATAAAAATCATTTAAAAAAACAACTTCTAATTCTAATGGTTGCTTATTATCTTGTTTTATTTTTTTTCACCTTAATTTGCGTTGGATGTAGGATCATGTTTCTACCATAAAGCCTGAGAAGGAATCTAACGAAAGAAATGGGGGTCAGGACTCAGGAGTACGAAGACAGGGTGTTTTAAGTCATTTTTGTTTTTTTATATTTATAAAAAAAATAGATTGAAGTCGTTTTTGTTACGGTCTAACCATGCTTGCCCACCAACTATGCTGAGTCATCAGTTAATTTTGAATTAAATTTCTCTTTTAAATTTTGAGGAATCACTTTTTTCATTTTCACAATTAAAATGAGCAAATCCTAAGTTATATAATTTTTGCTTTATGAGAATCTATCCTCTGTTCTATACGAAAATATCTTCGAGTGAGAAATAAAACCGCCCTATAATATATGGTTGACTTGTGATTTCTTTAATTTTATTAATAACATAAAGCCTTTAATGAAAATGAAAGACAATTAAAAAAATAATGAAAGACAATTACATTTATAGAAAATCAATAATATATGTAATTCTAATATTTATTTTTGCAATAGAAACCGTGTTTTATAAAAATTTAAATTATTTTTAAATTATTACTTTTTATATTTTTAAATCATTTTAATATGTTATTAAAAATAAATTTAAAAAATATATATTATTTTTAAATAAAATATATTTTAAAAATAACTATTATCGTACTATCAATATCGAACACTAACTTATTTTTAGAACATTGAAAATAATAATTTCCAGTGAATTCTTGAAAAAAATAAAACCAGCCTTGTAAAAAAATAAAATCAGCTTTGTTATCCCCAGAACTTAAGAACCCATATCTGAATTTGATGAAACCAGCCCTGTCGTCTTCTTCTTCGCTCCATATTCTCTCTCATGGGATTGTTGCTAGATGAGAAACTCGAGCAGGAGTGTTGAAAGGGAAAGCATATTGCTTTTTTAAAAAGTGTTTAACAGATGACAATCTTGAATGGTCTTGAGGTTGAAATGTATTGTTGGGTATCGATTTCCAAAAATCGGAAAAATCTCCACCAACAAAGCCTCACCAGCCACCTCCATCAAAGCCATCATATTACTAGTTAACACATGTGAGTTAACTCGCCCCCTTTCCCAACTCATTCACACTACAGATCTGAAAGCTCCATCTTCGCCTTTTGAATACGTGATTCGGAACCCCAACGCTGCTGTACCTTGTGGATTGAAATAAAGATCACGAGAGTTGATTCTTTCTTGTCTTCTTTTTTCAGAATTCACTTGAAGTTGTTTTTAATGGAAATGGTACAGGGCTTTAATGCCTGAGAATGTTCAGGGAAGAAGACGAAGACGAAGAAGAAGATTGCATTTATCACAACCATTTTTTTTTCCCTATTCAATGTTATCTCTTGTTGAAAAAAGAGGAGAATAAATTGTGAGTCAACCACGTTAAAAGATGCACGTCGCGTCATTATTAGGGTTTTTAAATTCCTTCAATGACATAACTAATAGAAAAAATGTATTAAATAAATTGTTAGAGTTAAGGAATTCATTCAATCAACTATTAAAATAATATAAGATTTTGATTGTGTAATTTATCACAGTACAGGACGATATGATAACTTAACCCGAAGTAAATCCTGTGGCTTTCAACCATCTAGACGGTAGCAAGTGATAAAAATTTGAGATTAAATTTTTTTTTTATATAGTTTTAGGTTCGAGTTCTATGATTATTTATATGATAGCCACTGGAAATTTATATAGTCGTTAATTTCAGGATCCGTGGGATTAGTCGGGATACACATAAACTGGTTCGAACACCCACATTAAACTAAAAAAAAATAAAACTTGTAGCTTGCTACACTAATGTTTCTGACTCACACTGAAAATTAAGGTATATACTGTTGCATGTGACATCTTGACAATCTAGTCGTCTAGTTTTATGGTATTTAAGAACTTAACAAGTTTTTCTAAGTTAAAAGTAAATAATTGATTATGCTAAAAAAATAATTATCTTAAAATATTCTGATTAAAAAAAATATTTTAATTTGATTTTTAATGATAAAAATGTTTATTCTATTTATACAATAAATTTTCCTAAATTAATACATATATATTCACTTATTGAAAGTAAAAACTTCTACAAAAACTAGAATAGTGATTTGAGATTAGGTCGAGCAACAGAGTCTAATTCTTTTTTTTTAAAGGTAAGCGCAAGATTCAAAAGAATACTAAATAATAAGTTGAGATTTGTCCCATTTTCCTTTTATTATGCAATTTGTATTTTTTTTTTTAAGCAAAGTTTTGACTTTACAAGCACAGAATTTTTTAAAAGATTTTACCATACTTGATTAATTCTTCAATAAAAACATAACCTTATATTTTCTTTTTAAAACCACAAAGTTTCAATTTTTTGGAAGTAAAACCCTTTTAAGGATTACACAACTCACAAGTTAACTCTTTGATTAAAATAAAACATTTTTTATTAACATATTTTTTCAGAAAAAAAAGTTATATTTATTATAATTATTTTTTAATAAAAAAACTCAACTTCTTAAAAACAAAACCCTTTAAAAAATTATACCATCCACAAGTTGATTATTTAATAGAAACAAAATTTTATTTGCACATTCTTTTGTTTTAGTGAAAACAAGGCCTGCATTTTATATCATAAAATTCAATATATCGATGATAAAACTTTTTAAAAATTATATAATTCATAAATTTATAATGATCAATAAACATTAAGTAATGAAATCTATATAATTACCGGCATGCATGGTTCCACAAATTTATTTTTATCTATCTTGTCTCAAAAAAATAAATGTAAATAACAAAAATTGTTTGAATTTCATTGAAAATTTATTTCTTGGAAAATCTGAAAACACATGGAAAAATTGAGATAAAAAATGAGTTATGAGATATAATGCAAACCAGTGATATTACTCATGTGCTATCACAAAGAATCTTTTAAAACTTATTTTTTATTTAATTATATAATACCAAAAATAAACATTGGTAAGAAAAAAATCTTTTTTTGTTCATATAATGTTTTTCTTATTCTTAAGTATAGAAAACAACATTAATAATTTTTTCTTGCAAAAACTATAATGATTTGAGTTAAAAATACTAATTTAAATAAGATTTAGAGACTAAATTCTAAGTTTTGGCATTTCAATGATGCTTGGTTTATTCCATTAACATTTGCTTCTTTCTGTCCATTAAATTATTGAATAAGCCCGCCGGATTTTCCTGAAGATATTTCAATTATGCATAACATTTTTTTTTTTTTTTGCTGTCAGGAAATGAAATGATTTGTTTTAACTTGATGATAATATCATGTAAAGATACAAATTTTAAAATATTTTAATATGCATGAGAAGTTTATCATACCATTAAAATTAATTACACTTAATTGTTCGGATTAAAGGATGCAATAACAAAAGTTAAAAACCTTAAAGACTATAAACGATAGTTAATCAAACGCATCAAAGTAGAAGTTCTCAAGAATAGTTAAGCTTCGCCCTACTCAACCGTGTGAATGGTTCTTGAAGTTGTGATTCATACGTTGATATGCATGTATGCAGACGTTGCTGGAGCAAAGCACAATTCTCATAAGCATGAAATAATCATATTTAAGCTGATGTTCTTCTCGCAAAGCACTAAAATAGCAAAAATCTGAAACTGGTTCGTCTATCTGCAAATGGACCGAACCCACTGAATACCTTTCTGTATTTTCCCAGCACAATAAGTCGATATAATAAACAAAAACTATATTTGATGAATTTCTAGGCTTTATCAAAGCAATCACAAACAGAGTATATATAGTATCACTACGTACGTGGTTCAACTTCTCTAGTGTAATGCATAATGAGAAAGAAAGACCATACATTCTGCAGGCAGCTGGATGGAAAAGCGAATAAAACATAGAGACGATTAGCTGAACATGAACTTGGTAATTATGGGGCTATTAATAAGTGACCAACACCTCTGTGACTGGGGCCAGAGTATTCTTGAGGCAGGTGTTCAGTCCCTCCCTGACCGGGACTAGCATCAGCTGGAGCTGTCTTGAATGCATTGATTGAACTAGGAGAAAGAAGATGACGCCCAGGAGTTCTAGAGCTCTCCACGTTCATGAAACAGGAGAGGACGAGGAGGAATGTGATAATAGAGACAGAAAACTTAATCAGGGAATATGACATGCAACGAGAAGGATGCTTCATTTCTGTTGCTCAGGTTGTTTGCTAGTAGAAGAAAAAAGAGATGGTTTGGGTCTAAATAGGAGAATGAACAAGAGGAAAACTCTTGGACTGGTAGGGAAATAACCAGTGCATAAATACCAAATCTCTAGTTGTGGATCCAAATGACAAAAAAAAATGTCTTGAAGAAGTACCCCTTTTCAGCACAATATGTGATTCCTGATTATGACAACTAGTCAACAAAGTTAATATCTATACTGTAAAAAAGCTCTAATTACTACAGTCAAATTGATTAATTTATAAAGTAAGGTCAGTGTTGCTTAAACCTAACATTCCCTTTTAAATTCAAAAACTTAGACCCATGATAAGATGGGGAAAAAAAATTCAGTTAATGGCTTTATCTTTCTTTCTTTAATATATTGTAACAAAGTTTAACTGCTCCATCCTAAAGCAGAGAAATTTGAAGAACCATTACCAATACCAATGTACTTGTATATAAAGACGCGATTTATAACAGCGTTTCAACCGAAATTTTTAATTATTTTATTTATTTTAAATTAATATTTTTTGTTTATTTATCTTCTTAATATGTTGATCAAAAATAAATTTTTTTAAAAAAAATTTAATATATTTTTAAACAAAAAATATTTTAAAAAACAATTACCACCATCTCAAACACCTCCAAGAATAAGGCAACCTCCGGGAAAAAATATATATTCCTAACACAGGAATGGTTCTATCTGTCGAACATAATCTTAATAATTCATTAGTTTACTAACTCATTGGGTAAGCTCGAGATGCCATAAATTCTTGGGTGATTTTAGATAAAGATTACGTAAGACTTCATAGATATGGTTTCAATATAATATTGCACGTTTTCTGCTCATGTGTATACTTTTTTTTTTCTGCAAGACGAATCAAGGCTATAATAATAATAATATGGAATGTGAGAAAGCTCTATGTTTACCAAATCCGCAATGGGATTCTCTTGAGAAATGAAATACTCTATCTTCCTCTAGTCCGTGAACGAGGAGAGGTTCTGGTTCTATGATGTCAACGCCCATTCCCTAGCTAGTTTAGCTAAATTGAAACACAAATCCTCAATTGGCAACCTGGCAATTGCCGGCTTTTTCTCCCCCTGCCGGATTACTCCAAGATCGCTTCAAATTTTGCAGGAATTATTGTCGGTCACGCACCCTAAGAATGATGGTGGTATTATCTTAGATATGGATCTGCAATTTGTAATTTTATTTTCTTTTGGCTCAGCTCATGATTCATAATGTGTTGACATCGAGTTTTGAAACTATTATTAAGAATCTCCATGGCGCACGCTATACACCAGTTTAATAACGCCACAAGAGGACAAGAAGAAAATCTTGAGATAGTGAGATTCACAGAAGGCTAAATATTGCTTCTTAGCCTTGAGTGGTTTGGTTGCAATTGACTTATCTGTCAAAGTATTCGACGTGGACTGCCTGCAGATATTTCAGACAGAAATACAATCAAAACATTAATTGCCACTTGATTTATGCAATGTCGATGGATACATATGAATAAAGCGGATCTGATTGATATTTTTTAAGATAATTTTTATTTGAAAATATATTAAATTATTTTATTTTATTTTAAAATTTTTATTTTTAATATCAGTATATCAAAATGATTTAAAAAATATAAAAACTTAATTTAAAAAAAATCCAAATTTTTATTTAAAAAAAAACACTTTACAGCCATAAAAAATAACAGTCCTCGATAAAACATGCATGTCATGAGATTAATTAACTACTCCTTTTGATTATTGAGAGCTAACTTGGGACCTAATAATTTTTTTTTGTTGTTGTTAACTCCTAGAACCTTAATAAAACTCATAAACAGTCTGTTAGCAACTGAACTTCTAACTATAAATTAAGTGCTATTATTACAAAGATATTGTTGTCAGACTCGTAGTAGGCAAAAGATATCAGATAGCCTTAATTTAGGTGCACATTGCACACCAATATTTCCCTTGTAATTAACTCGTCAAACACCGCCATATGTAAGTGTTAAAGGGCTTCGAGTTAGTCCTCCATTCTTTTCTCTACTGCCGTAGATAAGCAGGATAAATCACTACTTTATCCCATACATACAGGAAATGCCTTAAAGGATACATAAAAGAAAATGATTTTATAAAAATATAAAACAGTATTGAGTGCAAAATTCAAACGGGAGACTTGGTCTCGTTTTGATGACAATATTATAATTATTGAGTCCAATTCCATCGGTAAATAATAGGAAATTAAGAATTTAATCCTCCCAAGTGGTCTACCGCATTTTTAAAAGCAAGTGGTTTGAAAAGGAATGTTGAAAACTTTGAGCATAAGCATGCCTTTCTTTGACATTACTACAAAAAAACAAGTTGCCAGCGGGGACATCTAGTTTTAGTTTGTTTTTAAGTTTTAATTAATATTTTTTAATAATTTTATATTATTTTGATATGATAATATCAAAAATAATTTTTAAAATATAAAAAAATATATATTTTTTAAAACAAACACTTTAAAAAACATATACTATCACACCACCTTATTACCAGTAATTTTATCTCAGCATCCATATCCCTACGAATTGGATCCGCTTCCTACAAAAGTGGAGGTTTGAAATCGTTTTTTCTCTGTCTGCAAAGGCATGCATCAATTCGGACAATAAGCTGGACAATATACTTTGTCCGAAAATGTACGGATATAGTGAATATAATTTATATTTTATATTTCAAAATCTTTTAATTTAAATAATAGGGGATTAAAATAGCGTATTTTGTTGTCTAATCATTTACGAGCTTGTGGTCCAGCAAGTTCTCGTGCCCCCTCCCGTGGCTTTTAGACTACTCCCCTGGCGACGCACCGTCTTGTAGTCGGAGGATGACAGTTCACTTAGGAACTTTTTTCTTTTAAAAAACTTTCAAGGACCGTCCTTTAACAGCGACACATGCCGTATCCCCGATTATTCTTTCTTTGTAAAGTTGGAGAAAAAAAAAAGAATCAGAAGCGAATTTAAACACCACCGCGTTCTACAGATGAGAACACACGCTTTTGATTTCAGATATGTGTGAAACCAAACCATGCAAAAAGCACTATATTGTATGTCACACACACACATACATGTAACGTAGTGAACTTTCTTGCAGTCTTCTTCAAGACTTTTCAAGTAATTTATGTCCTTGAGTTTGAATAAATGTACAGAGTCAAATTGAGACAGCACAGGCATTTTCAAAGTAAAAGCTCAACGTCCCTCCAACCCATCCCTACTAGCTCTCAACCAAATGCTTGTCCTGCATAAAACCACAAAACAGATGGAAAGAGTGGCGTATGCCAGGTCAAATAATCTTGTAATGGTCCCACTGGACTCACAAGAGCCTCGCCGTCCTTAACAAGCATATGCTGCTATAAATCTGTGCATCAACTGCACATATAAAGCCCAGCAACAACAAACTAAAAATAAACTAGTTTAGCCTTGTGAGAGATATCAGTGCTCGTCGGAAATTCAAACGACCTTCTGTAGAGATCGATATCAAACCAAATTAAAGATATGGAGATCTCAACGAAAACACGGAGCTCAGAAAAGAGCCTTTGGTTTGTGTTAGGCCTAATAATATTAGTGGTGTCGACAGAGATGAGAGCCGTCCATTGCAGGCCCCTTCGTTCAACAAACAGCACTATCATTGCCGCAGGATGCCAGCAAGTAGATGGAACTCGAGGATCAATGGGCATGGCTTCGTTTGTTGTATCTTCAAACAACTCCAGCAGTCGTCCTTCAGTGAGAAGCTTGATGTTTAAAATGGCATCTGGACCTAGCAAAAGAGGCCCTGGCCATTAACACTCATATTTCATGACTCATTTTGTAGCTTCCCTATTGTTTCATGTTTTTATAAGTTTATCGATTTATTTGACAGGATTCTGCAAATTTTGCTCTGTGTCCCGGCAAAGGACTAATCTTATAGAACAGTACAAATAATGTGTAGTGCTCTTTAAAGGATACAATTTGGCCTGTAATTCTACTTCTTCTTCAAACTATGAAAAGCAAATGTATGCATGTAATCAACCGGGCATCTATTAAATCTCAGAAGCACAGTCTGTAAATGTTATCTCCTAAAATTCATTGATGAAAAAATATGATAAAATTTCCTGTGAGTAATGAGTTGGTTTCTTACAAGTTCGGTCACCAATGTTATCCCGATACCTTCAGAGAAGTTGACGAGCTTTATTCTCTTTCTCGCACAATTCTGTAAATAATATCACCTAGTCAAAAGAGAATTCTGATAGAACGGAGACAAATACCATGCCGGCAATTAATGCCGACTCCATTTGCAATAAAATAATATTTTTCTATGAGAATAATTATTGAATTTATAAGTTATTAGGTTATCCAGAAAAATAGTAATAATAACATGACATTTTTCTCGGGTTATCATGAATTGTTCTTTAAAATAGAGTTTTTTTCATTTACACAGATGCACTGGATATTTTGTTTCTCTCTTGATTATTAAACGGTGTCGTACGAGTCAAAATTTCTTATGACTAATGCTTATATATTAGGATATTATTTGGCCAAAACAAGAAGGCCCCTTCTATTTATTATTATCTTACAAGATACCATGCAAGATTTCATGTCATACAACCAAAGTTTTAAACTGATATATTAAAAGAGAGATCAAGTTTTGGGCACACATGACATAACTGATGAGAAAGCAGAAAAAAACTTCATAAAAGAAATTTCTGGGTTTCAAACAGAATGAAGTTTGAGGACATTGAGAACAAACTTTGCTTGTTCGTTGCGTAGAAACAGTTGTTTCCTTCTTGGATGTGCTATGGTTCTGCTTCACAGTTTTGAGATATCGAAATACCTCAGGCTTGGAATAGAATCTGAACCCAATTGATGGATCAACATAACACTGCAACAGAAAAATGCAGTCACATACAATCTTAAAGGTATGATGAGTAAACTTTATTATGGAGTTATCTTACGGATGATGATAAGTTTGAAGTCATTGAAACAGAACCTTCAAAGTTGGCATGGTTCCCAAATGAAGCATAAAGATTGTATAATGAATTTGCTGAAGTAATGGGTTTTAGAGTGCGTAAAGATAAATTTCGTCATGAAATTGATGGGACAACTAGACAAAGATAATTTGTGTGATCAAAACAAGGCCAAAGGAGATTGAATGGCCCAACATATGAGCGGAAAATCAATTGTTTGGAAACAAGAGCAAATTGTGTTGCTGGAATTACTTTCACTTCTGATCACACCCATGAGCTTGCACCTGTAGAACAACATGGCATGCAAGCATCCCATAGACATGTTAGTGAAGCTAAAGCTACTTTGATTGATGAAATGGATGATGGGAGTGTTAAATCAAGTATATATGGTTATTTAACTGAGCTGGCAGGTGGTATGCAAAATGTTAGTTTTTTGAAGGATTGTGAAAATTATTTGCGTCATAAGAAGAAGAAAAAAAAAAAACTCTTCATGCTGGTGATGGACAAAATGTGTTGAACATTTTAAAAGCATGCAAGCTGAAGACCCGTCTTTTTTTATGCAATACAATTGGATGACGACAATCGCTAACCAAGCTTTTGTTTGGAGAGATGCTAGATCGAAGGTGGATCGTTAACATTAACACAACACTAATGCTTGTGAATAAATTACTCTAACAATACCCTAAAAAAATATTCTTTGTAATAGAGTTGTGTTTTTTCTTGTTTTGTTTTTTTTATTTTTATTTTTATTCTTCATTATTTTAAAAATTATGTTTTATAATTTTTTTTTGTCAAGTTATATACATGTTCATGGATTTAGTTTTTATTTTTTTTTAATTTTAACCTTTAATATTAGATCAATTGGAAGTGAGACTTCGTTATTTTTTATTTTTTTATTTTTTATGAATTTATTCTGATCTCATGATCTAGATTGTGAATTTAACAGGCTAACTCGGATTAACTTAGATTGTTTTTTTATGATCCACTTTTTCTAATTAATTTTTTTCGATTTCATCTTTTAAAATTTAGTTGGTTGGAAATTAGACTTTATATTTTTTTTTATTTGCATTCTATAGGCTTATCCTGATCTCATGACGTGGATCGTGAGTTTAGCAAGATGACCTGAATTGACCATATTTATGTTTTTTGTCCTCCTTTAATTGAATTTTTTTTTTAATTAGGCTTCGTTTTCTTTTTCGATTTGCTTTTTATGAGATTATCGCAATCTCATAACTTGAATCACATGTTTGGCAAGTTGACTCGGTTCTTTTTTTTATCCTTTTTTAATTGAATTTCTTTTTTCAATTTCACCCTCCAACAACTCAATCTTCTTATTTTTCTATATTTTTTTTTTCACAATCCCATCATTCAATATTAGGTTGTTTTGGAATTAGACTTCGAATTTTTTTTCAAATTTGATTTATATGAAGTTATCCTGGTCTCATAACTCAAGTTGCAGGTTTAACAGATTAATCTAGGTCGACTTGGTTTATTTTTTTGGTTCTTTTTTTTAATTGGTATTTTTTCAATTTCATCCTTTAATAATGGATTGGATGGAAACTAGGCTTTGTAAATATTTTTTATTTATTTTATATGATGTTATCTTGATCTCATGATCTAGGTTGCGAGTTTTGCAAGTTAACTCGGGTTGACTCGAGAAGGTTTTTATCTTTTTTTTAATTTAATATTGTTCTTCAATTTCATCATTTGACATTTGATTAATTAAGAATAGACCTTCATTATTTATTTTGATTTATTTTCTATATAATTATCACGGTCTCATAACCAAGATTATAAACTTAATAAATTAACTCGAATAGAGTTAATATATTGTTGTCTTAATATTCCAAAAAACAATATCTAATATATTACCATATTAATATTTTTTAAAAGATCTCAACTAATATTCAATAAATTTTAAGTTTATAATTTATTTATTTTTAGAAATAGCAGTGCAGCACAGGGCAATAATGTATTCTTAAAACTATCAAATTGTTGTTTGCTTTTAAGTACATATTTAGTTTTTTTTTTTTAAAAAAAAAAGACATTTAGCATGTGGAGATGGAGACAAAACCCAATTTTGTCTGGATTATACATTGCATATATGCGCGTTTAGAACGGCATTGAATGATCCCAAGTTCACAACAATTACGCAACGCTAATTTAGCCTCAAAACACTCTGTACTTTCAATCAACAGTAATTAGTCCAATACTCATTTCCTCTTGATGTTAATGCTCATGAATTAGAAGACAGAAGGCAAGGCTTTCAATCTTAATTTTGCTTGAACCTTTGTTGATTCATAATTGGTGACTCAGATCTAATCTTGCATTCTTATGTGCATTATTTTTTAACAGGGTCCTGCAATTTTTTCAAAAGAAAGATCCTATACTGCAAAGTTATGCATAGCAGAACCAGACAGCTTGCAGATTATGCACTGGACAAACATAACTTCGGAAACCACTGCGGTACTCAGCCTTAACACAACATCATCAATTAGAAGCAGAAACGCTCATTTGGTTCCTTAACAAGAAGTCAAACTGAAAACTCCGACTTTCATAATCAACACAGGCCATGGGAAAAAATGTGAATGAGTAACCAAACTACTAGCACAAGAAACCCAAAATAATAATGGGCCAAACACATTACAGTAAGGATAAGCAAGAAACGCTCAAAAAACAAGGATCTTTCCAGAAAAAAAAATAACAAAATCATTTTGATTTCAGTTCATATGCAGAATACTTAAAATCCAGATCAGAAACAACCATTACCGCAACAATCCATCATCACAATCACTTTTAGAACCCAAAAACCAAATCCACTCCAAGATTAAAAGAGCTAAGAAGTGACATCCATGGAAAAATCACCAAGATCTTGAAGTAGAGATGTAGAAGCAGATTACGTCAACCAAAAGCTTGATTTCTCTGATCAGTGCTTGCTACGCCATGATTTGTGGAGATAGAAACAAGGTCTCTCTTTTGGACAATGAGCAGCTGGTGCAAGATTTAGGGGAGATCAGAAGTTATTTTTCTCAAATGGAGTGGGTTTGTAACGGTCAAATGAGAAGCAGATTTCTCCCTGGTGTGAGAAGCTACAAATTGTAGCCTTTTGTTATACGTGGTTCAAAACTCAGTTTTCAGCGGGTGAGATGCAAATCACAGTTGCTTTTTGTAAACAAACGGGATATTTCTGTGGTTGGGGCAAAACACAGCCCCAACCACAATGCCAAACGGGTTGTGATGAACAATAATATGAAATGTCTCTAAAGAGACGGGGGGTACCAGGACAAGTCAATCCGAAACCTAAGAAACACATTCCAGTTATTCCATGATAGCTTTCTTAAGCATCATAAACAATTGTAATGATCCAAACCCATAGAAAAGGCAGGGTTGAGAGGCAAGGAATGTAATAGTAAAAGCATGTTTGAGGGGTTCACAAAACCACCGTGTAGATATCCCTCACCTTGAAAACGACAGGAACTCATTCACATCCAACATGGCATGCTCAAACACTGCACTTCAAAGCCTTCAAATTCAAAATATTATCAACCTAATAGGCACATACACCAAGGAATAATATTGGTAGAGCATTGACCTTTCGCCTAAAGCTTATCCTCCTAAAACCAAAGCAGCCAGGCACTGGAGGTGCATTTCAACTCATGAACTCAGTTATCATATATTTACTATGACACACATCATGAGCATAATCAACAGGATCAAAAAGTAATCCACCATTCAAAGGACAAAAACCTTTTCCACTGACAAAGAAACAGAAGAACAGGATATTAAAGGGTAAATGTAAAGTGGAGATGCAGGTCATCATTGATTAGAGTACAACACCAATACATGCTTAAACAAAAATATAAACCAAACAAGAAATATTTGCTTGAGAAAGTACGCCAGGAGGATCCAGTCAAAACAAAAATACAAATATGAAAAACATAAATTAATATGTCAGATGACGAAGTGGAAGTCGCAGAACCATGAGATAGGCTTTTTTTTATTGTACTGCAGCCATACTAAATGATTTAAATTACAGAAAACACAACGAAAAATGGCTGCCTTTTGTGCTGCAGTGATATTATTGGTGGCACATTTAGGATCTAACCATTCTCAAAAGTGAAAACTGCCTCACAACCGCCAAACAGAAAGATCATTATATAGTGCAGAAAAAAAAGGAGAGGAGAACACTTTCCATTCACTAAGCATAGTACAGGAACAATTATAAATATAGGAACTAAGTTGAAACTTCAATCAACCAGAAAAGATGATAGAAAACATTATTAATATAAAATTGTCTACGATTGAAACTTCCACCAGTTCCACTTTCCAAAGAACAATTATTTTAAAAAACACCCGGCACAGAGATTTCATATCCACACTCCTCCATGAAAGCTTGCAATCTAGAAATTAGAGAAACAAAAGGATCTGAGGTGTCCGGGTAGTAATTGAAGACTCAGCATGTGTATTAGGCTATAGCCTATAGTACACAACATCATCCCATGAGAATTGTATGTGTAATAAATCGTTGACTTAACAATGTCTTCCCACTCATAACGAAAGGAATTGTTTTTCTTTTAGACATCTCACAACACCAATGATTGTACGAATAAATATTACAAGAATCTGTAGATTCACAAGATGTGATGAGGTGCATTGCTCATTTAATAGATGATCCTCCCAGCACTGGATGATGGAAGACATCCTTGGCTCACAACAATCATTTAATAGAGATTGACACTTATTAATATTTTGGATTGTTGAGATTGTTTATCAATAAATTCTAGTAGTGTGATTCGTTAAGCTCGACTATGTTCTTAATATACAAAAAAGATCTTATCTTTGATGGTCCCAGCTAGAAAGTTTCAATAAGTTTTTTCTAACCTATAGACTACTCACTACTTGGAACACCATCATTCACCATTATTATAAAGTGTTTTGTCAAACTTACTTTTGATATAATAAATTATAATCCTGGTTTTAGTTTTTGGTATTATTGTACTATAATAATAATAATGATGATGATATATTTATTTAGTTTATATCACCAATAAAATCACTATCTTTTATATAAAAAAAAAGGATGGAAAATTTCTTTCTTTTCAAACATTAAAATTCCATTCCTAAACTCAAAAGTTTATTACTTTCATTTATGATAAGATAAACATTGATATTTAAAATTGGGGGGGAAATTACTGAGCATGTATATGAAATTTAAGAAAAGGGAAGTTTTTTTTCCCTTTGCCTATCATGTTGTCTGAAAAAGAGAAAACATCAATCTGCAGATGGACGATGCATTATATATCATTATATATCGCTTCACTGAATTCTTCAAAAATGGTACTCTAGACTCTAAGTTCAATCTCCATGACCCAGCCATTTTTCTTTCTTCCCATTTCACAACGTGTTCAATTTTTCACTGCTCTGCCGCAATCTAGCATAGTGATTTTATTTCTAACAGATTCTATAAAATGCTGCAATTGAAATTCTATATGGGTAGAAGTGAAAAGCCGTAGAGCCACAAATTTGAGCACTTAAATCAAAGACAAGGGCTTATCAATAAGAAACCACAGTTAAATACATAAAACAGCATTAAGCCCACCGTTAAATCAAATCCCTAACACGAGCAAGCAAGTGCATACAAACACACGTGCTATATGCGCCTACATCTAAAACGATTAATGATGAACATGTTCATGAGACCTGGATTTTCAATTCATTGCCGATATCATGATAAAAAATAGACCAGCAAATACTAAACACAAAAACTACAAGAATAAGAATAAACCCTAGATAATACTATTACTAAATTATTATCATCGAGTAATCACCATCAAAATCCATAAGTTAATACAGCCAGATCTCAATATAGTAAACACCAAACTTTAACGAAAAAAAATACTCTAAAAACATACCAAATTTGAAGCTAAAAACCCCTAATTAGATCAAGCTGCTTCAGTCTCAACAGAACTTAAAACCTCCTCGCTCGCCGCCGATGTTGGCGTCACATCAGCACTCACCGTCTTCGCTGCACTATTATCACCATTTGCGCTTGATTCAGACCGAGCCTTGACGGTCTCTAACATCCGCTTACTGATCTCCTTAGAGTAAAGCTGGACAACCTCGAGTCCGTCATCCTCCGACGATGACGAGGAGGTGGCAACAGAAAAGGCCTCCTCCTCAATGCGGCGGGAGACTTCGGAGGCCTCGTCATGGGGAACGGTACCGTAGCGCTTGGAGAGAACGGAAGTCGTTGACAAGGTCTCGATTAGGCGGGTGATTACTGAGTCGCGTGTACGCTGAGTCAGTGGCCAGATGCTAAAGGAAATGGCATTTCTTGCCTGCTTCTTTGTATCCGTCGCGGATGAATCGTCCTCTGGAGGCGGTGCAGTGGTGGAGACGGTGGTTGTAGTTTCAGAGTCGGACATTTTTTTTTTTTTGTTTGGGGGGTGGGGGGGGGGGGGGGGGGGGTGCTGGGGGGTGTTTGAAATGGATGAAGTCGTGTTTGGTTGTGGGAAATGTGGAGAGGAATTGGTGTGGTGAGGTGTTAACTTCTACGGGAGGTGGTAAGGTGAGGAGAGGTGTTGACAGTTCTCCTTAGATCTGACCAGAATGAAATTTTTTTTTCTAAAATAATATTAAGAGTTTTTTAAAAAATAAAAAAAATAAAAAATCTAGATTATTTACTTAATTAAGTTAAATAGAGCTAAAAAAAATATTTAACCATAAAAAATAAGATGCTAACATTGTACTCGGAACAAGATAAAAAAACAATTTATTAAAAATTCACCGTTGTTTCATCATAAATACCAGTTTTCAACTAAAAAAAACTCACCAAGATGATTTTAATATCACTATAAAAGACTTAATGATAACACTAAAAGAGATCGCAAGCACCCCAAAGCAACAACCTGAAAAGTAAACTAAATTTGTGAAGTTGGCATTTCATCTTAATATTTAATCAATTAATTTAATCTAATTAAAAAAAATTAAAAAAAATAAATTTAACAAAAAAAACTTGGAATAACTGGATCATTATTATTATGATTATTATATAATAAAGTTCAATCTTCGATCAAAGAAATGTTTAGAGATGAAACTAAAAGATGATAAGCTTAAACAAAAAAAAATGAAAAACAAGTAAACTCGAGCAAGTCTTCTAAATCTGGGTTAATATCCCAAACTCATAACTCATGAAACCCGACCTGAACTCGATCAAGAAGCTCAATTCCTAATAAATTTAATGTTAAAGTCTGAAATCTGAAAAATAAAACATTAATAAAAACCTTTTGTCTAAATAATAAAAAAATAAAAATAATGAGGATAATAATTTGTATGAAAAAAATAAAAATGATGAAATAAAAAAAATTCAACTTTAAAAATCATTATAAATAAAAAAAATAGTAATTAAAAAAATAATGATCAAATTTAATTAATAAAAACATTGAGGAGGGATTAAATTAAAAAAATAATTTTACTTATATAAATTATTTAAAATAAAATAAAAATAATTTAAAAAAAATAAACCATACGAGGAAATATCAATTGAAGAATTAATTTAAAAAATAAGAGGGCATACCCAGGAAAAAAAAAAGATAAAAAAAAACAAGCGGTTATCAACCAAACTAGAACCTCTCCGACAACTCGTATCGTCACTTTGAGCCCGTTTGGCTACGCGGCTGGGCTGCATTTTAATGAAAACATATTTTGCAGCTGTTTAATTAAAGAAAAAAGTTATATACTATTCATGAATCCCACTTGATTTTTGCGTTTGAAACGCAGTTAAAGAAAAGCAAGGATATGTTCTGCATTTTGTTCTTCCACTCTTCATTGAAGGTGGTTAGAACCAGGGAAGTATCTTCCACCTTTAAGGTCATAGCACCAAAGACTCGAATGCTTACTCTTATTGTTCTTCTCAGCTATACCTCCTGTCACGGGGTCAATTTTTCGCTCTCGAAACAGACCTCGCGCGGCAGTCTAGTCCTGCTAGACTCACCCTTTCCCTCGCCTATTCACTCGTGTTTTGCCTACGACTAGTTTGTCCCACAAACCCAAGAGATCCCCACACTCTTTCAACGTAAGCAAGCGGAATAACACTCAATGAATATGAACAGAATACAAAACACAGCAGCAATTTACAGGAACAAGTCCCAACCTTTTCATTAACTCAATTCAAGGATTACACAAAGTCCATTATGTGTGCTATGCCCATTTTCGTTCTCTGCTCCTACAGAACACTGCATGCTACACATTTACAGCCTATCTATTTACAAGATATGGAAGTTACAAGAATAAACTACCCCTAACTTCCTGTACAGCTGGAGCACCCATTATCCCATGTTCAGCCAACTTCTTCCCCCACATAAGAAACTGCCGCAAACTGCCGATAACTGCTCCCAAAGCCCGCCACAACTGCATTGACATGTTCTCCCACAAGCCAACCGCCAACCGCCCCACATGCCCGCCACATGCTTGCCGGCGTAAGCTGCCTCGCATGCCTTGGACCGTCCGTTGTCCAAGTTATCGTCGCCCTAGCTGCCGATTTTGTCGGCATGCCGCGAATTCCTCGACGCCTTGCCGAATTGTTGACGCACACTGCTTGCCGAATCTGCCAACGCCCATGCACGATGCCCTTTGTCGATGCATGCGCCATTCCCGCGATAGTGTTTACGTCAAGTCTGGGATCGCCTCTTGTCCGGACTTATCGTCGACCCTAGCTGCCGATTTTATCGACTGCCAGAATTCCTCGACGCTTGATTTCACCGTCTTCCGCGAATTCCCCCTTTGTCCCATTGTGTCATCTCGGCCTTTGTTTCGTCAAGTCTTGGACAATCCTCGCCCAAGCCCCAACTCTCGTCGGCTATCTTGCCTCGCTAGGCTTTGTTGTGTCTTTGCCGCACACACACTCTGCCGATTTTTGCTACATCACGCGGTCGCCACCCGTAGCTCTTGTCCGGCAATGCTTTTCGTCAGCCTATGCCTTGACGGATTTTAACCCTGTGACACCTCCTTTCTTATTTGGAGTCGTTTATTTATCATAGAACAAGCTCCCCTTAAATAACACTGCAATTTCGGCTACTTTAGCCAAAAAAGCAAATCTCCCTCGTCTTAATCGGAATGTGCCCCCACTCCCTTTCTGTCATAGAGATGAGCGCTCTATGACCTAACCTTGTAGGGTTTAAGAACCTGCCTTTTCTTCAGATAGAATACATACCACTATAAAATCGGGCATGACAATTGACAAACTCCCACCATTTTATTGCTTTAATATCATTAAATCAACCTACTTGTTTTGATTCGTGCACCTAAGCCTGTTGATTAATCCTAATCTACCTTTTATTGAATCGATATGGGGCTTTGGTGAATCTCTGTTTGCTTTGATCTTGAGTGAGTGAAAGAAAGAACGGGTCTGAGGAAAATGAGGTGAAGAGAAGGGAAGGATTTCTTATTTAATCGATAGAGTTCTAGGGTTTTGATTGAAACAAAAAGGAGATGAAGAGAGGAAAGGAAAGGAAAGCAGAGAAAAGAAGAAGGAAGGAGAAGAGATTGAAAAAGTAAGAGATTTTTACATATTATGTACGGGATAATTTAGGTATTTTATATAATTTAAAAGATTTTATTGTTTGAGAATATAAAATATAATTTTTAAAATAAAAAAAAAACAAGAAAAAATCAACTATATGAGTTGTAGTGCAGGACATGTTTATTTCTTAGAATTCACTTTCTGGAAAATCACTTTTTAAACTTTTTTGTGTTTATTTGCCATTAGAAAAGTTGGTCAATGAAAAACACTTTCCGATCAAAGAAAAATTTGGCTTGGTTTCCAGAAAAGTGTTTTCCTGAAAAATTTTGGGCAGAAAGCACTTTCCGGAAGTTATGAAAAATTTTAAAAAATCATATTATTTACTGATTATATCAAATTTGATCCTCAAATTTTTTATTGTTATATATATTTTGTTTTGAATATTTATTTTTCAATTTCATCTCTTAAAATTTTATTTTTATATTAACTTTGGTCCTCATTTTTATAATTGTTATTTACTTTTCCCTTATCATTTTCTTATTGAAATTTTTTATCTATCAAATTTGGTCCTCATTCTTTTGATTGTTACTTTATTTTATTTGAAATAATTTATGAAATGTTAATTATTATTATTTTAATTTCTTCATCTTTCATTTTTATTTTATTTTTTAGATTTGATTTCTATTATTTTGATTATTATTTATTTTATTTGAGATAATTTATAAAATTATATTTTTTTTCAATTTCATCCTCATTCAACTTTTTAATTTGTAAGATTTGTTCCTCATTATTTTAATAAACTTAAGAAAATAAAACATTAATAAGTTATTTTTCAGCTCATTTTTCATGACATAACCAAACACTGGAAAATATTTTCCAACTTATTTTCCATTACACTACCAAACATCAGAAAATAATTCACTTTCCTGGAATTCACTTTCTAAAAAGAAACTACTTTCCAGCAAACAAACAGGGTCATAATTAACCCTAAATATGTGATATTGTTTTGAGGAAAAAAAACACAGAAAATATTAAAAATAAAAATAAAATAATTGTAAAAAAGTTAAAGATTAAAGAGAACGAAAAGTAAATAATAAAAAAATCAGTTGATTAATCACGTTTGAAAATATGAATATTTAAATAACTATTTACTTCAAAAATGTATTAGTACCTGATAGGCTGATATTGTAAAATAATTTGTTATATATTATTATTATTATTTAACTCATTCAAATAAGAGAAAATAATGTAACTTCTAATTGCATTTAAATAGCTAGTTATCCATAACAGCATCAGCATTTATACAGAACAGATTACACACAGATAAACTTTCAGAAGGAATGCCAACAGCATCAACGTAATACGGCCTTGTGAAGGTGGGGGAAAGGCCATTCACTTGACGTTCAAAGCCCAATGCCAGGCGAGAAGAGAACCTTCAAACCCCCTCTAAGGATGGTGGAGGAGGGTAATCAAATCACGGCGTGGACAACACAATGCTTCCAAAGGCTTGGCTTTAGACAAAGTAATTCCATGACGACTATGGCTCATGTCCTCCGCCGGTCCAACCTTATCCCACTCAAAGCACTGGACGAGAGCACCTAAGGCAAAGGAAACTATCTGCAAACCCATGCTAGCACCTGGGCAAACTCTCCTCCCGGTTCCAAACGGAATATATTTGAATCCTTCTTGCTCTCCTAAACCAGCCTCAAATCTTTCAGGCTTGAATTCATTGGACTCTTCCCAGAGTTTGGGATCTCTATGCATGGCCCAAGCATTCACCACCAGCGTTGTGCCTTGCGGTATATCAAATCCCCCAACAGTGCAAGCTCCAGATGAAAAATGAGGCAGCAAAAGGGGAGCTGGAGGATATAATCTAAGCGTCTCCTTTATGACGCACCTAAGGTAGGGAAGCTTGACAATATCTGACTCGTTCAGCAAACGCCCATGCCCAACATGCTCATCAATCTCAGCTTTCAGCTTTTGCATTGCTTTTGGATGATTCAAGAGGAGTGCCATTGCCCACTCCAAAGTAACTGCTGATGTTTCCGTGCCAGCAACAAACATCATCTGATACACATTGCTTTCTCAATGTTAGAGTTAAAGAACTTTGGCCAATACTCCTAGTGTTTTGACAATAATTAATTTTCTGCACATTGAAATATTCTCATCCCTTTAGAGAGCTAAAGACCTTTTTGGATATCAAAACACACCCATGTCATGGTTTTTATTCTTTTCCTTTTTCTATTCAAATTTATGTTCCAGTTTATTGAAGAAAAATCATGGTGCGTGGAATTCAAAAGTTCAACCTGATGATGCTAGATGGAGATGAGGGTAAGGGGTTCATGGCCACTCATATCGTGTGGTCTTAAAAATCACGCATGATGCTGTTACCAAGTGCCAGCCAAACAAGAGTTGCCTCAATCGTAAAGTACTGAATTCAAGAAAATTTTACACACTAATGCATCAGTGATCAGTGAAAACATGCAGCTTCACGGTTTGATTCAAGAAAATTTTCAGATTAGTGCACGATTATGACCAAATTTTTCGTAGTTTAATTGGGCGGAACTAAAACAGGGTAAAGATGGGTATCAAGTGTGAACTATGACGTTTAGGTAAAAGAGCGGGCATCTGCTCAACATTTTCAACTGCCACCACCACCAAAACAACGGAACGACTTCTACTTAACTCCTTACGTAAATTTCTTTCTCGAAAGCCTTGCTTCTAAATTAATTCCAGGGATATTGGGCTCAGATTACGAAAACACTTAATTGTAAGAAATGGCACCTGAGGCACTAAATGCTTTGTCTGAAAAACACCACCACAGCTCACTCACCAGTCACCACTGAACTAAACGTAAGAATCGGTAACAATATGATTGGCCACCAATACGCTCCCCAATGGTAAAATAGAGAAAAAATAATGCAAGCGGCTTACCAATAGAACACTTTTGATAACTGTATCCGTCAAAAATTCAGGTTCCAAATCTTGCAGAGACAGGAAAGTTTCAATCACTGAGCTCTTCCCTTCTCTTTTCCATTGTTCAGCAGTTTTGGAGGAAGAACTTGTTCTCCTCATCCGAATTTCATCTATCAGATGCTGCAAATACTTATCTCTAGTACTCTGCAGCTTTTTCATACTTTTCTCTAGCCCTTTGTAACCAATCAACCTTAAAATCGGGATAAAATCACAGATATTCATCCCCAGGCCAGGAGAAAATCTCTCCTTAAATTCTTGAAATAATTGTTTCTCCACCTTTGTACCAGCAACTTCCTCATCGATGCAAGGCTTTCCAGCAGCCAGTCTCATCATGACATTATATGTTAGAAGAGAAAACAAAAACTTTAAGTCCACCTTCGCTGTAACACCATTTTTGGCTTTCAACAATCGGCGAAGCAGGGAGCACACTTCTTCCCCACAAATAGTTGAAGACTTTTGGAGGCTCTTTGATGCAAATAATTCAATCACAGATATACGGCGTAGGCTTCGCCAAAGATGACCATAAGGTGCCCACACAAACGCAGTATAATTGTAGGTCAAGTGATCCCCAGACATGGACTGGGGTCTGTTTGCAAATATTATGTCATTCTTGGTGAAACATTCTTCAACAGCAGATGGTGAAGACACCACAAGGGTAGACCTACAACCAAATTTGAGGAACAGGATCGGACCATATTGTGACGAGAGGGTCTGTAGTGATTGGGGATGCTTAAAGAGGTGTAGGTGGCCGATAATTGGAAGAGCAAAAGGGCTAGGGGGCAGGTTTTGCTTGTGACGGAAGAGAATTTTTACAACAAGGAAAAGAAAGAACAGGAGAGCTAGGTGATGGTACAAGCTTTCCATTTCAAACATAAAAAGGCAAGGAACATGTACAGGAGGTTCCCAGAGAAGATAACAAGGTAAGGGCCTTAAATTTTTTATCTACCAGAAGGAAACACTGTTTTTCCAATAAATAAAAAAGAACACCAATCACCGTTTGTACTATTCCAGAGGAGTGAAAACTACCTGCATAAAGACGTTTTCTGCTTGTCCATTAGCAGGCAACATTATAATTATCATTATAAAAAACACTAAAACAGATATGCGTTTTAGTGTCTTTCATTTTTTTTCTTCTCGTACAAAACAATTGCCTAGTTTAAAGTGTAATTTTTTTTTTATAATTCAGCCATTCGAATCCCACAAAGGTTACTAAATACTTATATTCATTTGTATATTAATTTTAAAATTTATAAAATTAATCAAGTTACCTATAAACTATCTAAAACATTTATATTAATAAAAAAAATATTTTTTTATGGAATCCAATATTCATTTATACATGACTGAGGATAATTTAATCGATTTATTTTATCTTACATAGTTAAATTATTCTTTGTTAAATCAAGCCTTCTGATGAGAGATTTTTATTTTTATTTTCTTTGCACAGTTAAATTATATAAATACTCTTGGAAATTGCAAAATATTGAACTTGTAAATAACGGTTTTTTTGTCTTTTATATTTTGTACAGTGAAATGATGGGTTCAACATTGATTTCAAAAAATTCCAAGGCTGGTTAGAAAGGTATTTTTGCTTGTAATATGATTTTTTTTGTATTACTTAGAAGTCCTTAACGGCTGTTTAGTAATTTAATGTGTTAGAATATTATTAAATAAATAAAATATGCTTACGGTGTATAACAAGCATCAGCACGTCATCATCCCTCGCACCATTTTGAATGCACGTAGGGAGTCGCATGATGGCAAAAATGAACCAACCACCGTACCATTCGGTGCTCGTAGTGGTGGTGAAGCCAATGGAAGGCGTGTATGGCATGATTCGCAATGGCTCGATGGCGATGAAATTTTTTCTCCTCCCCTTCTATTCTCTCTCTTGACTTTGGTTTCCATGCTGAAGCTTAAAAGATTCAGTTGTATCCTCTGTTTTTTAATTTTTTAAATATGATGATTATTCTTTTTGTTTTTATTTAATTTGATTTGATGTTATTTGAAGTTTATTGTTTTTTTTTTAATTTCATCGTTTAATATTTAATTTTATTTAGTTTTTGTATCCGATTTGATCCTTATTCTTTTGATTGTTATTTTTTTATCCTTTGCTAGATTATTTTTTTCAATTATGTCATTCAGCATTTTATTTCATTTAATTTAATATCTAATTTTGATCCTCATTTTCTTTTCTTGATTGTTTTTTTATCCTTTTCTTCATTTATTTAAATTTTCAATTTAATCCCTAATTATTTTCTATCACATATTTTCTGTGCAAGATTTGATCCTTATTATTTTGATTTTTATTTGTTTTGATTTTTAATTTTTATGATTGAGAATTTTGCTTCATTATTTTCATGTCTTCGTTCTATGAAATGAAGTAATCTCAATCTCATGATTTAAGTCATGAGTTTTGAATATTAGCTCGGTTTTACTTTGATTTTTTTTTTAAGTCCTACTTAAAAATTATTTTTTTTATCGATTTTATCATTCGATATTAAATTTTTAGAAATTAAGCTTCGTGATTTGTTATGCTTTTATTTTTGTGAGGTTATCCCTACCTCATATCGCGGTACGTGAGTTAGTCAATTTAACTGAGACTTACTTGGTTTTTTAAAAATTAATTTTTTTATTTTATCTTTTGACACTATATTATCGGCTCTTGAGTTTTATTGTTTTTTTTTTCACTTTCATTTATGCAGGATTATCTCGGGTGTGGTTTAGTCAAATTCACACATGTTGGCTTAGGGTTTTTTCATTATTTTTTTTATTGATTTAACTTCGGGTTTTTTTTCTAAGTTTTTTTTAAAAAAATATTTTTTTAATCTTAATCTCATATCACGCTTGACAAGTTAGTAGAGTTAACTTAAGTTTTTTCTTCAACGTTTCTTTTTTAAAATTTTTATTTTTATTATTTGATATTAGATTGATTTGGATTTTTTTATTATCATTATGATCATCTCGTATCTCAGATTAAATATAATAAGTTAACCTAGATTAATTTTATGACATCTTTATACAGTATACAGTATAGAGCGTAACACTACTCTATTTCTATCCTGTTCCTGGCCACTGGTCCGAACTTCAAACTTCAAAAGAGTCTCCCGTCTGTCCTTTTAGCAGAAGAAAAAAAAAATCGTCAGTGAAGAATAATTTAGTTCATTGTCGTTTAGACCATCTTCACATTTTACATTTATTTGAATGCAAATAAAGATATTGAAGATTTAATAACTGCATTGGATTTGATGTTAGAAATCATTATTCTTTCAGCGACTTGGGTAAATTTAATGTGGTAAAATAATCAACAAATTGAGCGCAGCTATCCTCCTTTCTAAAATTTGAAAACTACCAGCAAGCAAATCTCCGGTGGGCTGAAATCGGAGAATCTAAAGATTAGTGGCATAAAGCTCCGAGAAGAACACAAGCAAATTTCTCTTTAGGAACCATAGTTGGGAATGGGAACTGCCCAAGATAATTTCTTTCCCATTAAGTAGTGTTCTAATGACGATATGAACCTCCTGCTTTTGCAGAATCAAACATTATAAACAAGTAGAAATGAGTTACCAAATTATAGATAGGTTAGGGATAATTGCACCATTAGCATACCAACTATTACCAAATTATAGATAGTTCAGATTACTAAAGATGTAGCAAAATAAAAGAAAAATTAAAGATGCACGCAACTATCTCTTTGAATGGGCTGGGGGAATCTTGGGCTGCCGTTATGGGCTTCTGTCTGGGCAAAATGCTTGTTGTCCTTGACTCTTGGGTTCATATAAAATTGAAGTCGTTTTCCTTGAGAAATCGATGGCATGGCGTGCGTCCTGCTTGAAAGAAATATATAGCCAGAGATTTTGAGTACGACTACAAAATCCATTGATTTTATCACGATATCAAATCCTTTTAGAATTATTAAAAAGACAATAAAGCTTGGGAAGAGTGAAACGGGACAATAAAGCTAGAGAAGAAGGGTGAAAGGAACTCCTCGCGCATAGAAAAGACAACGATGGAGTGGAGAAAAGTTACCGGCCCCACAAAAAAGTTACTCATAGAGAACATTCACAAAAGAGTTACTCATAGAGAACAAGTTTCTTGATCGCTGGTTCATATATATTTTACGGACACTTGGTATCAAGAGACAAAATATACGGATCATAAGTCCAAAAGGACCAGCTAAAGTTGAAAACACACACATTTTTCGAGCAGAAAATTGCATCCTAGCTTTCAAATGATCCGCGAACATCACCATCATTGACAAGATGCAGCCTAATTAGTAGAATTGTGATTGAAGCATCTAGTAGATGACCCTCAAAGTTTCCTTTCACATCCTGTAGCTCTAATCTCTCAAGAACTAGCAACAAAATTAATCTTCAATTTCCCAAGAGGCCAAAGAGTAACTCCTTGAGAAACTAACAGCAAGACCTGGCTCAGCGGTTGTGAAGAGGGTCTGAAGCATTTGGAACTTTTCTTTTGCTTGAAAAGAACGTATCAAATGAGTGCCTTAAACGTTGCTGCTTCTCTGTGCTACTTGGCGGCTGCTGGCTTTGCAAGCCATGAACATTCACCGTTGTCTCTTCTTTCCGGTCTCCTGAGACGAACAGTACAAGAAGAAGTATAACCATTGGCTTCTGCAACACAAAGACTCGTGGGGACTGTTGATAGTGCATTTTTCTACCTATAAATGATTTGGGCATCTTAGCTGAGAGTGAGAAAAGAGAGTTTGCTGCTTCAAATTAGGGAGAGAAATGCTAGATATGGGACAAGCTAGATAGAGAAAGGCAGTGCGATATAAAGTTAAATGGCTTTGTGTGGCAACCCGAGGAGGAGGAAAGAAGTGATTATGTAGTGTGTTATTGAGTTTACTATACCCTGCAAGCAAAGGACGCAACTCACGAAGCAACTTTTTGCTATTTGCCTTTATCCTTTGTATTTCACGATATCTTTTTACCATCTGTTCTGCTTTTGTTCTCGCCTTCAGTCCCTAAAATAAGGTCACAACGGTTCCGATTTATAGCAACTTCATATAGAACCAGAAGAATCAGCTGGCACCTTAAAAGGAGTGGAATCAGACACTTTTTTCTTCTTCATGCAAAGTTTATATAGCATTGAAAGGCAAGAATGTGCGAAGCTTTTTAAGGATATAAAGGAGCTTATTTCCTACAATAATCTTTACTTATATTACAAGTTTTTGAGTGGTCAAATCAAGCGCAACTTAACCAACCAACGGTTCTTTCTTAATAACCATTTAATATATGGAATCAAATATGATGGAGTACAAGAAAAGCAAGAAAACTCTTTGGTAATATAAGACCAATGATTCCCTAGTGTCACTCCGTGACTGGTGGCTTGCCATGACGAGTACTTTGACAATGAGAGGCCATTGAACTTGGAACCAATAACCTAGCTGTCCATAGCCTTATAAATGAACAGGTTGATGCATGAAAATACAGAGTAAAGAATCTGAGGAGTAATAATAATAATAATAATAATAATAAGAAGAAGAAGAAGAAGAAGAAGAAGAAGAAGAAAGGGTTGGAAACATCATACAGTTTGCCGAGAATTTAAGTCATGTTCCTAGATTTTAAGGTTAGAACTGGACTGCCGTTATGATTACCGACAAGTGGTGGATTACAAATTTGAAATATAGCTTTCTCCACTTCATGCTGGAATGGTCCAACTGAAATTGATTAAAGCTCTCAGTGTTACTTGGACCGTTTTACTTTTGGGTTCATGTACATGTCTGTTTATTGGTCTGGAACTATTGACCAAATGCGGAGTGGGCCTCCTACTCTAGCCTATGCGGAGACATAACCCTGGTCTTAGCCTCTGTAGCCATGTTCTAGAGAAGATGTAGGCGATCATTAAAGGGTGAAGAGACAGGAAGAAGGCAAAGACAGGAATGGGAGTTTTTTTCCTGGACTTGCATTGCGAAGTATAAGAAAATATTTCACAAACTAGAAAAATAATTCCTAATATTAGACAGTAGTTGATACGCATGCAGTATATACGTAGCTAGGTGTGATGTGCAAGTAGAACTTGTCGAACCAACAAATCTCAATCCTTCCTTTTCTTTTCTCAAATAATTCTCAAACAATTATATTATTGGATGTGGAATTTATGATTTGGTGTGTTTATTGTTAGAAGTGTTTCCATTGCAACGAAGAATCCCATTTGGCTCAACTGAATTACAAAATCTTCTTTGTTCACTGTAGTCTGGAAATTTTGGTTTTATTAGTTTGGAATAAAAATAAATTGAATCAAACCAAAACTGATTGATTTTAACTAGTTTATATATATATATATATATATTAGTAATCTTATTAAATTCATTTCTATCAAAATTTATATGAAGATATTAGCGGTATTGTTTAGAATTTTAATGCGCCTCCATGATTTTTTTTTATTTATTTAATATCACATAGTGAAAAGATTAAATATCATGTTTTCAAATAATAACATATATAAATTATAGTAAAAAAAATATTTCAAATTGTATTATTTGACTAATATTTTTTTTAAAAAAAAATAAACGTGCCTGTAAACAAAAATAGTCAAAACGCTTTTCATTACAGCAGTTGGTGTTTTGGATCCCTTTTCCTTTTCCAGATGCGAAGGAAGACAAAAACAACCCCTGATTACGCAACACAATTTTTAGGAAAAGAAACTCCAGCCTAAGTTTTCTAATAAAATCTCAAGGCACCCCACTAGAGGTGAGGTGGACATGTTTAGCTGGCCAATTTACACATCTATTGCTCTCCGAAACACATGGCACTGGGCTATCTCCCGCAGTATTGAGGAAAATATGCATAGTTAGGCAGGCTATGCCAGTTTTAGGTAGGTCTCAACTTTCTGGTGCTATTCATGGCGGCAGTCACAATCTTGGCTGCTTCTGTGGCACTGGCACTCATGGCAAATGATGATTTTCCAAAGAAGGTGCCGATTTCATGGATGCCACGACGTGTTTGGGGCAAAGGGGTGGGAAAATAGAGAACCATATAATAGCAGTCATGGTGATTTTGTGCATTCCATATAAAAGAATCTGCCCTAATTTCCGCCATAGTCACTGAACCCAGAACAAAGTTATTGCTTCGTTTGTGGATAGGGCACCGTTTCGATTAGACAACTCTCTGCTCCAACCTCCTGAGTCATCAATCCACCCACCACCCAGGTCATGTTGTGACATGGGAGCTTCCATTGTCAGCACCTTACCAGCATATTAAAGCGAGTGTAGAATTGGGCTCTTCCTGTTTCCTCAGGAATACTATTGATTCTATGTGCGTTCTCCATGCACTTTGCCCTGTATAAGACAAATGCACGAGCCCACTAGGACGAAGGAAGGCGAAATGTTCCTCGAGTTCAAAGGAAATATACCCCTGTACGCCTCTTATCATTGCAATTAGCAAGTAAAACCTGGTTAGAATGAACAAATCATCCGTTAGTTTTACATGCATGGTAATTTTCCTACAAGTTTGACATGTCTGGCAAAAAAGAAATTTCTATGGAAGTTCCAGGGATGAAAAGGTACAAGCAGCATGATCTTAAGTTCCGCAGAAGTAGTTGTGCAGAACTCTGTGCTCCTAAAGCTTGGCTACTACTGGTCTCTTTGCGCATCATCTAGCTGTTCCCTTCTTCAACCACTCTGATTAATCAATACGTCTCTTACAATGATTCAAGTGATTTCAATAAGAACTTGAAAATTCTACTAACAGATTAATCCAAGATCATAAATTATTGAGCAGTTAAAGGTTGATGGTTGGCAAACTGAGGACTGCCAATAAATTATGCGCATTAAAGTGTCAAAAACGCTACCAGGACATAATCAAACTCCGGGATCATTCAGCAAACATTGGGGAAAGTAACCAACAATCATGGCGGGCAACCGGTATTACTTTGATCATGATATGACAGTGTTGGAATTTATGCGTGGTTGCCAAATTCGAATCATAAAGTTGCTTCAAATCAGACCGGTTCAATGCAAAAGGAGGAATATAGACAGGAAACAACATGTGAATGCTAAGCTTTAAAATGCGTAATATTGACATAAATGACTATGTTAGCCTCCTTTCAAATCAATAGACGGTTAAGATATTTTTCAGAACATGGAACTAACAGGACCATCAGTCAACCAGAATGATAAAACATTTAGCGATGGTTACGCCAGAGATACTGAAGAAGTTAATTCAAATGAACGGTTGAACTTGGGTCTTGGCAGGAACAGCTGCATTATGGATATTGAGCAAGGTTCACAATCAAAATTCACTGCCAGCAAAGTTTTCTTGTGCAACTCTGCAGGAGAAAGTTCTATAGCTCACAAGCACTTGATGGGCACCAGAATGCCCACAAAGGAGAGAGGAGCAATCGAAAGGTACCAGTGGGAGAGGCATATGGCAATGATCGGTGTGCTTGCTGGTAAAACAATATTCCGCTCACTTGGCGGTCAGCCCCATTCACTTGTCCACGAAACAAATAGGGAATGGGGTCCTTGGATAGCCAGATTCAACAACGATGACCCAGAAAGCAATTGCGCCTGTGGAAGCAACGAGAGGAGAACGGCCAGGTACAACCATCAGCGCTGCTTAACATTGACCTATCCCTACGGCTTTAACACTACAAATTATTTTTCCACCATTCAATGAAAATCCTTATGTTACAAGACTTTCCTATTTAACTAATTTTTATTAAATCAGTAGTAATCGGCAGCCAAAGTGCGAGTATGAAGAGTCTAAATCCTTGAGTAGATGTTTTGCTGGAAGAACAAAAATGAATCGCAAGAGCCACCTCCACCTGGTTTATATCGAAAAAACCATTTGAGTCTGAGATTTAGGCTTTGGTAATAATGGTTAAGTACTTCTCTGCTCTGCAGTAATCAGTATGCCATTAGGGCGTTGCGCATTCATTTTTGCACCATTAAAGTTCTGTTCTCTTAAAAACAATTTTAGTATAAATCTGACTTTCATGAGACAAAGGTGAGGCTTCATATTTACCAATTTTGAAGCATATGGGATATAAACCATTCCGATACTCCAGCATAAGAGAAAATTCACGTTCTCATAATGACCATTTAGCATCTAATATTAGAACCAAAAACAAAAATTTTAATATTTACAAGACCTCCATAGGAGATTCAAATATTCTACCAGTGAGAAGAGTTAGCAATAGCACAGTTCCCAACTGCTGATGTTAAAAATGCCATTCATACTCCAGGTAAAAGTCCCCAAGCATCAGAACCACAGTTCATTCCACATGGTCAACAATTCACCTCCAGTAGTCTCCCAAATATCAATCAAGATTTTATAGCAAATCCAAAATGGCATGGTTTGTGTTACGAATCCACACTTCTAGGGCTTCCTGGGTGGGTAGCAATTTCCATCACTTGTCATAACCCGAAACATATAAATGAACAGGCCAACTGTTGCATTTAAACCTCTTCGAAATATAAAGCTGGTAAATCTGGCGGGGAAGGCATGTTTGCCACGCACTTGAACTGTCCCAGAAGAAAAATTCAGTGTAAACAAAATGCCTTTTTACAGTGCGAGAATTCAACTCAAAATCCTGAGTAGTTTTGACAGAAATTAACCATACCTTATGCTGCTTGTATTTTTCTCTTACAGCTTGCAATCCACCTCCTCTTCTACTCAAATACAAGTCATGTATGATGAGAACACATTCCCTTAGATCCGCTGCCTTGTATCCAGTGTATTGTTGCAAGGTTGAACTCTGTATGAACAAAAATTAGAAACTGCAATCCAAAATTGACTGCCAGTACAAATTAATAGCCCTGAAATTACATACCCAAGGATTTGTCTTGGGTCGCATCAGAAACCTTGTAAGAAATATAACAGAAGCAGCCACCAAAGAAGGTAAAAATTTCACACAATTGTAATCCAACAAGCTCAACTCAGCAAGGTAGAATCCGAGGAACTCAAGCTGCAAATTTGAAGTCTGCAGAAGGCACAAAGATTACACCAGTCAACAACAATAAGAAATACTTTACAGTACTGAGCATACAAACTAGTAACCTTCAATAAAGAAGAATGAGGTCACACTTACTTTGTAGTCCTCTAGAGCAACCCTAGTGAATCTCCTGCAAGACCAGCATGACAAACAATACCAAAAATCAGCCAATCAAACAATGAACCTTCCATAGTATGTAAATCACTAATTGCAGGTAGATAAAAGAGCTATATCAAAACATTCTTAAATCTTACCTTAGAAATGTCTTTATCGTAGGATTCCCCATTTCAAATTTCAAAGATTTAAGTATGTCAGCTTCCATTTTAACCACCTTTACAATCACACATAAACCGCCATTAATTAAAATAACAGACAACCAGAGCATGAACACTGAAGATCTAAACCCATAAAACAAACAAATAAAATAAGCATATTCAGTTACCTCTTCCTTGGTGTATGTATTATCTGTAATGTAGCAAAAATCTTCCACATGCGGAGGGTTGATTTCTTCATACTTTCTACTTGCCAGAACAAAATGAAACCAAAAAAATACATTAATTAATTAAACAGAACTCAAACCAGACTTAAGAATATGAACAGAATTCAAGGGATCCCATGTCTTACGAGGCAATAAGCATAGAAGAAACACCAAGAAGCTGAAGCCTCTGCCTGCTAAGAACATTGAAAGACAAGAATCTGTCAACGTAAGAAACAGTAAGATACAAGGTGTCAGAGACAAGCTTGTATTCCTCTGCGACCTCCACCAACCAATCCACCAAAATCCCTCTCATATTGGGACTCACATCTTTTTGAACCTTCTCAATGTAATCAGGCAGTGGCCTTCTTTTTGGATCCACCTGAAAAATGAACCCCAATTAACACAAACCCTAATTACATTTCCACTACTCAAACCACATAAAACCAACCCTTACCTCCATTTTATGAAGATACTCATAAATATCAGATGCATATGGTGCACACATTTGGGGATCTTCAGGGTTCCCATCAACATCCTCTATGAGAACACCCTCCTTCTTCGTCGAAGCCCCCTTCCTTGCCTTTGGCTTTGCTTTTGCTTTTGCTTTCTGCTTCTGGGGCTCGTTCGATGAAACGATGGCGTTTGATAAGTTGGGAAGCTCTCCCAGCACAACTCTCTTCTTGTTCAAGGGTTGGTCCTCCGTGGAAGCCAGCGCAGCCGCCCTCTTTTTGGCAGCGCGAGTAACGCGGGTGCAGTTCTCTTGCTCTGCCATTGAACTCATTTTACACTTCTTCGCCCACTGAATCAAGAGTCTCCTTTTAGATTAGGGGGGAGAGAGAGAGAGAGAGAGAGAGAGAGAGAAGCGATGGCGAGGGCTTGTGATTGTGAGGGGGTAGAGGTTTTGTAATGGTGGAGAGAGGGAATGTAAGAGAAAGCGCCATGTATTTTGTTTTTGAAAAGAGGGGACTTGGCGCTTGTTACGTTTTTGTGTGTTTTTATTTTTGAGGTTTTGGAGATTTTACGTTTTGCGGTTTTTTGGGGGTTGGCTTTGAATTTTAAAAACCAAACCCAAGGAGGGGAGGCATACTGTAGGCGGGTCTCGTTTTTCATGTCAGAGGAGGGAGGCATGGCGGGTCATGTTTTGGTGAGATTTTTCAGAAATGTTTGGAGCCTTCTCCAATCTCCATAGTATCCTCATCCTTCATTTCCTCGCAGCTGTTTGATATTTTTATTGCATTCCACTTTCCCAACTCTAATCCCCCTTCTTTATTTTTGTTTTTTCTAAAAAAAAATTATTTTTAAATTAATATTTTCTTCATATTTTTATATTATTTTTAATATATTAATATTAAAAATAATTTTTAAAAATTAAAAAAAATATTATTTTAATATATTTTTAAATTAAATATATTTTAAAAAACAATCACATTTTTTTATATTGACCACGTATGCTCAGTGGCACCATAACAGTAATGCCTTCAAGTTTACCCCGCTTAAAGAAAAGTGTCCTCGTATATAAAATACAAACACCCCCCAGAGACCACTCGGATTTCATCTATTTCATAGAATTAGTAAGGGTTTGTTTGTAACTACATTGCAAATGATGTTTCTTGAAAAAATAAATTTAAAAAAATAAAAATATGTTATTTTGATATATATATATATATATATATATATATATATATATATATATATATCTGTGTTTGTAACTACATTGCAAATGATGTTTCTTGAAAAAATAAATTTAAAAAAATAAAAATATGTTGTTTTGATATATATATATATATATATATATATATATATATATATATATATATATATATATATATATATATATATATATATATCTGTGTGTGTGTGTGTGATAATAACAAAGTTTTTCATTATATTAACCCGGATTAACCCTCCTGATGCGTGACTCGACACTTGTGTTGAATTGGTCCAAAATCAAATTTTTAAAACATGATAATAATCATTTTTATTTTATGTTGACTAGGTTAACCCGTGCTAACCTTCCTGGTATGTAATTTGAGCCTTAACCCGAGTTGGGTTTTAAAATCATAATAATTATTATTTTTGTTCTTATATTAAATCGGGTCAACGATCAACCTCGCTTATGACCTAGGCCTTACCCCGGGTTAGCCCCCAAGTCGGGTTTCAAATTATGATAATAACCGCTTTTACTTTTATGTTGACTCAAGTCAACCCAACCAGTGACTTAGATCTCGACCCGTGACTCGGGCTTAGCCATAGATCGACCTTCTAATTCAATTTTAAAATTATGATAATAATAATTTTTATCTATACATGTATTTGTTGGATAATTTTTGAATTAAAAGTTTTTTATAATGATATTTTAGGAATAAAAAATATTGTTTTTAGTGACATATCCCTTCCGCACCTCCAATTTTAAAAATATATAAATTCACTCTAAAATTAACACAAGACATGTGTTTTTTTATGTTTTTATCTTTATTTTTCAAATCAAGCACGTTTTTATTTTTACTTTTTTTTATTTTTTTTGTCACCAAATATTAACCAAACACTATATTAAAAGCATTGACATATTAATCATATCTTAAAAAAAAATTAAATAGGCCTGGACTTGAGCTCAAGAACACATGGGGTAAACTTTAACCCCAAATTCTTATTTTTACATTAATTTTTTAAATATTATTCTATGTTGAGTTTATATATATAGTAAAAATATATCATTTTTTTATGTTTTTATGTTATTTTACTTATATCATGTTATTAAATTAATACAAAAAAATTATTTTAATAAAAAAAAATATAAATTTATTTGTGCATTTTTTTTTACAATTGAATTCAATAAAGAATTAGGATAGTAAATTTCGTCTCACTATACGAAATTGTATCTATGAACGAAAGAAAGGATTTGATGCTATCTTATTCTATCTAGCTCGATATCTTTTAATTTATAATTATCCCTTTGGGATAATAAAGATGAGATCATTACCAATTAATTGATCCTCCTCGGTATTTTTTTTCTTGATAACAAATTAAATCGAACTCAGAAGCCTTCGGTCTTTACAATGACTGCTGTGGAATGAAAGCATTCATGTCTCTACTCAGAGCTCATGTATTCCAATTTAGAACATGAAAAACAAAACTCACAAATATCTCTCATTTGTCTTAATTTGATATATATTTTATATTATCAACTTCATTGAATTCATCAACAATATTGCTCAAAACTACGACATGTCAAGGTCTAGAGATTATTTTTAATGAGTAATTATGAGCATATATAATTGAAGAAAAGAGACTATTGAGGGGCTGAAGTAATTAAAGAGATACGTGTGCAGCGTGATAGTAAAAGAAAATGGTCTGAATTAATGATAATAATAAAATAAATTAAAGAGATACGTGTGCACGTATCATTGACTGTAAGGGTAGGTTACGTATTTCAAGAATAGAGTTGGATCATGAAAGAGATACTGACAGGGGATTTTGAAAATGACACTCGTAAAGTATATGAGATTATGGTTGTTGTTGTTTTTTAAAGTGTTTTTTATATTGAAATATATTAAAATAATATTTATTTATTTTTAAAAAATTATTTTTGAAATTATCACATCAAAACAATCTAAACTATATATATAAAAAAATAATTTTTAATAAAAAAATTAAAATTTTTTAAAAACACAGTTTAAAATATATTTTTAAATGGATTATTAGAATGTGGAAAAGAGTGAAAAATCAAGCGAGAAAATTAAGATGAAGAGTTAATGGTTGTCATAAAATGATAAATAATTTGTTAGCCTAGAAAGAATTTAAAAAGAAAATAAATTTTGCTTTTTTCGTCCGACAGCTGCCAGCTAGCCTTGCACTTCCTTAATCACTCTTGAACTATTGGCTTATTAAAAAAAAGAAAAAAGTTATTCCTTTATATGTTGGCTAATGCTTTAAGGGAACGACTGGGAACATGGATACGGTTGTGTTTTTAAAAAATTTAAAATTTTTTATTTTAATTAAAATTTAATATAATTTGTATGTTTTGCATCGTTTTAATATACTAATATTAAAATAATTTTTAAAAAATAAAATTATTTTAGCTCTGCCGTAACGTTATGGAATGAGAAGGAGCAACATAATGTTGACAGAAAAAGAGTTTCTCAACTTCTTTAAATATTTTATATTTAAAAATATATTAAAATAATATTTTTTATTTTTTAAAATTAATTTTTAACAGTAATACATTAAAACAATAAAAAATATAAATAAAATTAATTTTAAAAAATTAAAGATTCTTAAAAACAATATTTAACCGTAAAACAAAGATACGGGATAAGATGGTTGGTCCAGATCTGTTATGGAAGACGACTTTGCGAGATGATCAAGATCGATTATTGATTATTAATGAATGGTAGAAACTTTCTTTCGGAACCTATCTTTTTCATTAAGGAAATATCTCCTTAATTCCGTTTCTAGGCAGGCTAAAATGTGTTCTATATCTGCTTGTTTGCAACCCCAACCAGCATAACAATCTCCGGTCTTGACAGAGTCTGTTCTTGTATAAACAGTAAACCACCATGTTCTTGCACTTTCTGCTCCTCTATTTAGTTCTGTATGTACTTACCAATCACTTCCGCAACAAGATCCAAAACTTCCCACCAAGCCCATTCCCTGCTCTCCCCATAATAGGCCATCTCCATCTCCTCAAGAAACCCCTCCACCGATCCCTATCCAAGATATCCAACAGACACGGCCCTGTAGTACTCCTACAGCTTGGCTCCCGTCGTGTTCTTGTAGTTTCCTCCCCATCAGCTGCAGAAGAATGTTTTACCAAGAATGATATTGTCTTTGCCAATCGTCCACATCTACTTGCAGGAAAACACTTGGGCCGCAACTACACGACCCTTCCATGGGCACCACACGGTGACCTTTGGCGCAATCTTCGTAAAATCTCCTCCCTTGAAATCTTATCCTCTAACCGTCTCCAGTTGCTTTCTAGCATACGCACGGAAGAAGTCAAGTTGTTGATTCGCCGTCTCTTCAAAAACAATGATCAGATCATAGATTTGAAATCGTCCTTTTTCGAGCTCGTGCTAAATGTGATGATGAGGATGATAGCTGGAAAGAGATATTACGGTGAAAATGAGGCTGAAGTGGAGGAGGGGAGGAGATTTCGAGAGATCGTGACAGAGACTTTCCAGGTCAGTGGCGCATCAGCTGTGGGAGACTTCTTACATGTGTTAGCTGTGAAAGGAGGAACGGAGAAGAGGTTGATGAAGTTGCAGGAAAAGAGAGATGGGTTTCTGCAAGAGTTGGTTGATGAGCATAGGAGAAGAATGGGGAATAACAAGAGCTGTTTTTCTAATGAGAGAAATTACAAGACCATGATTGAGGTTTTGCTAACACTGCAAGAATCAGAACCTGAGTACTATAAGGATGAAACTATCAAGGACCTAATGGTGGTAAGATCTCTGTCTTCTAACAGTTAGAACTGGGTGGCGTTAAATTTCACTTTCCAGAGACAATCTACCAAAAAAAAAAGAAGAAGAAGAAGAAGAAGGTGGGCTTAATTGTCTTATAGAATGAAAAATGACGGGAAAAGTTTCTCGTTAATTTTAGTACTTTCTAGTTATTTCCTCATTAGATCTGCAAGTGAGAGTCCTAGAATTAATTATTTTTTCTTCTATTTATTTTAATTTTATTTTTTATATATTGATCAAAGTGCAAGGCCGCACACAATTTAGCAGCCACCGTTCACTAGGAGTCCGAATTCATGCACTAATTCTTTAATTCACGTGTATGCAGGTTCTACTGTCTGCCGGGACAGATACTACAGCTGGGACAACGGAGTGGGCATTGTCACTTCTGCTGAACAATCCTCTGACTTTAAAGAAAGCACAAAATGAAATTGACAAGGTTGTTGGACACGATCGTCTAATTGATGAATCTGATGTGGCTAAGCTTCCTTATCTACACTGCGTCATAAAGGAAACCATGCGAATGTACCCAGTAGGCCCATTGCTAGTGCCTCACGAGTCATCAGAGGAGTGTGTGGTAGGAGGGTTCCAGATACCACGCGGCACCATGTTGTTGGTGAACATATGGGCAATACAGAATGATCCTAAAATCTGGGACGACGCAGCAAAATTTAAGCCAGAAAGGTTCCACGGTTCCGAGGGAGTTAGAGATGGGTTCAAATTGATGCCTTTCGGATCAGGAAGGAGGAGTTGTCCTGGGGAAGGTTTGGCCATGCGCATGGCTGGATTGACTCTGGGGTCATTACTTCAGTGTTTCGAATGGGACAGGGTTAACCAGGAAATGGTGGACATGACAGAGGGGACTGGACTCAGTATGCCCAAGGCTCAGCCTTTACTGGCCAGGTGCACTTCACGTCCATCGATGGCAAACCTTCTTTCTCAAATTTGAAGGAGGCTGTTGCCTGTTGAAGCACCCAGCCCACTATGATATGCTGCTTGCTGAACAGAAGATATTAATTTGCCAAGTTTATTGGTTGTAAAAGGTCACGGTCTCTGGCTAGTTTGATTATCAAATATCATTTACTTTTCCAGCTTCGAATGCAAGTGACGCCAAATATTTAATACATCAGCATTAATTATCGTGGAAGACAAGGACCCTTGTTTAACCACGATATCAGCACGTGCGATGATTTCTAACTTTTTATCTCACTCATGAGTTTACTTTCTATAATTGTTAATATTTTTTTTACGTTTTAAAAAGTTTTGAAATATTCTAATGCTAATACGGTAAAAACAAGTATAATTTTAGATTTAATTGGTCAATTAGGCTGAATTTTTTTATCAGATTAGTTTAACTATCTGCTTCCTTTCGAGCAACTAGCTTGCCATTTGTTTTCCTTTATATGCATAAATTACGTTTGAAAATTACTATTTTAAAATATTTTTTATTTTCCTTGTTGTTTTTGGGTTTTTTTTATATTAGAATTGTGATAATCCCATAAAACCTAAATCTAAACAAAATAGAAAATTAAATTCTAATAAACAAAATATTGAAGCCTAATAATAATAATAATAATAACCAATCAATTAAAAAAAAACTCAAAAAAGCTATATTTAAGAAAACAAAAACATCATGGAGTAGCATGACATGTTTATATTTAAAAAATAAATTTAATTCAAAACCAAAATTTATTTTTAAAAAAAGATAAATTAAAAAAATAATAAATAAAAATACTCGAGATAACCTATGTTATTTTCAGAATTAGTGAAAAATCCTATAGAAAGAAAATATTAAAGGATAAAATTAAAAAAAAATACATGAGCTAAAATTAAAAGGAAAATAATAAACTTGAATAAATCTTCTAAATTTATAACTTGTTAAATCATAAACTTGAGTTCAATCAAGAAACTCAATTTAATATTGAATGATGAAATCATTAAAAAAAAATTTAGTTATTTCCTTTGTGATTTTTGGACTCCTTATTTGTTTTCCAGAATCGAAGTTTATTTTTATAACAGTGGAGTGGGAGTCAAGGTTGTTAAAATCACGATTTTAACACGGCACGGAAAATACAAAACAAACTCAGATTGTAAAAACGGATCGTAAAATCATAAAAAAAATTAAAATGCATTAAAAAAAATTTTACTTCAAATAAAAATTTATAATTTTTTGAGCCTTCACAGTTGAACTCACCAAATAATTGAATGGCAATAAAACAAAAGTGGCTGCAAAGCAAATATATAATGTCAACAGAAGCACTGATGGTAAAGAAAAGCTAAAAAAGGTCACTGAGTTTGAAATAGTATCTTTGAAAGGGAATCCATGGGTTAAAAAAAATAATATATGAAGGCTAACAAAAATATATGAATCGAATTAAGAAAGAAGTTGTGGTGAAATATATGCTCCGCTTTATATGAAGGAGAAAATCACAATGCATTGACACCAATACCCTCATTCGTAGTCTGATAAATACGACCCAAACTTGAAAGCATAAGGCAGGCAATGCAAATGAGACAAAAATGAGAAAGAGTAAATAGATATTAGAAAATTCCACATAGCAGTCATATGTGGTTCAAGCCTTTTTAGATGAGAAAACTGACTAGTTCAAGTCTATTTAAATAAAAAGAAGCTCTAATAAGAACATCATATGAGCTGCAGAACCGACTCTTTGCAAAACTCCAGGCTGACTCCCGCCAGAAAATATTGGATAAGATGCACTGTTAAATGGGATACAAGGCTGCACTATATAATTAAGTAGCAGTCTCCCAACAACAAAATTAACCAAAGAACTTTCCAGCAAATTATGGAAGACGTCTATAATAAGATTACAAGATCTAAACAATTCTGAACTTAGAGCAAGAAATAAAGCCAAAGGTCATCCACTAACCTGAACCATGGCTGCATCAATAAAAGGGTTCGTGTCACTTGGTCCAGGAGATGGTCAGTAGAGAAGTTGGGTTGACATTGCAATAAGCATGAAATTGAGCAACTCGTGATGTAGAAGCCAGAAGGTATGTGTTTGAACTTGGAACAAAAATAACGCATTTTAGAAGATCAAATTGCACAAAATCTTAACATAGTGAGCATGGTGAGAAATCCATGGTGTACCTTACTTCAACAGAGCATGGAACAAAAGTACACTATGCATGACAAGATTTTCGATGTTTTGATCCGCACATGCAATGAAATACCTGTGTTGAAATCATTAGGTGCTGGTTCGCTTACATTCAATGACAAATACAACTCCTCGATGCTATTATTGCTTTGAACATTTTCAATTAAGTACTTCAAAAAAACAGATGAAATGTAAACCGCATTAACAGCCTTCGCATAAACCTCCGAAGGTGCAACAGAATTCGAAACACACTCTTGCAAACACCATGATAAGTGAATCAAAATCTTCGCCAAATGCCTAGTATAACAATTATTTTGTGCAGCACACAAATTGTTTTTGTTAAAAATACATAATTTCTATAATTATAGTTCCAATAAACAGAGAAGCGAATGCACTAAAAAATGATGAAGAGAGCATGGTTAGTGTGCGAATAAAGTAACAAATTAACAATTAAAGCAAATACAGATTATATAATGCAGGATAAGACGTTGATGAACAGAGGAGGAGGTTTCGTGATAAAATGACCGAAGAGATTGCAGGCTTCATGGAGAGAATCTATAGGAAACGTCTTCTCACCGACAAATGAACCGATTAAATACTCGGCCGTGAGCACTGATGACTGGAGTGAAGACTGGACTGATCGTCGCTGCTTTTGTGGTTGCTGGTTGGTTAACAGAGAAGGAGATTAGGGATTTGTTCTCATTGAAAAGGAAGAAAGGCGATGCACTGATGACTGGAGACTTTGTTCTTATTAGTGACTGTGCATTTACCCAGCCAATAGACGCCGGACAGCTGGAGCATGGAGGGAAACATTTACTTCAGTCTATGTGTTTCGGTGAAATCGTTTAGTCAGTCCTAAACTCGTGATTTTTTATGATTTCATTTGATTTTAACGATTTCACCTGATTTCAACCTGATTTTACCTATTTTTTATTTTTTCAAACGATTCAGCACGTAAAGCATGTTTTGACTCCTAAAATCATATGATTTTACGAGTCAAAATGTAATTTTAACAACTTTGATGGGAGTCTTCTCACAACTATAAGCTTCACTCAATCTTTGACGTACTACTCCAATAGTTATATCACTGACCTCTCTTTTATGCTTGAATGACTAATGGGTTTTCATCTCTTTCTTTCATTTCCACTAAAGCTTTTAACGTTTTGCTATATATATAAAACCCAATGGGTGGATACAGATGAAATTGTTGAATTTCAGTCAACTTGGTTTCAATGGACAGTGTCGAATGTATAAATTTACATCACTGCTTGTTCAACAAACCAAACTTTTTGTGATGGCCCAATATAGATACAAATACTAAACGCACGTCAAGTAAAGAAATTGTTGACCAAATGGTCTTCTTTCTTCCAGGTTTACAATTAGTTTACAAAACGATCCCTGGTTTCTTCTAGGACAGAAGAATGATAGTTATACAAGGGAAAAAAGGACACACGTTTGTTTAATATTACAAAAAGCTACTTTGAGAAATTAAAGAGAGGGTTCTGAAGTTTTACGGTAAGTACTGAAAAATATAATATAGTTTATCATTAATAACAACCTTTATATTTTATATTTAAAATTGACATTAAATTCATAGTGGTAACGACTTCTTTTTAAATCTTATAAGTAGAAGGTTAGGAAGAAAAAAAAACTTCCATGTGGCACCCTAAACATTCAAGGCAGGAAAAGAAAAACTAAATTTCCTAGGAAATCCACTGTTGCATCTCTAGTCACTCTCAGCCTTAATTGCACAGTGGATTCACGTGAAGAAATTGGTTTTTTTATTTTTTATTTTTTACCTTGTTTATTTTTTTTCAATTTGATTATTTTGTGTTGATCTATTTCACAATTGAATTTAATATTCTGTTTATATTTTTTTCAATGTGAACTTCTCGTGCAATCAAAAAAACCCTAACATTAAATTTGCGTATGATTGTATGAAAAATTAGCTGGATTTTCCGTTTTCAAAGAAATTTAAACCAAAGGGACTGAAACTAACAATGAGGAAAAATAAAAGGCTGTAAAGAAAAAAGAAACAAATCAAATTGATGAATCCCAGAAGAAAAGAGGGAAGAAAAAAGAAAAAAAAATACATTGTTTGCACTTGAAAAATAACTATACAGGTGTCACCTAGGGATGATGAGGATGCAAGGACAGTTCTAGTCACACCAAACAAGACAGCCACTAAAAACATCATTAGATCACATAAGTCGCTCAAAAGCAACGATGCTTTTTACATGGCGGTGAGTGCAACCAACCTTTTTTGTTCCTTTCCTTTTTCCATCTTGGTTTCTAATTCGTTAATAAATCTTTAATTAAGTCCCAAATCTCATTTAACTCGTTCAATTTCATCCCTAATTCGATAATAACTTTTAAATTAGGTTCCAAGTCTCATCCCACCTGAGCCAAGTCATCTTCTTTTAATCTAACGCTCTATTCTCTGTTAAATCTTCAATTTAATGCTACTTCTCGTTCGATCCAGTGCATCTAGATCTTAAAAAGCCCATACACATTGGCCTACCAACACATGTATGCATGCATAGAATAACTCTCTTTTTTAAAGGACGAGTGACCTTAATTTTTTTTTAAGAAAAGTAAGCAGATTACGCGTCACGTGTTTTTGTAGATGAAGCAACATTTGTTGCCTATAACCTGACTATCACAATGGTGGTAAAAAAGTTTAGGCTTTATTTTTAAACTAAAAATCAAATTTCAACTAATTTATATCTAAAAACACACAATAAACTTCTTTAAAATCAAAAACAAAAATTATCACCTGACTCTTCTTAACAAATTTTGACAAATTAATTATTTATTTAGGCATAAAATGTCGTAATTGAAAAAAATAAATTCGAGGATGGGATTTTTCTTGCTACTGTAGACCTAATTTTTTAGTACACGTTGTAAATGCAATAAAGTTTACGAAGAGGAAGTAATTTATCACTTGATTGTAAATTAGTGGGCGGAGTTTCCCTTTTATCCGTGCGAAAGTGATAAATATACAGGTGGCATAATTCTGTCAATCCGGATCCACATGTCATAACCTTTCTAGCTGGCCTAATGCTTAATGACAAATGGCCACAGAGAAGGATGAGCTCGTCCGACAGCTGCCAGCTAGCCTTGCACTTCCGTAATCACTCTTGAACTATTGGCTTATTAAAAAAAAGAAAAAAGTTATTCTTTTATATGCTGGCTAATGCTTTAGCCTTGCTACCTTCTAGAATTTGTCTTCAAATATTTGTTGATGACTAAGCATCTTGAAGCTAGGAATCTCACCCGGTTTTGTTTTTTTTTTTTTGTTTTTTCTCAACTTAATTTTGATGTACCCCATCATGGGACCCACTCGACTACACGTGACTCCATGTGACCTTATAAATGGAATGCAGAGAGTTTTCTGTGCGGACACGACACAATACATCCCAGGAGAGTAGGAGTAGGGCAACCACTGTTTTATTAAAAAAAAAAATTAATTTTTTTTTGATAAGTTTATACTAAAAATAATTTTTAAAAAATAAATAAAAAATAATTTTAATATATTTATAAATAAAAAATAGTTCAACAAATAACCCCTCAACATTTACAAACAACCCCAAACCCATTTATGTTCAATAATGGAATCGCACATAGATAAATGCACTTATGTTTTCAAGACAGGTGTTATCTCTTAAATCACATTAAGGATCGATTACCTTTATAAAATAAAAACTATTCATGATCTCAGCATTAGTTCTTAACGTTGCTCCACCAATAGCTAAGTTATCATCTTCCAATGATGATCTAGATTGACAGAAAGCCAAAAAACTATATTTGTTTTTGTCCTTGACTCCATGCAAGTTGCCAAGACTCTGGATGCATAAACAGCCATTAGTTCTGGGTAAAGGATTATGAACTTCATCTTCTTCAACCTTCTTTTTTATTCTTGGCGTACTCAAGCTCGATCTGCAAGACACCCTAAACTGCAATTCTTCAAGCTTGCTTACGTGCTATCATTCTCTTGCTAATTTAGGCGTTGGAGTATCCTCAACTTTCCAAGAACATTTGTTCTGCAGAAACTTCAGCCTAATGCCTATCATTCTCTACTTTTAGTGAAGGACGATCCATATCAAATACGGAATGATTTTGGAACTTCTTAGAGGATATGTGACTTCGATCCCGGACCCACCCATTACTCGAACAATAGCTTGGCAGATTCAGGAAACATTGCAAGGAACAATTGCAAGCAAACAAATATCGCATATAGTTGTCCAATTTGCAACTGTAATTTCTGCATGTCTAGTCTATATGTGTCCGGCTTGGCTGGCTCGCGCCTTGATCTGTTTATTGTCTGCAGACTATTTGTCTGTATCGAGCCCATTCTACACAGATTTTATCAGTCTGAAATTGGCTCATTTCTTTGTGTTGTTTCTCCAAAAAAGTGAAGTGACACATGTCAAATTGCAACCAGCATCATTTAAATTTATATTTTAAAAATATTTTTTTAAAAAATTATTATTTTTTATTATGTTAGTGTTAAAAATAATTTTTTAAAAATAAAAAATATTATTTTAATATATTTCTTTATAAAAAATATTTTAAAAATTAATTTCTACCACAATCACCGACACTTCCTTAAACTTATTACAGCCCTCACATTGCTTCAAGGTAAATGTAACTTCAGTAACTGAAGGCTCGTGTACAATTCACCATTATTAAACACAAGCTAATAATCCTTGGAACCATTATTAGAACAACGTAGCAATGGTTGTTGCCTTCCCACCAAAAATCTTGAAACTAGCAACTGGAGGTAGTTCGGTATTTATATAAGGTTTATTAGTTATTTTTAGATATTTTAGAGGTAAAAAGTCTTTTTTTAATTTGAAAATATAGTAAAACAATTAAAATAATCTTAAAATAAAAAAATACAAAAACTGACATCCAATTTATCATTTCACATTATTTTTTTTAATATTAAAATGAGCTAAAGGAAAATTTAGTATTTTTATAAATATAAAATATAATAAAAAAACAAAAAGTAGCTAGCATAAGTGAGGTGCTCATGCCTTTCAAGCGGTGAGTCCAGCGCCTCCTGCCAGTCAAAAAACAGCTTCCACCGTGTCATTAGATGTGACAATGCATCTTGTTTCTTATAAGATGACACGTGTGGTTGTTCGTGGTACAGTTCGTCGCTAACAATCTTTTTGCCCCCTACTTTTCTCTCTCCACCCTTCAAAAACCATGTTGCCCATGCAAAATTTCAGGGTTGTCCCTAATGTTTTAAGATTTCAAAGTTGATCATTATTCTTTTATTTTTATTTTTTTATTAAAATTTGATTTGTTTTTAATTACATCATTTAATCTCAAATTATGATATATTATTTTTTTCAATGTGATCTTCGTTCGTTTGATTGTTTTTTTTTTTTTTCTTTTGTTAAATTGATTTTTTTTTAATTTAACATTCAATCAAAATTTTGTTTTTATTTTTTATTTCAATTTCGATCCTCATTCTTTTTTATTATTTTTTTCTCTTTTGGGTCCCTTTGTTAATTTTATTTTCTTTTCAATTTCATCATTTCATAAAAAGTAGAATTATTTTTTATTTTTATTTTGATCCTCATTCTTTTAATTGCTATTTTTTGGATCCTTTTGTATAATTGATTTTTTTTTTAATTTTATCCTTCAATATTTGATTGGTTGAGAATTGAGCTTTTTAATTTTTCTAGATGGGGTATATCTGATTTAATGACCCGAGTCATGAGTTTAAAAAGTTAACGCGAGCTGACATTTTTTGTTTGTTTTTTATGTATCTTATTTGCAGCTTTCATCACTCAACAATGTTTTTTTTTTTATTAAAAAAAAAGCTTTGAGATTTTCTTTATTTTTCTTTTCTATTGGATTATTCCGATCGAATGGCCGAGCTACAAATTTGATGAGTTAGCTTGGATTAATGTAATCCTTATTACCCGAGTTACAAGTTTGTCACTCTAACCCAAGTTAAATCAAATCAATTTTTTTTTGTTCTTCTTTACTCAATCTCATCTTTCTGTATTTAATAAAATAAAAATAGAGTTACGTCAATATTGATTTTTATTCAGAAAACACTACTTGCGATTTACAAAGCGTCTAGGCAATGGATTTGTTTTTGGATATTGAGATTATATATATTTTTTTATTGTATTATTAAATAAATTTTAGAAAGATGATATTATAAAGGTTGTCAATGAAGCCTATTATTGAGTTGCAAGTTTGATATATTAATTTAAATTGACTTGAGTTGATTGAAGATATCATTAATATGAAAAATAAAACTTTATACGTTAAATGATTGTAAATGATTGAGTTTACAATCAAAATTTTACTTGAAAAAAAAAAAACTTTAACAGTGTCAATTGTCAGACCCGCATCCAACGCGGAGCAATCAATAACCTAGTTAAATTCTATTTCTCCTCCTGCTTCTGTCTTACATGCAAAGAAGGCTGAAGTGCGATGCATGAATAAAGGCCCTGAAGACCTGAACTATTGAGAGTTTCTGAATTACAGAAAATATTGGTAACTCTCTTCATGGAAATCTCATTCTACTCCTGCTTCATGCTCTTCTTGATGTTCTATTTCCTCTCAAAACACCTATGCAAAATCAGCAAGAACCTTCCACCGAGTCCAGGCCTCTCTCTACCAATTATTGGTCATCTCTATCATCAAGAAACCCCTCCATCAAACTCTTGCCAATCTTTCCAACAAATATGGTCCAATTCTATTCATTCAATTTGGCTCTCGTCCTGTCATCCTCGTATCATCCCCCTCAGTTGCAGAGGAGTGCTTATCTAAAAATGACATAATTTTTGCAAATCGACCTCGGCTGCTTGCTGGAAAACATCTTGGATATAACTATACCACGCTTACTTGGGCCTCATATGGAAACCACTGGCGCAACTTAAGGCGCATAGCTGCTCTTGAAATCTTATCAACCAATCGCCTGAAGATGTTCTATCATATACGTGCTGATGAGGTCAGGTTATTGGTTCATAAGCTTTTTAAAGGTTGCAGGGGTCGTGAGTTCATGTCAATTGATGCCAAGTCAACTTTTTTCGATCTGACGCTTAATGTCATTACGCGGATGATTGCCGGAAAGCGATATTATGGAGAGGATCTAGCAGAATTGGGCGAAGCAAGGCAGTTTAAAGAAATTGTGAGAGAGACCTTTGAATTAAGTGGAGCTACGAATATTGGAGATTTTGTGCCAGCATTGAAATGGATTGGATTGAATAATGTTGAGAAAAGGTTGGCTATATTGCATAGAAAGAGGGATGAATTCGTTCAAGACTTGATTCTAGAGCATAGAAAAGTTAAGAGCGAGTTTGCTTCAGATCAAGGAAGCAGTAAAACCATGATTGATGTCCTGTTAACCTTGCAAGAAACTGAACCTGAGTATTATACCGATGAAATAATCAGAGGCCTAATGACAGTAAGCTCTCCAAATCCCCAAGAAAATCACAATCTTGAATTATCTCTTCTGGTTTGAATATTTTATTTAACTCCATCAATAATATAGATCCAGTGGACCTTTTGTGCTAGTGCCGTAATTGACCATTTGAATAAAACTGGTGGCTATGCCTTTTTCTTATCGGATATTACAATTGAAACTTGCACAAGAGTTTTGATTCACAGATATTTCAAATCGTGACTACCAATTCATATTTCCCAATTAAACAAGCAAATTAATTAGAGATAACTAGTCTTTGAGATTTTTCCCGGAAAACGAGTGTTCCTTGCTTCATACATTTAAAGACGAATTGGTTGCCGTTGATATGCAAGTAAAATTCTCTCGTGATGTGGCGTGCAAGTAAAATAGCCCTTTAAGGTAGTCAATTGATGTAGCACTCAAAAGTTAACGAGGTCCATTCATCTTCGTTTTGCTTAATATTCTAACACAGGTAATCTTATCTGCGGGGACGGACACCTCAGCTGGGACCATGGAGTGGGCATTGTCACTCTTGCTGAACAATCCACAGGCCTTGATGAAAGCCCAGATCGAAATTGATACCAATATTGGTCCAAGCAAGCTCATTGAAGAATCAGACCTTCTCAAGCTTCCCTATCTCCAAGGCATCATCAACGAGACTCTCCGAATGTACCCTGCTGCCCCACTGCTCCCGCCCCATGAGTCATGAGTGATTCAGTGTTTCGAGTGGGAGAGAGTCGGTGGGGAACTTGTGGACATGAGTGAAGGAACTGGGCTCACAATGCCTAAGGCCCAAACTTTGTGGGCAAAATGTTGACCACGCCCTGCAACGGTGAATCTACTTTCTCAAACCTGACGACACTTCGTTGTTTTAGTCTATAGTTTCTCACGCTTGCAGTTTTCGGCAGAGCCTTGGGGTCGCTGCTTCAATGCTTTGAACGGGAGACGAGAGGACAGGCAAAGCAAATGGTGGACATGAAAGAGGGAGCTGGTTTACTGTGCCCAGGGCTCCACGATGAACCTTCCTTTTCAAATTGGAATTTTCTTTTTTGGTTTTTTTGCGAGGGAAAAATAAAAATATATAGCTCACGTACGCTGATATCTGAAAACTTAAGAAGACTTTCTTTTTAATTAGCATCCCCTGTGATGAAATATGTTATATATTAGTATAAAGAATCCGGCATAACTAACAATTTTTATTTTATTTTATGTCACATTTAAAATATAAAAATTAAATATAATTAAAAAATATAAGACTTTATCGTTAAATAACATTATGGTAACCTATTCGTCATGGACAGTCGTTTCAAACGATAAAATGGTTTGGAAACAAAATAAATAAATAAAAGTTAGTCGCCACCACTAATATTTAGTCGTGATTTTGATTTTAGAAACCGTTAGTTGATCCCATTGAAAAAACTTTTTAGCTCTGCCGTAGCGTTATGGAATGAGAAGGAGCAACATGATGTTGACAGAAAAAGAGTTTCTCAACTTCTTTAAAGTATTTTTTATTTAAAAATATATTAAAATAATATTTTTTATTTTTTAAAATTAATTTTTAACAGTAATACATTAAAACAATAAAAAATATAAATAAAATTAATTTTAAAAAATTAAAGATTCTTAAAAACAATATTTAGCCGTAAAACAAAGATACGGGATTAGATGGTTGGTCCAGATCTGTTATGGAAGACGACTTTGCGGGATGATCAAGATCGATTATTGATTATTAATGAATGGTAGAAACTTTCTTTCGGAACCTATCTTTTTCATTAAGGAAATATCTCCTTCCTTTTGCTTCCGTGGGCATATTGCAGAGCATTCAAAAGTCAAGGCAGGCTAAAATGTGTTCTATATCTGCTTGTTTGCAACCCTAACCAGCATAACAATCTCCGGTCTTGACAGAGCTAGTCTGTTCTTGTATAAACAGTAAACCACCATGTTCTTGCACTTTCTGCTCCTCTATTTAGTTCTTTATGTACTTACCAAACACTTCCGCAACAAGATCCAAAACCTCCCACCAAGCCCATTCCCTGCTCTCCCCATAATAGGCCATCTCCATCTCCTCAAGAAACCCCTCCACCGATCCCTATCCAAGATATCAAACAGGCACGGCCCTGTAGTACTCCTACAGCTTGGCTCCCGTCGTGTTCTTGTAGTTTCCTCCCCATCAGCTGCAGAAGAATGTTTTACCAAGAATGATATTGTCTTTGCCAATCGTCCACATCTACTTGCAGGAAAACACTTGGGCCGCAACTACACGACCCTTCCATGGGCACCACACGGTGACCTTTGGCGCAATCTTCGTAAAATCTCCTCCCTTGAAATCTTATCCTCTAACCGTCTCCAGTTGCTTTCTAGCATACGCACGGAAGAAGTCAAGTTGTTGATTCGCCGTCTCTTCAAAAACAATGATCAGATCATAGATTTGAAATCGTCCTTTTTCGAGCTCGTGCTAAATGTGATGATGAGGATGATAGCTGGAAAGAGATATTACGGTGAAAACGAGGCTGAAGTGGAGGAGGGGAGGAGATTTCGAGAGATCGTGACAGAGACTTTCCAGGTCAGTGGCGCATCAGCTGTGGGAGACTTCTTACATGTGTTAGCTGTGATAGGAGGAACGGAGAAGAGGTTGATGAAGTTGCAGGAAAAGAGAGATGGGTTTCTGCAAGAGTTGGTTGATGAGCATAGGAGAAGAATGGGGAATAACAAGAGCTGTTTTTCTAATGAGAGAAATTACAAGACCATGATTGAGGTTTTGCTAACACTGCAAGAATCAGAACCTGAGTACTATAAGGATGAAACTATCAAGGACCTTATGGTGGTAAGATCTCTGTCTTCTAACAGTGAGAACTGGGTGGCGTTAAATTTCACTTTCCAGAGACAATCTACCAAAAAAAAGAAAAAAAAGGAGGAGGAGGTGGGCTTGTCGTATAGAATGAAAAATGACGGGAAAAGTTTCTCGTTAATTTTAGTACTTTCAAGTTATTTCCTCATTTATCTGCAAGTGAGAGTCCTAGAATTAATGATTTTTTCTTCTATTTATTTTAATTTTAATTTTTATATATTGATCAAAGTGCAAGGCGCACATAATTTAGCAGCCACTGTTCATGAGAAGACCGAATTCATGCACTAATTTTTTAATTCACGTATATGCTGCAGGTTCTACTGTCTGCCGGGACAGATACTACAGCTGGGACAATGGAGTGGGCATTGTCACTTCTGCTGAACAATCCTCTAATTTTAAGGAAAGCACAAAATGAAATTGACAAGGTTGTTGGACACGATCGTCTGATTGATGAATCTGATGTGGCTAAGCTTCCTTATCTACACTGCGTCATAAAGGAAACTATGCGAATGTACCCAATAGGCCCATTGCTAGTGCCTCACAGGTCATCAGAGGAGTGTGTGGTAGGAGGGTTCCAGATACCAAGCGGCACCATGTTGTTGGTTAACATGTGGGCAATACAGAATGATCCTACAATCTGGGACGACGCAGCAAAATTTAAGCCAGAAAGGTTCGAAGGTTCCGTGGGAGTTAGAGATGGGTTCAAATTGATGCCTTTCGGGTCAGGAAGGAGGAGATGTCCTGGGGAAGGTTTGGCCATGCGCATGGCTGGATTGACTCTGGGGTCATTACTTCAGTGTTTCGAATGGGACAGGGTTAGCCAGGAAATGGTGGACATGACAGGGGGGACTGGACTCACTATGCCCAAGGCTCAGCCTTTAATGGCCAGGTGCACTTCCCGTCCATCGATGGCAAGCCTTCTTTCTCAAATTTGAAGGAGGCTGTATGCTGCTTGCTGAACAGAAGATATTAATTTGCCAAGTTTATTAGTTGTAAAAGGTCACAGTCTCTGGCCTAATATCATTTACTTTTCCTTCCATTGCAAAGTAACCGAGCTAGCCTCATATATATTTAATACATCAGCATTATTTAATATCATTACTGGGACCATTGTTTAGCTGCGATATCAGTACCTGCGATGATTTCTAACTTTATTTCACTCATGAGTTTACTTTCTTTAATTGTCAAGATTTTTTTTAGGTCTTAAAAAGTTTTGAAATACTCTAACGCTAATACCATAAAAACAAGTGTAATTTTATATTTAATTAATTGTTGAATTAGGCTGAAATTTTATCAAATTATTCTAATTACTTATTTATTTCGGGGCAACTAGCATGCCATTTGTTTTCCTTTACATGTATAAATTAGGTCTGAAGCTACTATTTCAAAATCATTTTTATTTTTCTTATTGTTTTTGGATTTTTTTTCTTATTTATATTAGAACTTTTAATTTAATTAATATTCTACTAATTAGAATGCTTTCCTTATATTTAAATAGCCTTGGAGGCTACTTCTTAGAAGAGAATTAATGAAAAAAACTTTTATGAATATATCGTAGTTCTTTTTATAATTGTTTTTACAAATAAGGGTTGTTATCTTAAACTTGAGACTTTAGTTTTTTTCTCTACAATTTAGAACTATAAAGATCGACAAAAAAAACCCTATCAACGATATATGTTGCATCAATTGATATCATTGTTGGTTGGCCTGTTTAACGAATGAAGATGGTAGCAACATCCCATTTCACAATGCAAGAGTAGACGTCAGTTAGGGTACTGAGAGGGCTCAAGAAATAGTGCAAATAATCTCCTCACAATCTTTAGATCGAGTGGAACTTTTATTATTCGAAATTGCATAACACTTAAACCATATAACAGTATAAGGAGCGGTGCAAATAAGAATCGTGACGAGAAGATGGATGTGCTCGAAGACTTACATCGAAGCAAATTAAATCCTAAATCTATTCTTGATTTTTGAATTAGGCTGAAATTTTATTAGATTATTTTAACTACCTATTTATTTTCAAGCAACCAGCTTGCTATCTATTTTCCTTTACATGCATAAATTAAGTCTGAATGTTATTATTTCAAAATATTTTTTTATTTTCCTTGTTTTTTACTTTTTTTATTTATATTAGAACTGTGATAATCCCATGAAACCTAAATCTAAACAAAATAGAAAATTAAATTCTAATAAATAAAATATTGAAGCCTACTAATAATAATAAAAATCAATCAATTAAAAAAAATGACCCCAAAAAGCTATATTTAAGAAAACAAAAACATCATGGAGTAGCATGACATGTTTATATTTAAGAAATTAATTTAATTCAAAACCAAAATTTATTTTTTAAAAAATATAAATTTAAAAAAGAATGGCAAATAAAAATACTCGAGATAATCTATGTTATTTTCAGAATTAATGAAAAATCCTATAGAAAAAACTATTGAATGATAAAATTAAAAAACTTACATGAGCTAAAAAAGAGGAAAAAAATGAACTCGAACAAATCCTAATGGATAGGGTTTTCTAATTTTGTTTCTAATTTGTTTTTGTTTATTTAAGGCTATGTTTTGAAAAGAAAGGGTTGTTTAGACATTATTTCAAATATAGTAGTAGATTTATAAATAAATACATATGTTTTATTGATTTTTTTTCTAGCACCAATTACTAAGGATATAAAGTGTTATTTGTCTTCAAATTTCATGTTGCAAAGTGTAATATTTAAAAAATTCATTGCAAAGTAAAAAAATAATCAAATTATAGGATGCATAGAGTAATTTAATCAAAAATCAATTTTAAAATTATCTAAAATAAAAAAAATAAATCAATAAAAAAATAGAAAACAAATCTAACAGATTAAAAAACTAACAGGGAATGAAATTGAAAATAAATTTTAATATTTAAAATAATTCAAATAAAAAAATATCAATTGAAGAATAAGAATCAAATTAGAAGAAAAAATAAATTGAAGGGTTATAAAAATTTAAAAGGTCAAGTGCAGGAATGAAGAAGAAGAAAAAGAGAAAGAGAGAAAGAAAAAGAACTAGTTCCAAACCAGAGGAAATTACTCCAGACATACCTCCAGGGAGGTAGGCCTTGCTATGACGAATAAAAAAACTCGAAAGAAGGTTAATTTTTGTCGCTATAAGCCAATGTAAAATGTTGCTTAAACATGAGAAAGTGGTTTATTTACTAGCACATTCAATGCATATGTCAACAACTTTTTATTTTTTACTTTTTTATATTTATAAACACCAAATTTTCCTCTAAAACCCTATCATAATCACAAAATAAAAACCAAAATAAAAATAAGAACAAGCCACGGGAGACAATGTAAGAAAATCTTGATATTAAAGACAAAGAAATCATTTTATTGTGTCCTGAAAAGTGAAATATATATAAAAAAAACTCAATTTCAATTTAAATAACTTTTTTGATTTTAAAAATAATTATGTAAGAATATTTAAAAAATATAAAAAGACGAAGCTAGCCATGCAGTTTTAAAATTACCAATGAAATTTGTGAAAAGTTGTAATTACCATTGGGAAAATAATAATTTCACTTTTGTTCGATGCCCACTTTATAGCAATTATTGCTATTAGACTGTGATGACTTGGAAACTATCGAAGAGATGCTGTCTCTTATCTAGCTGAGAATAAAAGATGATGTGACATTTGTGCTATACATATTCTTTATTACTGGTCTTTTTTGAGCCACGACAATCTTCTTGCTATTTTCTTTTCGGTTTTGTTGCTGATTCCTCATTCAGAACATATGCAGAGCAAAAAAGCTAGGCCGATATGAATTGATGGCTACTCAATTTATTTGGTCCTATGACCATTTTCTGCTTGATATTCACGGCCGTGTTTCAAAATTTAGAGATTAATCCATGGCCATTTTTTTCCACTTCTGAAAGAACTGCTTTCGGTAATTTATGGTCGTCTCTTAGTGTAGGTGGCCTTTGGATGTCGACACATTTCAACTCAAATTCAAATCTAGACAAAGGTCGAGCTAGCATGATTGTTTCTTTGGCAGACTTGATCAAAGGTATATACTTTAACAAGCTTCAACTGCGTTTCTTTTATAATCCACAGATAGCTTCATCAAGGCACAGGGGTTAACGTAATACTCCTTCGAACGACAAGGAGATTCGCCATTGGCAAATTGATCATGGCGACACTATTTCTCTATTTTCCTGTTTTTTTAGCCTTGTATATGATCACAAGACACCTCCTAGACAAGATCCAAAACCTCCCGCCTAGTCCATTCCTTTCACTCCCGATCATTGGCCATCTCTACCTGTTTAAGAAGCCAATTTACAGGACCCTGTCCAATATATCCAATCGATATGGCCAGCTCGTTGTCTTGCTACGACTCGGATCCCGTCGAGTCCTTGTTGTCTCATCCCCCTCAATAGCTGAAGAATGCTTTACCAGAAACGACGTTGTCTTTGCTAACCGCCCTCGTCTACTCATTGGAAAACACCTTGGTTACAACTGTACAAACCTGTTTTGGGCATCCTACGGTGACCACTGGCGAAACCTTAGAAAGATCGTGTCTATTGAAGTCTTATCTGCATATCGCCTCCAGATGCACTCTGCCACACACCTAGAGGAGGTAAAATGGATGATCGGCTGGCTCTTTCGTAATCAGAACCAGGTGGTGGATATGAAGAAAGCATTCCTCGAACTGACTCTGAACATCATCATGCGGATGATAGCTGGAAAGAGGTATTATGGAGACGATGTTTCTGATGTGGAACAAGCACAAAGGTTTCGTGCGATTCATGCTGAGATGTATACGCTAATTGGCCAAACCATAATCGGAGACTACGTACCATGGATTAAATCAAAGAAGATGGAGAAGAGATTGATAGAGTGCCGAGTGAAGAGGGACAGTTTCATGCAGTGCTTGATCGAAGAACAAAGGAGAGTACTTTTGGAGAGTGATTGTTGTGGTGAAAGGAAAAGGACTATGATTCAGGTTCTGCTTTCATTGCAAGAAACCGAACCTGAGTATTACACGGATGATATTATCAAAGGGCTTATGCTGGTAAGATCTGTGATCATTTGCTCGATTTACATAACATTCTCATCAACAGGGTAATTAGACAATAATTCAAAATCCGCCCGTACTCTATATTGGGAATCGTCAAACTTAAAATGACTGCGATCTGATGAAAAAATTATCTTCTTTTATTAGTCATTTTGTAATGGGAATCATTGAAATTAAGATGACAGTGGAATGTGATCGATAAACATAATAAAGCGACAACGCTGTGCAGCTTTTTAAACCATGGTGGATGAAATCTGCTGGACTTGTAGTGTTGTATTACTAAAATATTCAAGTAACCGCAATACACAGGTCATAATAATTTCACAGCCATTATGGATTTGGTAGATCACTTGATGGTAATTCGGTTTGCGTCGCTTTTGTCGACTCTCTAACTACTACTGATCATCACAACATCTTGTTTCCGAGTGTAGGTGCTCCTATTTGCAGGAACAGACACTTCATCTAGTATAATGGAATGGGCACTTTCACTCCTGCTCAACCATTCGGAAGTCCTCCTGAAGGCTCAAAAAGAAATCGACGAGTATATCGGACCTGATCGTCTAATTGACGAAGCCGATCTTGCCCAACTTCCTTACCTCCGAAGCATCATAAATGAAACACTAAGGATGTACCCACCAGCTCCACTGCTAGTACCTCATGAATCATCAGAGGAATGCCAGGTTGGAGGGTTCCGCATTCCTCGTGGCACTATGCTATTTGTGAACATGTGGGCCATACACAATGATCCTAAAATCTGGTTGGACCCAAGGAAATTCAGGCCTGAGAGATTTAATGGCCTGGAGGGGGCTAGAGATGGTTTTAGGCTGATGCCTTTTGGGTATGGCAGGAGGAGCTGTCCTGGAGAAGGCTTGGCCTTAAGAATGGTGGGGTTGGCATTGGGCTCGCTGATTCAGTGTTTTGAGTGGCAGAGAATGGATGATAAATCGGTGGATATGACCGAGAGGCCTGGTTTCACCATGGCAAAGGCCCAGCCATTGAAAGCCATATGTCGGCCACGCCCAAGCATGCTCAAACTTTTTTCTCAGTAAGTATTCAGGGTATTGTATTTAAGAGTATGATAACTTTGGGTGTTTTAATTTGTCAAGTATATTTTATCTGAAAAAATATTAAATTAATATTTTTTAATGGTTTTTTATAATTTTTTATATGTTAATGTAAAAATTAAAAAATAATTATTTTAATATATTTTTAAATAAAAAATACTTTTAAAAAACAATACCTGTACATTCTGCCATGACTCCTGTTTAACACGAAGACAGCGGTCTAGCCACATGTGTTGCTTTGTGAATGGAAAATAAATTGCCCGTTAAATCGTAGATCCGGGCATGCATGGCCCATGTTATTAAAGATAAAATGCTTTATTAACGACGGGAACCAGCAATAATACGTGCACATGCATCATAGAGAAAGGAGGATGATAAAACAAAATGGCTGCCTTTGATTTTAAAGCGTATTTCACAGTGTGGTTGCGGGTGCTTTTTAAATAATTTTTTGTGTCAAAATACATGTCAATGATTTTTTTTTTATTTTTTAAAAATTATTTTTGATATCAGCATATTAAAACGATTTAAAACATACAAATCATATATTAAATTTTAGTAAAAAAATTTTTTTAATTTTTTTGGGAACGCAACCACAGCTACATTCCCAAACGTATCCTTAGTCTCTTGTCGCTCAGCCTGTTTCTTACCCATTCTGGATGTGTATAGCAAGCAATGTGGACAAGAAATTGGAGGATTGTGATTTGCAGTACGATCAAACAGTATGTGATGTTTTTTCGTCAATGAAATTAGGCCTTCTCTTGTCTTTGTCGCCTTCTGGTTGGGTCTTGGTGGAGATATGCAATGTCACGCAAGTGCATCAGACGACTCTTTTGGCATCCTTAGCGTATACCTAGATTTGGCGTGGCTAATAAAAAACATTCCAAAGGGGAAGTTGATTTTACTGTGGAGATTGACACTCTTTACTATTCATTAAATCATTAAAATAATGGAGTGATGTTTATGATCTTTTAGTTACAAAAAAAAAATTGATTGTCTACGTGATGTAATAGTTATTATTGATTTGTTTAGAAGTATTTTTTTTCACTAAACATTTTAATAAACAATAAAAAAAAAACTCCAAAAATAAAAACAATTAATAGTTTTTTCCATTATAAGTGGCTCGTGTCGTTCAAATATAATTGGTTTATTATCAATGATCCTTTCTTTCCCTCTCATTTCTCTCTTCTACTTCGATAAATACACAATAATCTTCATTGTTATTGGTATTTCAGATTCAATCTTTTTAGTTTTAATATTTGTATTTTTATCATTTTTCATTTTTGATAAAGCTTTATTTGTTTTTAATTTAACCATTGATTTTTAATTTGTGTGTGTGTGTATTCAATTCAGTCCTTCTACTTTTAATTTTTAATATTTTTCCTTTGCTCTCTTGTCAAAAAATTTATGGCTTTTGATAATGATAATAATAATAATAATAATTGTGACAACAACAACAACAACACTAATAGTAATACTACTCATAACGATAATAATGATAATAGTAATAATAATAGTTTATTATGATAATGATAGTGGTGATAATGATAAAAAAAATTGATAATAACAGTAATGATAGTGATAATTGTGATAATAATGGTAATAATAATAAAAATGATATAAATGGTGGTGGTGGTGATAGTAGTGATAATAGTAGTAGTAATAATAGTTTGTTATAATAATAATAATGATGATGATGATAATAATAATAATAATAATTGTAATGATGGTAACAATAACAAAAATTATGGTTATAATAATAATAATAATAATATAGGGAAGAAAAAGAAGAAGAATGATAATAAAAATATTAATAATAGTAGTAACGATAATAACAATAATAATGACAATAGTAATAGTAACCATAATAATAATAGTGATGATGATAGTGGTAATGGTTGTGAAAGTAATAATAATACTACTGCTACTACTAAATAATAATAGCAATGGTAGTGTTAGTAATAACAACAACAACAATAATAATAATAATAATAACAACAACGATAATAGTTTTAATAACAATAGTGATAATAATAATAATAATGATGATGATATTACTTATTAATAATAGTAGTAATGGTGATTTTGATATCTATTCTTTGAATTGCTGTTTTTTAAAATTATTTGGTATGATTGAAATTTTTTTTTTTTAATTTTATCTTTTAATATTTAATTTATTGAGAATTGAATTTCATAATTTTTCCTAAATTGGATGCTTTGGATTTAATGACTCAGGTCATATGTTAAAAAAATTAACACATTTTTTTTAAAAGGCTTTATAATTTTTTTATTTTCTATTGAATTATTCTAGTTATATAATTTGGACCTTGAGTTTGACGGGATATCTCGTATTGACTTAACTCTAATTTTTCATATATTTTTTTAATGTCATTTCAATACCTAAATATTATAAAAAATCGCTTGGCTCTGCATCCAAGCGACGGCACCCAGGACAGTTCATGTGCTTGGACACAAACCTGTCATTTAAGGCTGATTGTGGTCTTAGTACTAATCATTCACATTGTGCCATCCATACGATTTTATTTTTATTTTAGATGATAATGTGGGAATCAAATCTGTGTACCATCCGGATCCATAGTTAGTCTCTTCTTCCGATTATTCTCTGTTTAGTACTTCTTCACTTGTACCATGACCATCAAAAACTGAAGCTGTTCATTTCGTTGTGGTTATTGAGCGTTGTGTTATAGACTGCGTAAGGATCGTTCCTTCGATTCATGGATATTTATGACTCCCTTTTTGTTTTTTAAATCAAAATTAAACGACAGGGAATTGGCTACCATGTGGCAATAAAAGCAAGAAATCTACAAAAAGTACCTCAAACATCATCTGCTTCCACGCATGTTACCTTCATTAGCTCAAGTCAATGGCCATGAGCTGAGATGCCACGGCCTACATGGCTACAGGCTACAGCCATGAGATGTTCATCGTTGCTTTTTTTAAGACAATGAGAAGTCAACATGTGCCTTGTCTCGCATCGCTCGTTGTGCTGGATGGCATGAATTCCTTCTTCCATGAGGAAAAAGAATGGTGCTCATCGTCCTTCTTTCTGTTAACATTTTCTCGTGGGCCTTAATTTCTGCTGCAATTTCTATCATATCCCATTCATCCACGTGATATACAGTGTAATATTATTATTATTATTATTATTATTATTATTGTTATTATTCCGATTAGGAGTTTTCATTGATTATTAATCTTTATTTAAATACAATTTCCTCTCTTCCATCAATTCTCACAACCAAACAATTTCTACCAGCTTATATCATAGCTACTGATAAAACTTTATTTCTTCAACTTATACATGGCATGAGAGAAATCAAGAGAGAGATGCAAAAAAAGGAAAGATAAAAAATATCATTAACTCATAAATCTTTAACCAAGAACCAACAAACTGCAAGAAAAATCAATTAACTTTCAAAAACCAAGAAATAATGAATTATTATAGGCAAATTAAGCAAAGTTTAACATTCTTGAATAAAAATAGATGCAAAGAACACACCTGAATAGTCTTAGAACTCCTTCAGCCTAGCCTTGTTGATCGAATCACATTGCATATTTTATTTCCTTGTGAGTGTATTGAACAACTCACCTGCAAACTACTTTGACTCTTTCATCACATAAATTTACACAGACTCTTCAAAACTCTATCCTTAATAATATGAGATTCATCGATTGAGTTATTTATGAAAAATTAAAGTTATTTATCTTTAAAAATATTAACATTCATTACTAAAGATAGGAGATTCTTTAACTATGTTATTTATGAAAAATTTGACATCCAGTTTAAAAAGAGAAAACTCGTCGGCATAATTCTTATTTAAAAAATAAATATTTACACATAAATGTATGAAAAAGAGGTAACTATACAGTTTTATAAAATGATAATAACATGTTTTGAAGCCGATAAAAATAAAATAAAATCACAATAAAGTTAAAAAATGCATGAGTTAAGAGTTACTGATTTTTGAAAATGGATTTTTTCACACATGAATATGTAAATAGGCAACATCAAGGTTTTTCCAAATGAAATGAAAGCTATTGTAAATCCAGTAAAAGTAAAATAAAAAATGCATGAGTTAAAATTTGCTGATTTTTTTTTTTAAAATTTTTTTCACACAAATATGTAAAAAGGCAACATTAAATGAAGCCATTCAAAATAAAATAATGATAAATAAGCCAGGTATAAAATGATAAAAATATCATATATATATATATAATTATTTAAAAAAAAATCTTGAAAATTATAATTTTGCCGGAGTTACAGTAAAAATAATTGGCAAAATTTATAATTATACCCACCTTTTTTTTTAGAAAAACACCATTTCTTTTAGTACATATATAATAATTTATTAAAAACATAATACAACTCTTTATGAGATAATTTTTTTTATAAAAAAACTAGCTATTTTAACTAAAATTCAGCCAAAAAAACATAGAGAACAGATTTATGCTCTCAAAGCAATTTCAAAGTTATAATTTCTTGTTTCTTCAAAGTTCCGTAAAAAAAGCCAACCAATTTATCGCGCGTCAATACATGATTGGCTATATAATATCCTACTGCAATGATCATCTATTACATGAAACCTACTCTATAATAACCATCATTAAAAAAGAAGAAGCCAGTAGCACATAAAATCATAAATCCACCATCCTAACAAATTCGCATCGGACTTCACCATATCGGAGATTAAGGTCACCCCTGTCTGCACCTCTCCACTCCACTCCACAACGGAATATTCTAATTTAAAACGGAATTTCAAAAAATGAGTTCGCCACCTGGAGGAGAGGATTCTAAAGACGACGAAAAAGACGAGGAAGCAAACCGTCTGTTGCCGTTATCATCCTCATCACAATCTCAATCGTTACAAAGCGAGGATTATTCCGATGAAGTAGCATTCGAAGCGCGAGAGAAAATCGTGATCGTTGACGTGGAAGGACCAGACTCAATAGACGCCGTTGATTATGTCCCACCATTCTCATGGAGAAAACTCTGGTTATTCACAGGACCTGGGTTCTTAATGAGCATAGCGTTTTTAGATCCAGGGAATTTAGAAGGGGATCTTCAGGCAGGGGCGATTGCTGGGTACTCGTTGTTATGGCTCTTACTGTGGGCAACAGTCATGGGGTTGTTGATCCAGATGTTGTCAGCTCGTGTTGGGGTCGCGACGGGGCGGCACTTGGCGGAGTTGTGTAGAGATGAGTATTCGAATTGGGCTAGGTATATTTTGTGGTTTATGGCGGAGGTGGCACTTATTGGTGCTGATATACAGGAGGTTATTGGGAGTGCTATTGCTATTCAGATTTTGAGTAATGGGTTCTTGCCTCTTTGGGCCGGAGTTCTAATTACGGCATCGGATTGGTATGTGCTGTATTGAATTGTTTGTGGTTTATAATTTTTGGTTTTTGCTGGATTTAATCTTGGATCCAAATCCTATTGTTTTCTTTTCCATGTTTTTTTTTTATGATTTTGATAGGTTTTATAGAATTTGGTTTGAAATAAACTGATAATTTCGGATCGAGTTATATTGTCTTCGTTGTGAAGTTGGGCATCAAGTCAACATTGCTCGTTAATTGTCGTTCTTATCTTTTTGGATAATTCTCTGATGCTCGTTTGTTTTTAGTTCTGGAAGACAGTAGTTAATATTTGCACTTGTTTGATGATTTGTTTTATTAACTGGGGTTTTTTGTTCTCTTTTTTGTGTGGACAGTTTCATGTTTTTATTTCTAGAGAATTATGGAGTAAGGAAGTTAGAAGGTGTTTTTGCGGTTCTGATTGCGACAATGGCTTTATCATTTGCCTGGATGTGTGGTGATGCCAAGCCAAGTGGAAAAGAACTTTTAAAGGGTAAGAATTTTATTTGGTAGAGGAAGTGAAAACTCTGCTGTTCAGTGTTTGGATTTTGTTTCTGTGAATATCTTCACTGGCTGCACCCATTCTTCTGATTGATTATGATCCTTCTTGTAGGTATTTTAATTCCAAGACTTGGTTCAAAGACAATTCGACAAGCTGTGGGTGTGGTGGGTTGTGTCATAATGCCGCACAATGTGTTCTTACATTCTGCTTTGGTACAGTCTAGAAAGATCGATCCTCAAAAGAAAGCCCAGGTTCAAGAGGCACTGACTTACTATTCAATTGAGTCCTCAGTAGCTCTTTTTGTCTCTTTTATGATAAATTTGTTCGTTACAACCGTGTTTGCTAAGGGGTTTTATGGTACTCCACAAGCCAGTAGTATAGGACTAGTTAATGCAGGGCAGTATCTCGAGGAGAAGTACGGTGGAGGACTCTTTCCAATTCTTTATATCTGGGGTATTGGCTTGTTGGCTGCTGGACAAAGTAGTACAATAACTGGCACCTATGCTGGGCAATTTATCATGGGAGGTTTTCTCAACCTGCGTTTAAAGAAATGGACGAGGGCATTGATAACACGGAGTTTTGCTATTATCCCAACTATTATTGTTGCCATCATTTTCAACACATCTGAAGCTTCTTTGGATATTCTGAATGAGTGGCTTAATGTGCTCCAGTCGATGCAGATTCCTTTCGCACTTATCCCTCTTCTGACCTTGGTAGCCAAGGAGCAGGTCATGGGGGTATTTAAAATCGGGCCTATTCTTGAGGTAAACTGTTGACTCACATTTCTAGTAAGTTTTGTGTTGTCTGTGCTGTCATGTGTGATACATTGGTAGCTGTCACGGTTGAAATAGAACCAGAGAAGTTCCATGTTCAATACCTGTTGTTCTTCATGTCAGAACATCAGGCTACAGAGGTCTTGGTTCCTATAAATTGGTTTTTCAATACCATTTTAACAGTTATAGTATTGCATCTGCAGTTTGATTTGCGGAATATATTGCCAAGGGCTTCCAGTTGCACAAAATGCAAAGTCCCTCTATGTAAATAGAAAACCAAATCAGCAAGAAGATCTGTTAGTCTAGAGACTATGCATTAACTTCATAAATTAAGAAACCAATTTTTCATATTTTCTCCTCTATCTGCTATGTAGTTCTAGCATTTAGATTGCCGGCCATGACAAATCTATCATTTCATGTAGTTTAAGACTTCTTATAATCTTCTCAAGCTGCAAACGACCTTTCAATTGTTTACTAGCACCTATGTGCTTTCAGCAAATTTTTATTTTGTGTGTCTGAAAATGAGTATAAATGAGATCAATCATCTTCTATATAAAAGATGATTACCAATTGATACAAACTTTTGCATCGTTGTTTCTGTATCTAATGTTCTGCTCATTTATATTGTAGAGACTGGCGTGGACTATTGCTGTCCTGGTTATCCTGATCAATGGGTATCTTTTGATTGATTTCTTTATATCTGAAGTTAAGGGCTTGCTCTTTGGCTTTCTGATCGGAAGTGGCACGGTTGCATATGTATCATTTATCATTTATCTTGTTTCTCGTTGCGGTACAAGTCCTTCTAATGGGCTCAGCTTAGAACTATCGGAGAGGATTACTTGCAATGGAAATTGAGTTGGTGCAGTTTGCAGAAACCTCAGACCATTAGAATAATGACAGTCATTCAGAGGCTGCCATGTGATATATATAATACGAGATGACATGTCCACGCGCTGCCGCGGACTTATAAAACAAATATACTTGATAGTGTTATAATTGTAAACCAGCGCTAGATAAGTAATAGAAATTAAAGGTATAATGGAGCAAATATTTCATGACGGAAAAAAAAGTTGTGTTGGTGATTAAAAACTTAGAGACTGAACAAAATGATTTGTAGCAATCTATAGTGTTTTGTGAGGAAAGATACAGTGCTTTCGCCACATGATTTAGCTTTTCAGTTAATAAAAAGCAAAAAAAATTACAAAGCTAAATTCTCAACCAACTTAATATTAAAAAAAAAACCAACAAAGATAATTTTGGAAGGAAAAAAAACCCATGAGAAAAAATGTTGCAAAGATTGACAATGTTTTGCGAGGAAAACTATAGCGCTTTTCCCAATAAAATAAAATAAAAAACCATTTAGAGAAATATTGTAGCAATTCACGGTGTTTTTTGAGAAAAACTACAATGCTTTCCTCATATGTTTTAGCTTTATTGTAATATAGTTCTTAACCAACTCAATATTCAAAAAAAAAAATCGACAGATAATTTTGGAAAAAATCATAAAAAAATCACGTGAGAAAACACTGCAACAATTCACAGTATTTTAAAGAAAAAAAATTACAAAGCTAAATTCTTAATCAGCTCAATATTAAAAAAAAAATCGACAGAGACAATTTTAGAAAAAAAATAACAAAACAAACACAAAAAAAAATCATGTTGAAACACTGTAGCAATTCATAGTGTTTTATGATGAAAGCTACAGTGCTTCCTCACGTAATTTAGCCTTATTTGTAATGACTTATAATTGTAATTTACAAACAACTCAATATTAAAAAAATAAAATTGAAAAAAATAATTTGAAAAAAATTATAACAAAAAAAAACCATGCGGAGAGATACTGTAGCAATCCACAATGTGTTATGAGCAAAGCTACAATGCTTTCCCCGCATGATTAAACTTTATTACAAAGTTAAATTCTAACCAACTCAATATTAAAAAAAATAAAATCGACGAAGATAATTTTAGAAAAAAATATTACAAAAAAAAAACACAAAAAAACTGGAAAAAATCATATGAGAAAAAACTGTATCAATCTATAATGTTTTGTGAGGAAAAACACCATTTAGAGTGTTGTATAATGACACATTGAGATTCTTTCAACAAGTAAAATTCACATTTATGTTTGGAATCACTAACCTTGGTGCATACATAAAGCAAGTGTACAATGTCAAACAATCAATGTAGCAGGTCCCCTCAACAATTTCGCTCAAAGAAGCCGGATGGTCATGTTCCTACCATCAACCACGTAAGAACATTCTTTTCTCTGTTTTGGTGGTTGAAGGGCCACAGTTTTAGCAAGAAGATACGCTGATAAGCGTGCCTTGTTTACCCCTACGAAATGCTAGGATGAGCTTGTTAGTTTATTTTTTTGACGTGACAGTTTATCTTGTACGATAGTCAACCTAGCACTGTCGGTTCCTGAAAGGAACTGATAAATACAACAGAATGAGTTGAACCTTTTTTGACCTGTACATATGGACCGTACTTCATTTCTGCAACTTTATTGCCCATCATTATTGTCTTTTCTTTTGATCTTGCTTCTTATGATTTGCAGTCATACAAACTCAAATCTGTTTAAGAAGATTCTTACCTTGAACACAACTAACATGAGAAAATCAACTTATAATGAGGGAGAATTGCTGTGTTTTAGCTGGGTTGCATATTCCGATATTAATGCAGTTGTGGAAGAACAGATGGGGTTCCATAAGAACATCATCATGGTGAAATTTCAAAAAAAAAAAAAAAATTGTTTTGGACCAGAAAATGCCATATGCAGCCGGTGGTATCTGTCCTTTCTACCTTCTCTTTGGACGAATGTCATCTTCCTTTCTTTGAGGCCACGTTTTGGACAACCAAAGGGAGTTTCATTAATTTGTTTAAAGGATTGTACACAAGCAGCTTCTTCCTCAACGACTAATAAATTAGGTGGTCGGTGCAGTATTCAGTTTTCCCCAAACGCAACATTACAATTTTACACTGTGTGCTTAAAGAGGCCGTGTGTACCTGTGGAAATGGGTTTGGTTGATTAATTGCTATTTTTTGTTATTGTAGTTAAAATAATGTTTGTTTAATTTTTTTTTTTGTTTAAAATTATATTTTTAATGTATTTGAATTGTTTTGATGTAAATATATCAAAAATAAATTTTAAAAATAAAAAAAATATTATTTTGATGTATTTCTAAATAATAAACGCTTTAAAAAACAACTTTTATTACAATAACAAACAGGCTCTAACAAACTATGCAATCATCATTGATTACTCTAGCATGACACCGGGTATTTTTATTTTTGGAGGAGTCCAGAGTTGTAGCATCTTTTCTATATTTATAAAAAAAAAATTAAATCTTTTTTTGTAGGGAAAAAAAAGAGGAAAGAGTTTGGCATGATACTTGAAAAATTAGCATGCCCAAGAGTCCGTCTGACTTGGTTTTCGCAAATTGATCATGGTTACTTTCGTTGCTTCTATTTTTAACTTTCTATTTTTTTTACCATGGTGCTGGTGTCACTGCAGGATGCTCAGTACATCTCGGATCTTTTCCTTCGCCAGATAATGATTTTGTGCTCTGGGGACAACTATCGTACCACCAACCTCTATAAATGTCAAGTCAGCTATTGAAGCTCTGTAAGTGAATCGGTCATTCTGCACATTTAAAAAGCATATGAGAAGGTCATGCTATGCAATGCAAAGGAAACAAAAGTAGAAAGAAAGGATCAATAGCATTAACAAAAAAAAAAAACCAATGACATTGTTTTTTAATGTACCTTGTGATAATATGGATCCATGCAAAGAACTTCCTTGATTATCTTTCTATTTTCATTAATTTATTCTTCAATTGATCTAATAGCGTTTGCGAGAGGCGGGAGCCGCTGAATTTGAAGCGGCATTTGGCCAAAGCTGAGAAATAAAAGGTTAAGGCGTGTTAGAAGGCAAAGAATAAATGACAAAAAACAATGTAAAGGATCAGAGTGAAGAGTAGACAGTGCATTGATCCTTGTATGGGAGAAGCTCAGAAATCTCTAGATTAAAATACCATAGGGACAGCAGTGCCAATGAGGTTAGGATTTCCTTAGAAATAAAGAAAATAAACGAAAGTGAGAAAAGGAAAAATAAGGATTTCCTTAGAAAAAAAGCAAATCAAATGTTAGATTGCAAGGAAAATTACAAGAAAAGAAAAGAAAAGAAAAGAAAAGAGGTGGACAACAAACAAGCAATTGAAAATTATCTGACCTGACAACAAATAAGCCATTGAAAATTATTTCCTTACAAATGTTACGTGACAAAAATCATGATAAAGAATTATCTGACCTGACAACAAACAAGCAATTGAAACTGCTTGTTTCATCATTTAGTTTCGGCACCCAGACGTGACACAGCTGAGCACGGAGGGATGCATGGAAGATGTATTTCTTGATGTTATTGATAGAAAACACCATTGACTCAAAAATTAAAAATGAGAAAATGTCAGACGCAATGATCATAACAAAAATACAAAGTGCAGGTTATGAACTCCCCAAACATCGACAAAAACGACAAAAACCTCATAAGTTTTGTCTTAGCTTAAATATGCAGTAGCCTGCATCCATTGATAAATCAAGATGAAAGGCAATGCTATTTTTGGCCTGAGCAATTCTCGAACAACATTATTTATCAAACACCCTTTCTCCTTCAATTCTCATAACAATTCTTTAAAAGTTTGACTGTTAGCAATAGTCATATCATCCCATTAAACTCACTTAGGATGGCAATCCCACAACAACTATCTGTTCCCATCATGTCTCTTTATGATTGAACCTAATAACATGCTAAAAAGGAACATTGCTCCTATAATATATGGTTCTATGAGCAATAGAAAGGATGCTCCTCAATGATAAAAAATGACAACGAAAATAACTTGGACAATAAAAAATATGGACAATCAGTTAGCCTTACAGTTAGTTTCCCACCACATTAAAAATGTATAAAATAAAAAATATGGTTCTTTCTTTTCTATTGCAACCAAAACATGTATATATCTATACATATACACACCCCTTATAAAAAAAAAACCAACAAACAAAAGCTTCCTCAAGCTCAAACTAAAAAGATAAAAACATAATAACTTAATTCCCAATTTAATTTTTTTATCCTTGCACGCGCGCGCGCGCACCCTCTTTCTATGACGTTTGTTTAACAATCATATGTGCTTTGAAAACAGGAATACAATAATATACAAAGTGGTGACACTTAACAGGAAAAGAACAATATGTTGAGCCAACATATTTTTTTTTGGTAAATGCTAAGGTAGTGAACCACCTGCTCCAACAGAAAAACTTAACACATAATAATTTAATTGCCAGTTTCATTTTTTATCCTTGCATGATAACCTTAGAGGTAGGAAATCGGACATTGCATTTCTTTTCAGCACTTGGTTTAATTCTTGGTTTCAGTTGATATTTGTCATTTTTAATAATACATTGGAAATATCTATGCTCATGGTTTGATGATGAACTTGATAGCTGCACTTTTTCAACATAAGGAGAAACAGATCCTTGTGGAGCTTTATATTTTGGAAAGGCATGCCAAATTATGGAGATGTATTTTTTAAAAAATTATTAAAATATTACTGAAAGAAACTTAATTTTTTATGGAGAACCACAACATGATATTGTTTGCGAAAAAACTACATATTGGTATCAATTTAGTGCCTCTTATCGGTTTCCCTTCTTATATGACTTGGTGGAAAGTGCATGCATCCCTTCTATTGTATAGAGTGAAAGAGACCAGCCACTTATTAGACAATAGAGGATGGGTAGGATAGTTGAGCAGGATATGATAGAAAGGATAGCATTGGTAGAATACTGGGACTAGATAAGTTTAACTTTTAGAACGTACACATGTTCTTGCATATAAGACACCTGGTTGCATAAAAAAAATCCAACATTTGGAAAACTTGAATATATTACCATGTAAAGGTGGACAGTTTCTCTTGATTATGGTATAGTCCCTAACTCTCACAATCTGATTCTCATTTCTAGCCATTCCTTGAATTTCTCCACTTGCTAAAATCTAATGTGATGTCATCTCCATCTAATATCACCTTTTGATCTGTCATAGTCTCATACATCAAAGAATTAAGCATGATAATCCTTGTAAAGGCTGCATTATCTAGTCCAAATGAATGGCAACTTCATGAAAGTAATCCAAAGCCTAAATGTGCAACCAAGAAAATTCTAACCAATAACAATCCTCTATATTGCCCCTTATGACTGTTGCCTTGATCTTTTCATAGCAAGGGTATCGTGCAAGTAGGCAAAGATTTAGCCACATTTCATTTCATTTCAATGCAAACATTTAACTCATTTAGATTACCAGAGTCAACTAATGAAATAATCATGCTCTGAAGCTTAATCTTAAAACAAAGTTGATTTCCCAGCATCATTAAAGTTAACATGCATTGACAGCAATAAAAAAACATGTTTTTTAATTCTCAATCACCATAATTCTTTTATAACCTCAATCTTCAGTATAAAACACATACCTCAACCCCTCCTCCCTAGCTGACCACTTTTGTCAGTTATATCCATCAAAAGCATACCTACATAACCATGAGACTGGTAGAAGAATCCCGTAAAATTCATAATGATGCTCTTATCCACACTGTGCATTATAATTTCAGAACCACATTTCTTTACTCAAAAGTAGCTTCTCAAATTAATTCATAAGGGTTCATGGCTCTTGATCATCCAATTCTATTGATCAATCCCTTCATCAATGAAAATCTTAACAAAAAAAGGATCATTAATCTCTCAACCCAAACCTAAATAGATTAAAAAGATTATAAAATGACCCAATTCACTAAATTTTCAAAATCACAAATATAACTTGACAGCTTTGATTGCTGCCCAAAATATAGAATCTAGGACACAATAATTCTGCACACACATATCCAGCGAGTCTTCTATTAATCCCAACTAAAAAAAGAGCAGGCTTTTCTTCCCTGCAGTTTACCAACTCTGCTAAACTATTTTGTGCTACCATTTTATGGAATAAGACTGAGGTCAAACACCCCAAACACACACATAAAAAAAACGAATCAGGGGAGATTGGCAGAAAAGGAGGTGCTGGAATGGTGATGTTTGAAAAAGACTCTAGACCAAGTATAAGCTTTGAAAAAGTCTCTGTGTGAAGGAAAAACAAAAAAAAAAATATGTACAATTCATTACTCCAGTCTCACAGCTTGTCTCTAATCTATATTTCATAACACATGCTTGTTGCATCTAAGTCTAAAGTCTAAAAGCAAGCCATAACATTAAGAAACCCTTATTATGAGCAAGGCAATCTTCATTGGCCATATTACATTTTTAAACGTAGGCTAGCATCATGACCGTCTTTTAAAAAAATGACATGACAACCAAACAACCGAGATTTCAAGAAGATATATATGTAGATAACATCAAGCGAGCCTATATAAATGCACACAAATCCAGCTTATGAGACAGAAATGGTTGAACCAAAATCTCGGTGTAAATAATGAACAAAAAACAAATTAATGGATTCGAAGCACTGACAATTCACATAGACATGGCAATGACACATTTAACTCAGTGGTGCACTCTCCAACATTCAAAATAAGATGGCTGGTTGAAAGCCTCTCATCCCAAACAATGGAAGGACAAAAAACATAGAAATCAAAGGTAGCACAGTAACCACACTGGTCATGCCTAATCTTAATTTAATGACGACCCTAAACCAAGATTAAAGATCAAACCTCTTGCACAAAAACAATCACAACCAATCCAACGAATTCCATGGATTGCTTGTCCTTCACACATAGCAGGGGTAAAAAGGAAAGAAACACAGAAAAGCTGACACGAAGCAAGAGGTGATAAACAGATAATCAAACAGTTAGTGGACAAGGCAAGTGTTCCCACCCCAAAAAAAAGCAAAAAAAAAAAGACAGGCAAAGAACAGAACATAAGCAAGAAAAAACAGAAGATGAAGCATCTGATGACCAAATAAAAAAAGAATCAAAGACCACAAACATAGCCAAGCAAGCAATACAAAGCCACCAAGAAAAGGCAACCCATAAAAAACAATAGAGAACGATAACCCACCTGCAAAACCAAGATAGACGCAGCAAATGAAAGGATGAGAAGCTTTGCAGGGCGTCAGAAAACCTGTAAAAAAAAAGGATGCATAAGAAAAGGCATGGTCAAAAGATAATGAAAAAAAAAAAGAAGCCAAAGAGCACACACCAAGAAAACAAAACTGAGAGGGCAACAACAGGAGCCCAAGCAGCAAGAAAGAATGCAGGGAAAACCACTAAGAATTTTTTTTGTTATATATACCCCAACTGATGTGAAAGTATGAAAGAAATCAAGGACACAGGCTGAGCAAAAAATACCAAAAAAAAGCCCACACTGGGCATAATGAAATGACAACAGAAGCACAAAAGCCACTAATGCCAAACCAAGAAAAGAAACCGAATGGAAAAAAAAAAAAAAAAAAACAGAACCTGGTTACATCAAGACATGAGCAGAAATTAAGCAAGAGAGATCAATAAACTGGCAAGGCAGATTGAAAAGTGCCCTGTGCTGAACAGAGGGCCAACGTAGGTGAAAGTAGGCTGTGTATTAATGCACAATGATGGTGTTCTCTCAAACCTGGGAAAAAGCAGCCCCCACCCTAGCTCCATCCCAACCAGTCCTCACTAGTCATGCTAGAGCCACCAACAGAACTAATCAACCGATCAACACAAAGCCCATCCAACAGCAAAGACTGATAGAACCAAGCAATAAACAGAGCACCCAACACCAACCCATGAGCCGAGAGCCACATCCCATGCTCTAAAAGAATCCAAACCCTCTAATAACCCACCCCAACCATACCAAGCAGAAGGAACTGGCGACCAAAAGAAGAGAACTCAAAGAACTATTACAATATACAGTGATATCAGTATAGATGAACAATTTTTTTGCCATACTAAGTTTTTTTTGTTAATGACTTCAGTCACCATTTTTTGATGCTTTCTAATAATGGGTTTGGTTTAGCACACATGAACTTTTCAGGCATATAGGAATCAAAGAAAAAAATACACTACTAACAATTTTGATTCTCGATGTTGATAATAAGTCAAAATTACTAGAAACATGTGAGGATTAATGTGGGAAATGCAATGGAAATTGTTGTAGTTAGTTGCAACTTACAACTAGGCTTTAAAGTTGCTTGCGTGATCCCAATCATCCATTTCCGTTGCAAAGAACTCTCGTGGAAGCTGCCAAGTTATTTTTTAATTTTTGTGTTGGAAGTGCGAGTTTGTAGAAAAGGTAAACTTTTTTGTTTTTTTCCATGAGATTCTTTATTGTTGTTGTTGTTTTTTCTTTTTATGGGAGAGAGAGTGTTTTGGTGATTATATGTGGTTTTTTCCCTCTCCCTCTCTTGTTAGATTCCTTCACCATTTTAAAGGCAAAATTTTTTATCTCTTTTTTCCTAATTGCTTGGTGACCAAAAATCAAATTCACTTTAGTCCTTAATATTTTGTTGTTGTATTTTTGGTCTTCTTATCTATATATTTTTATTTTTAACTTTTTTTATTTTTTGTATTTTGATATTTAAAAAAAATACAACTTCAATGTCGATTTAATATCAAGAATTAATCAATGATTTTCAAATATGTGTGTTAATTGCTAAATACGTTGAAAACATATTTTTAAATTTTGAATTTTTTTAAATGATGTTGAAAATGACGCAAATATATCAAGAACATATATTTTTAACTTTTTGTATTTTGAGAATATTTAGATAAAAAAAATAGGGATAAAAAATTGGACTATGACAACGGGTAGCATGAGTTGGCATTTTATTAAAGCAAGCTAGATAGGTAGTATGCTATCCAAGTATTTTTTGAGTCATTTTTTAAATAAAAAAACTTGACTTCACCGAATTGTATTTGTTTGGTATTTAAAAAACTTATATTTTAAAGGTAATGAAAGATTAGCGGTTTATCTAGCTATTTGCACTATCAAGATGGATACATAGACATCAGTGATCTTGTTGATATTGTCGAGCAACATTTCCTATATCAGGTAACGTGTCAGTTCAGCAACGGACAACACATTCTAAATAATATCGACACGAGTGAAGCTTTATACGCTATAACTAGTTGGGGTAAAAATGATGATTTCAATCGGTTAAGTTGCATTGAAGTTTATATATCATAGTGGGATGCATGAAGAAATGAGATATTTATAGATATGCATCCTGTGATTACAAATGAGAAGTATTTGATTTGGCACATGAATATTACACATCAAGTCATTACTCCGGATCCCGAACATGTCCAACAGCTTCAAAATATCATAAGTAATCTAATATATTATAATCAATATATGTTAAACATTGGTTTTTATGTATTGATCTTTTAATTTAAAATTAATGTTTTATAAATATTAGGTTGGCTTTATGCTACGGGAGGGTTAAGGGACCGTATTTATGCTTTGTAATATTGACGAAGAAAATGAAAGTTACATCTATGAATCCTGATGGTTAAATGTTTGTCGCACTAGATTGAAATCTTTGGAAAGAGATTAACTCTTGATGATGTCACGACAGAGGATGAGGCCACTCAGGCAAGTATAAAAAGCTGGATCTAGTTATGCTATTAATGAGTCCGGATCATCTAGTAGATGTCGTAGATGTAGATAGATAGATGAGTTATATTTATATATTTTGGGATTTCAATTGCTTGAATGTTTTATTATTTAAGTAATTGAAATTCATTTTTCATGTATATATGTTTTCTTATTTGCATTCGTGAGCTATTTATGATTATGAAATATGAGATTTTGTTAAGTTTGGTAAAAATTTGTTGAGTTTGGTTGTTATGACTTTTTACAGGTTTTTTTAAATGAGATAAAGTTTTAGATATAATTCCTATATAGGAAAAATACTGTCCAAATCTTGTTAAAAATATAAATTTTTTAACTCCCTAGAATCATTAACTAAATTAAATGTTATATTAACAAAGTAAATATTAAGTCTCATATAATTTTCTTTTTGTTAGATTTAGATGGGGCTAAAACCTCACTACCTATCCTCCAACTCAACTGGTTGGTCAATCGAGATAGTTGTATGAACCGATCAAGATAATTGTATAAACTTGTTGATTAGTTCACACAAAAACTATGATTTTATAAAATATTTCTTCAAAATATATTTTGAGTTAAAATATTTTTTTTTTCTAACTTGTAGACTCAAGAATACATTTCAGTTAAAAGTTTAAGATCTTATTATTCACACAATAGTTTATTTTTGCTTTTCAGTATTAACCGATAATTTAATTAATGTAGCAATCATAAACTACACTATTAATTATAATTTTATCATGTTTAGAATCACAATAAAATTATAGATAAAATTATAATTGATATCCCCGTTTACAAACATCATATTTAATTAAATATCACCTCTTTAAACTGTGACATACATAAAATATTTCATTGCTTTAAAATTTGTTGTTGCCGTGTTAATTCGCTTTTCTTTTTCATTTTGAATACTAATTGCCCAAATTGTACGTCGAAGTCTTACAATCCTGAGCTACCATAACCTCAACGATGGGTCCCAGATAAACAGGAGGCCAGAAACAACCTTAAAAAAAAAATATTAATAAAGGCACAGAATACACATGCGAGGGCAAAAGAACGAGTAAGAAAAAATTGCTGCTTTGTTAACCTATTTGGACACCCACCACAAGCAGAAGAAACACATACGCCGCGTAAACAAAAGAAAAAGGCAAGGGAAGAGAAAAGAAAAGAGGACACAAACACTTGAAAGGTTTCTTTCCTTCCTTGCATGAATACTTACCAAAAAAAGCATGCAAAATTGCCTCTCTCACACTTGCAGTCTCACTCTCCATCTATAACTCTTCCAGTCAACTATATTTCCCTTATCATACAAACTCTATTAACACCAGTAAAATCTCTCCATAACAATCTTCTTCTCCAATCAAATCACCAATTTTCTCTCCTTTAAACCCCCAAACCTCTCAAAACTTGTATTTAACCCATAACCCTCCCAACCCTTATCTGCCTTTTTCTCACTTCTCTTTTCTTTTCATCCTGAATTATGGACCCTTACCAGCAGCAGCAGCGCCGCAGATTTCTTGCTGGATCGGCGCCGTTTTCCCCTGAGACTCCCTTTTCCCGTTTAATCGACCAAAGCCTTGCGAGCCCTGAAACTTCTACTCAAAACCCCTACCTAGAAACTCTTGAATCTGTCTTCTTAAGACTCAATGTATCTCATGATAATCAAACTTTATATTCAGGTTCTCATGACAATATCTTTAATGGGTCTGTTGTAGATTTTAAAATTTTGGATGATCCTGCCTCTAGCGGCCAGGTTGGTTTTTTGCCAACCCAAAACAATGATATAAATGCTTTCGGGGCTACGAGGGTTCAAGATTTTGTTCACAATCCAATGATGGCTGGTTCTAATTCTGATTTGAGGAGTAATACTTTCGTTTATGGTGGTGCGTATCAAAATCCAAACCTTAACAACCGGAGAGGATTAATGCAAAGAGAATCGCATTATGGGTCGATGAATAATGTTTTGGTGTCTAAAAGCCAGAATTATGGGAGGAGGCCACCTTGGTTACAAGATTACGTGTCCTGGGAGGATTTGAGTGGTAAGATCGTGGCATTGGCAAAGGATCAACACGGATGTAAGTTCTTACAAAGGCTTATTGAGAGTGCAACAAGAGAACAAATTGATATGTTGTTTTACGAAGTGATAGACTATGTTGGGGGGTTGATAGCGGACCCATTTGGGAATTATGTTGTACAAAAGCTTATAGAGGTGATTAGTGAGGAACAGAGGACTCGGGTTTTGCGAATGCTAACTCGAACGGATTTTCAACTCGTGAGGATTTGTCTTGATGTGCATGGGTATGTACATACATTCGGCTGTTATTTTATTCATTCCTATTTTCTGTGCAAATTGAGAATGTGGTATCTGTCTTTTGTTTTTGCTTAAAGAAACTGACATACAGCGGCTAAGTTTGTTTCTTCTTACTATATTAACTGCTGAATTGATTTATTTATTCTTTTTGGCAATAGAACTCGGGCTGTACAGAAGTTGTTGAATTGTATTACAAACCCTCTGCAAGTTTCTTTAGTTGTATCAGCTCTAAACCAAGGTGCTGTTGCATTGATAAAGGATTCCAATGGTCATCATGTGATCCAGCATTCTGTGAAGCATTTTTCTCCTCAAGACAATAAGGTGATCTTCAATTCATTGACCCCCCATCCCCAAAAAACAAATAGTTTTTTGCAATCCTGTGTTATATCTCCATAGTGTAATCTGGGTTATTATTTCATATTTCTGATGGAGTGTAATATGGGTTATTATTTCTTGTCCTGCTGCTATTTGTGTTCTAGATAATTTGCTCCATCACTTCCCTTCAACGTGGTGATTATTTTACTTGTTTTCACATTTTGTCTCAGTCAAGTGATTTTGTTTATCGATTAAGTTCTTTTTTATACCCTTTTCTATCTTTGAATAATTCAATTTTTCCATCTTTTAAGTTTTACTTAATGGATACTTAGTTGGGTTATAAACAAATTCTAGTTTTCCCCATCCACCTGAACTTCTTAGAGGTGCAATTACTACTGCAATATTCTCCTTTCTGTATATGCATTTATGCTATAGCCTAAAATCCTGAATATTTAACCGTTTCCAGTGGAATCTTTCGTTTAAGATTGTGAAAATCTTTTATCTTTTATGGGGAAGAAAAGGGCTGCAATTTTTTCTCCCACACTATTATAACTCTAGTCACTTTTCTTAATAAAGGATAGCTGGCTACTTCTCTGTGGGTTGTCATAGGCTTCCGTAGCTTTGGCTTTTGTTGGGTTTCTTTTGAAGAAGTTTAGTATAAGTTTATGCCATTGCTTGCACTTGATATATATTGGTTGCGCTCATTATTCATCTGGCTGGGATCTATGATAACTTTATGGCTTCTGTTCTGATTGCTTCTGATTTTGCGCCTGTTTTTTTAAAAAATTTGCAATAGAATTTCAAATCAATTTGCAAGTTGAAATTCTCTTGTTTTAGTTGTCGTGAACATCTGATGTGAGCTATTGTAAACACCATATCAGAGATTTCTGAAGTAAAGGATAGGCTGCTTTAGCTAATTATATAGCTGACTGAGGTTTGAAAATATCAGCACAGGATTTCTTGGGTCAACTTTGACCCTTACCTGCTATAACAATTGAAAAAATTTTAGCAAAATTTTCAGAAATTTCATAAAAACTTGTAAAATGAAACCCTTATTTTCGTATAGCTTGTATTGATTTTCTCCTTTCTTTAATTATTTGTTTATTCCGTGCTCTCTTCATAGTTCATTCTTTAGAATATCAGGACTTCCACATGTTATGCTTTGATTTGGATTTGAATCTTTGGGACTTTGCAAGGTTCTTCCTTTCTACAAGCTCTTTTTTAGACTGGATGTGAAACGTTTTTCTGTGCCTAATCATTGGTGTGCAGTTTGGGGGGAGGATATGGCTATAAACATTACATCTCCACCACCTGAATTAAGGTGTAAAGCTTGGGAACATCAACAAGCTTGCAAAAACTTATGGTAGTTTGTAGGCTGCAATAATGGAAATTTACTTGATCTTGCCGTGGTTGGATCCACAGCTTTCTAAAATCTTTTCATTTGAATCCATAGTGTTTACCTATTTACCATGGGTTATTTTATGTCTGTTGCCTCATGTTTCTCTTATCTTCCTCTCTAACGTTCTATCATAATTTCCTCACTTTCTTGTTTTTGTCCATCACCTTCTTTTACAAGGCATTCTATCTCAACGTAGTTGCACAATTAGACTTGCATAAAATGTGAAATAGGGAAATATAGGTATTTCATCACCAAAATCTGCTTTAAAATTACAGGATATCGGAACTTTTTGCTCTTAACACTTGTAATCCTCTTTTTTGATGCACTTGTTATCTTCAACAAGCTAGACTTGCTGTTATTCTGCAATTAAAATATTGCCTGAAACCAAATCATATTTTGGCTTCATGATTATCTGATAGTGGATTTTCTTTTGCAGTATATTTTGAAACAGGTGGCAGAAAAGTGCTTTGAGATTGCAACCAACAAGAGTGGATGCTGTGTGCTGCAGCGATGTGTTGAATACTCTGAGGGAGAACACAGAGATCGACTGGTAGCTGAGATCATAGCAAATGCACTACTCCTGGCTGAAGATCATTATGGGTTTGTTTTACTAAACCTCATCAATGCTTTACTACACATTCAAGCGTAATATTAACTTAACATGGTTCTTGTAATTTTCCGTAATTTTCTCTAGAAACTATGTAGTGCAACATATTCTGGATTTAAAGATGCCACAAATCACAGAAAATCTCCTCACACAGTTTGAAGGGAGTTACATGGCTCTTTCGTGTAACAAGTATGGAAGTAATGTTGTGGAGAAGTGCTTGTTAACAACAAGTGAGGATCAATCCACACAAATAATCTTGGAGTTGCTAAGCAATCCAGGTGCTTCCATGCTCCTTGTGGATCCTTTCGGAAACTTTGTTATCCAGAAGGCACTATCAGTATCTCAGGTTAGATCATTGCACTCCAAGATATATCTCACCTGCTTGTTGGATAACTGCAAACCAGGTGTAATGTGCAGATAGTAAGCATCACTTTATTCTTCAACGTATCTAACTGAGAATATCAGTATCAAATTGTTTCTATATGCCATTCATGTTGTTTAATTGAACTTTATAGTGCGAGTGTATTGACAATCTGGATTTCCCAGGCTCAAACTGCTTGAATTGGTCTGAATATATTCTAGTCAATTCTCAACATGAGAGACATATTTTTCTGTGAGGAATTGAGTCTGTTACATCTTTGATTTTCTCAGAGATTGTGTACTATTCTTTGTTTCGTGTGGTAGACTACTTAACTCAAAATCAGTCTCTGTACTGGGGTGATGATGGTTTTAGACTTGCATTTGTTGAAATTCCATTTTGACAATGATTAGTAGTTAATAGGCTTTTTAATGGTTGTTAGATCACATAATAGTTTTATGAAATATATTCCATCAATATGAAGAGCCACAGTGCTTTTCGAAAAAATTTCGAGAAGTTTTGCCAAGCTCACCAAAACTTTGCTACTACCTACTTCATGCATGACTAGTATAGGTTTAGTACCTTTTATTTTTTCTTTTACTGTATCAAGCATATTTTAAGCACAAAATCAAGCGGGTTTTGATCACTTGCTGTCCTCTTCCCATTTTTGCAAGAGCAGGGTGAAGTCCAAAGAGGTTTAATTGCTCTGATAGAAAGGAACAGTCAAATGATGATCAGCAATATCTATGGGCAGAAGGTGCTTGTTTGGCTGACCAAGAATAGGAGACTGCTAAACCTATAGGCATGTATAGACTGAGGGAGTTATTCTAATCACAATTTTCCTACAAGTCTCGGTATTGGGTTTTTTTTTTTTTTTCAAGTTTTACTCCATTATTAGCGGTGTTGTTCAGTTGAGCTCGTAGCTGCCCTCTTACACTTCAGCATGGTGAATGGCTTTGCGGGTGTCTGTTGTTTGTTGTTGTTTAGGATGTTACTTGTTTTTTTGTGATGTACTGTTGTAGACTTGTAGCATTGGAACAAATGAATTTGGAGGTCGTGGTCACTCTGCAACTGAGTAGGAACTAGCTACCCTGAATTGCCTACAACAATCTCGAGGGAATTAGAACGTTAAACTGTGTATATTTTGAGATCATCCCGCTGTTTTTACTATTTGCATATTTAAAGTTCTCCATTCGCAAAAGGGCATATTAAGTTCATGGTGTTTCAGAAGTAGGAAGTTTGATGTTTTTATAGTGCAGTTTGTTCCTTATTTGATGTGAGGTAGATTTCATTAGCGATATATCTTCTCCTGATGGCGAATTATTTGCAAATTGTCGCTTTGAAAAATATAATAAATGAAAAAAATGCCCATTGTTAATTCTTAGGGCGGAATCTCCCCATTCCCAAGCCAAAATGCTCACCGAAGTGCATGTTTGGCGTCAGCTCTTCCCTGACACAAATGGGAGAGAAAGCTAGTTGTTATATGTAGCCTGCTTGGTCCATTCTTCGGTTTGTTCTTGTGTCGATAGCTGCTGCTGGTCCTTTCTGCTATGGTCTCAACTCTCATCTGCTTGAGATGGGTCTATGTTCCAAATGAATAGATCCATGACAAAGGGCAACCAAAAGGTATCGCTTTCATATTCCCAGGACTAGCTTTCCGTTGCTGGAGAAAGACGAGCAAAAGCTATCGCTGCCATAGGACTTGGCTTTCCTATGCTTACCGGAGAGCTTTTTGGTTCATAACAATGGGAGACATGTAGTCCAACTCAAATTCATCTCCGGTCATATCGTGAGCTTATGAAATTCACACATTTTTTGGAGGGATCACTATCATACATGTGTCTAGATTAACACTGAAAGTAAATAAAGTAGACAATAACAAATTATTAACAAAAACCTAATTCTCATAGCAAAATTACTGTTTATCAAGAATACTGTAAAAGTGTAATTATGAAATTTTCCTTGAATAAAAAAAATCATTGATTTAAGTATTGGAGTATATATGGTCTTTTCATCATATATATTATCATTGTTCTTTTTAGATTATATAGGGGTAAATTAGTCTTTTTATTTTTTTTCACAAAAAAATTACATATTTACCACTTAATTAAAAAATAACTTAACTTACATTAGGGGCATCTTAGTCTTCTTGATTTTTTTAAACAATTAAATGACTTTATTACCTCTAAAGATAAATTATACTGAACTCTCTTACAAAGGCTTTTTGGTTCTTTTACCATTTTTTGGTTAATATCAAGGAGACTCTAGGGTATTTTTATATCTATTAAATATACCCAGAAATCGCATCTCCTTCTTCTCCAAGCCTTGAAGCATGTTTTTCTCATTAAAAACTGTCACTTTAATCGCTGCCACCACTCAGCCGAAACCACTTCCTAGTTCAAAAGGTACGATAAACATTCTACATTGCTATTAATTTTATGATTTTATAGTTAATTCATGATTGGTATAACTGTAATTAAATTATTGTTTAGGGTTTGTTGAATTTTTTATAAATTAGCTATAAAATAAGTCAATTAGATTTGATTTTGTATAATTAAGCATGGAAATAACATGAATTCAACAAATAGACTTGAGTTACCGTGGTTGACTAATGACTTGATTCCGCTGGAGTGTACAAATAGACTTGATTAGATAAGTTTTAAAGAATCATACACGTCAAAAATAAAAATTGATACAATTCGCATACAAAAAAAATATCATAAAAAATCTTTTTGGAGGGTGGGATTCATTCTGTTGCTGGACGATATGACCCAAGCCCGTCGCTTTGCTGGAATGATGGTCTTACATTGAGCATGGTTGGCAGAACTTAAATGGACTTTTAAAGTCAATGGGCTTAATAACAAAAGTTAAAGCCTCAAAAGAAAGCGGTGAACTAAGAAACGAACGGAGGTCCAGAACCATAGGCTAAATGCCCTAAACTGAGCCCAGATAAAGAAGAAAGACCCCGTTCGTTCTTTAGAGTTTAGATGGATGAGGATTCTCTCACCACCACCACCAATATTTTCAGCATTTATTTTAATGACCAAAAAAAAAAAATTATGGTTGTCATACCTGGCTTGGTGATTGACCTGAAAAGGAGAATAGGTCACAGTATTACAGGATCAACTAGCAAATCACATGGGTCAATTTATGAGTTGTGGGTCAGAAACATTGCCTCTGAGATTTTTTAGAAAAATTTTCATATAATTATATCTATTAATATAAAGTTATATATTGAAAAAAAAAATATCTCCTTCATCATAAAGTTTTCCTAACTAGAAGAAAATAAACACTCACTGAAGTCGCAGTTGATTTAGTGACGATCTACATTTGGTGCTAAGGTTCTCTACTGTTAATGTTTTATGTTTTACACTTTCGCAAGTAGTTGTGATTAAAACAAGATTCTAATGAGAATGCGACAGTGAGAGTAGCAATAAAGAAGTTGATGAAGGAACCCAACATGCATGGTGAAGAACCTATACAGAAAATCAGGAAACTTTGTTTCAATTAATTTCAGAACTTTTATTCTTTTGTAACATCTAGGAAATTGCAAAGATTTAATCTTCTTGATTAAGTGATTCTTTACCACAGGACATTGGGAGTGTATATATAAATAAGAGGATTTAGAGGGTGAAAAGAGTGAGATTCAACAGCAAAGAAGAGCTGCTATGTGGAAGGTCTAAAATGCTAAGGAGTGATAGGACCACCAGCTTTATGAACTGAGAAGCACTTGGCATGATGGAAGAGAAATGATGCTTAATTTATGCATTCCTCGGGGTCCATGAACTGCTCAGGAAGATCGGTTCATAGAATGACGAGTCCTGTCAAATATTAAAATTAAGGAATGGCAATTGGCTGAAATTTCTCATTTTTTTCTGGTTTTGTGGGGCGAAGAATTGTAGATAGTACGTCGATACCTCCCCCCTCCTTAAAGGACTGATGAGGACCACTTGCTTTATGATCTGGGAAGCACTTGGAGAGCATACAGCAGTAAACAACGTATAATTTATGGATTGTTTTAGCTAGGTTCATAAACTGCTGAGGAATATAAAAGTGTAGATTTTTCAGAATAGAGAGTAATTCCATTGGTATTTAATGGCGAACAATGGCAATTACTATTGTTTTGGGTTCTGTGTATTGAAGAAAGGTAGATGCTGCACCCTCCATTGAGCTCCAAACAAACAAAATCTCTCGTCCTATCCTCGATCTTACATCGAGCATGGTGATCGTAGTATCAGTAGTTTCCTCCTTGTTTATGATATTTCAAATTAATGCCTTTATAGTACCCTCTAGAAGAATGTATATGAATAGCATCTTGTAACTATTGGATCTTCCATTCTCGAGCTCATAAATACATGCAGCGAAGTACAATCTCTGTAAGAGCTGTTATAATAAATTTAGCTGCTGGTTAAACAACCGAGTCTTAACCCTTCTCGAGAACAAAAGACAAACATTCGATCTTGGAAAATGCTTCTAAGAAAATCTGAATTTATATATTATTAAAGATTTTCATGTGCACAGTACAGCTAGGTGACTAGGTGTCACTACACCAGCTGGCCCTCGCTTTTTCATGTCCTCTGGTTAAATTTTATATGTTACAAACCCTAAGCTAACCCTACGAATTTTTTTTTAAAAAAAAACACTAAACCAATTCTTTCATTTGCTACTGAACTATGGATTCCCTGAAGAAAAAGGAGAAGATAATTCACACCATAACCACTACCAGCAGTAACGAAAGCATTATTGATATTGGTACTGAACAGAACTGCATCAATCCCAGTTGTTTCTTTTGCACGATGAAAGAGCCAGACTCAATGATCAGGAGAGCAGGACTACAGAATTGTTTCAAGGAAATGCCTTTCAGAGACAGCCAAGCACTTGCTCTGGTTCTTAGTGGTCTATGGAATATTGCTATGACACAACCAGATGATCCAGAGTTCCCATCCCTCGGTGTTTTCCACTGCATGGCAAGTTTGATCCAGAACGGTATTGATAATAGAAGTTGGCTTCTTAAGGATCAAAACATTTACATCCCTTATTATGCAGCTCATATTATTGGCTCTTACACCATGAACAAGGTTAAGTTTGCAGAGAAAGCTGTTCAATCGGGTGTGATACCTCCATTAATGGATCTTTTAAGAGGAAAGATTAGTTGGGTAGAGCAAAGAGTTGCCGTTCGAGCTCTGGGTCACCTTGCAAGCTTTGAGAAAACGTTTGATGCAGTAGCAATGTATGAAGAAGATGTGGTGAAATCAGCTATGCAGTTAGCTTCCAATTGCCTTGAAGTGGTGTACTCAAAATTCGTTGGGGTACGGGATGCAAAGGAGAGGCTGAAGTATCATAGTGACTTGCTCACAAGAGGTGTTGGAGGGCTGGACACTGAGAACAGGAAAGCAGAGGAGTGGGCTTGCCAACTTCAACGCTGGTCTCTCAATCTCTTAAATTGCTTTGCTTGCAAAGAAAGGTCTCTGAATCTCATTTGTAGGCAGGATTTTTTAAGAGATTTGTGTGAAATGTGGGGTGGATTGGTGATGAATCACGTATCACCTGCTGGGGTTGGACTCATTAGAATTTTATGTTACAGCAAACACGGAAGAAAGAGTATTGCTGAATCCAAAGAAGTTGTAAGAAGTCTCTGTAATCTCTCGAGATCTTCAGATGATTGGCAGTACATTGGTATTGATTGTCTTCTATTACTTCTCAAGGACCAAGATACCAGGTTTAAAGTTATAGAAGTTTCCGCCTTGTTTCTTGTAGATTTGGTTGAACTCAGGAGCCTTGGCAATCGATCAAATGTAGGAGATGCAATCGCAAGAGTACTTCTTTTTTATTACAGACAAAGCATGTTGAAATTAAAGAACAACGAAGTTCAAAAAGTTATGCAAGAAATTTGGGATTTGAAGGTAGAGAGGAGAAAACGAGAGAAAACAATGACTGAAGAAATGGTTGAAGAGAGAAGGGTTTTGGCGGGTTTGATAAAACAACAGGGCAACCACATGTTTTGGCTAGGAAACATAGAAGAAGCATCGGTGAAGTATACTGAAGCACTAGATTTATGTCCATTGAGGTTAAGAAAAGAGAGAGTGGCACTTTACAGTGACCGAGCTCAGTGTCGCTTGCAGCTTGGGAACCCAGATGCTGCCATTAGTGACTTAACTAGAGCTCTGTGCCTGTCCACTCCCGCAAATTCTCACAGCAAGAGCCTATGGAGAAGATCACAGGCCTTTGACATAAAAAGGTTGGCCAAAGAAAGCTTGATGGACTGTGTAATGTTCCTGAATGGCTGCATCAAGACTGAAACAGCCAAAGGTGTGAAAATTCCATACCATGCAGCACGTATGATCAGCAAACAGATGGAAGCTACGTGGCTTTTTGCCAATCTGAAGTCAAAAACATCAAGCAATCAATCAAGTAGAGTGCAAGAACTGGATGGTGACTCTGAGAATTATGACAAGCAAAAACATGATGAGATGATGAGAATTATGATAGAGAAAAAAGGTTTTATCTCCAGTAAGCGATATGAGCTTAATTCATCATACACATTATAATGCATACTTAAACAACTGTTTCGAATTCAGATGTTTCACTCAATTTCTTCCTTAAACTTGGTGCATGTGCCTATTGCTTGAACTATTTAGTACTCCATTGTTGCGAGTGACAATCACTTTTGCTTGCAACCTAGCTATTGCTTGAACTATTTAGTCTAGTGTTGACAGCCACTTTTGCTTGCAACTTTTCAGGGCTGTCCACCATAGGAAATGAAGGGGTGGAGAGAAAGATGGAAAGGGCAAGGAGTAAGAAAGCTGTTGTGGCTCGATCAATGGAAGGTAGATGGGGATCAGGATTGTTGCGTGCTGAGGGAGAGATACTGTGATTTGTGACTTCCAGATTTTATTGTGGTGGACTCGATACCTTCGATATACTTTTTTGGCCACTAGTTTTTCCGTTGGATCTCCTTAAAAAAATATGCAGACCATGATGTTTATTTTATTAAACAGGAAAATGGAATCTCGAGCACAATGACAGTGATCAATTTCTGGAACATTTTGAGTAAGTAAGCTGTAACCTTTTCAAGTTGGTGAACATGTGAGAACTACTAGTCTGCAGTATTTATTTTAAATTTATCATGAGGAAGCAAATAGTTCAAAAAAAAATTAAAATTGAATCACAATACTAAATACTGCTGAAGGGAAGATTAAAGGTGGCTGAAATATTCTTCCAAGATAATTACCACCATTGCATTAATTATTAAAAAATAAAATAAAATTACTGCGACCACTCCATCTCCAGAATATTTATATATATGTGTGTGTGTGTGGTTCTAGTGAACATGGTTGAATTTAATTTTCATCCGTTCATTAAAACAATCATTAGGTCAAATCATGCATCAATAAAATGGGCTTGAATTAATTATTTGATCATGTTACAAAATAGAAAAAGATCTCCATTTTATACGTTTATTTACTTACACACACACATATATATAAATTAAGTCAATATATATTTATTCAGTGTTATTTAATAAAATGACAACGAGAATTTATATCAGCAATGTAAAAATGTAAAATAATATATTTTAAAAATAAAAATTATCAGTTCCATATATAAAATCACAAAATAATTTTAAAAAAAGAAAAATAAGTTAAAAAAAAAAAGGTTTTGGGTGAGGCTGAGTTTAATTACTACGAATGTACTTAAGAACTAGAGGCCTCGACTCCTAGAGGTGTGAAATCTGCAGGGTGGACTTCTTGAAAATGGACTGAAGATATTGGGCCTATAGCCGGTCTTCACCTTCAATGGAGTAGTCCATTTGTGTAATGGCCTTTTTTAGGGTTAGCACTCAACGACACCAGATTAGTATATCTTTATAGGATGTCGAGAGGAGTTTTGATTGTTTTTAAAAATATATTTTTGTTTAGAAATATATTAAAATATTTTTTTAGTTTTTAAAATTCTATTAAAACAATTTAAAAACATAAAAATATAATTTTAAACAAAAAAAATATAAATTTTCATAAACATCTGTTCAGACCGCACTTTCAAACAAGCCTACTAATGTTTGGAAGTGTAGTTGTGGTTATAGTTGTTTTTCAAAGTGCTTTTCATTCAAAAATACATCAAAATAATTTTTTTAAAAAATATTTTTAACATCAGAGCATCAAAATAATTTAAAAAAATATCAAAAAAATATTAATTAAAAAAAATATTCTTTTTCAAAAATACTTTTCAACACAAAAACATACAAGGCATAGACACTTATCCAACGTGCAACTGCAAATAAATTGGAGTTAGGTAAGGTCTGCATCAATCACTTTATGTGGTTGTGGTTGTTTTTTAAAGTACTTTTCATTTAAAAACACATCAAAATAATATTTTATTTTATTTTTAAAAAAATTATTTTTAACATCAAAGCATTAAAATAATTTAAAAAACATCAAAAAAATATTAATTTTAAAAAAATATTATTTTTCAAAAATACTTTACAACACAAAAACATACAAGACATAGACACCCATCCAACGTAGCTGCAGATAACTTGAAGTTAGGTAAGGTCTGCATCAATTACTTCATCGACCGAAACTTTAAGATGGTTTAAATTATTTTTTAAATTATTTTTTAAATTTATTATTTAAAAAAAATTAAATTATTTTTAGATAATTTTGATATTTTATTGTTAAAATAAATAATGAAATATAAAATAACATCATGATAGTACATTTCTAATTAAAAGCATCATACTACCAGGGTCTGGAAAGAGAGTTTGTTGCGATGAAGCTAACCGAGTGCCTGGGTTTCTTTGAATGTTGCCCAGCTCATAAAAGACAAATAAATGTTTGTTGTGAGCTTTGACAGAACAATTCAGCTTTTGCCTCTTCCAGCAAAAGCCCATGTCCGCGGATTTGTATTGTAACTTTAGATAAAAAGAAAATAACAAAAACATTCGACCAACCTCACGTTTGTCGTGTTCTTCTACCATATACCACACCTGTGCCAAAAACAAACAAATAAAAAATTTAAGGGCTAAGGAAATATCATTAATTTTAAGGCTGGCATTCTGGAGCTTTTAATCCTTTTCACTTTTTTATTTACAGTGAAATGACTCGATCGCTTTTGAGACATAAAGTTTTAAAGCTCGAGTGTTTTAGTTTTTTTAATTTGGTTTTTTTTGTTATTATGGAGAAAACAAATAGTATTTAGGTTTTTTTTTTTTAAAGTAAAATAAGATGTTATTAAACTTGAAAAAATAATTGGTATATACAATGCTCATTCAAAAATATAGGAGTCTCTCATGACCTTCTAGCGACGTGTGGAGTGCCTTGTGATGGTTAAAAGCATCATATTTTTAATGTTGTCGGAATCGTTGCAACGTCTTCTTCTTAATAAGGTTGTGGTTGAATAAATTGTTGTCGATTAGGTTTTTTTTTCTCTTTTCTTTTTCTTTCCCTTGAGAATCATGTTTGATATTTAAATTTTTCAAGTTATCTTACTAGTTATTGGTATTTTAACTTTGATAATAATTGATTTTTAAAGTATTTTTTTTGTTAAAAAATATATTAAAATAATAATATATTTTTTATTTTTAATATAAGCATATAAAATATCAAGAAAAATTAATTTGCAGCAAAAACAATTCAAATTTTAACAAAAAATAGATTAAAACTCAATCTCAAACCCCCGTCCAAAATAAATACCTAAATTTTAGTTTTTATTTTACTTTATTTTCAGCTCTAATGAAAAATTCAAATGATGTGTGACAAAAAATATCACTTATATATATTTATTAAAAATATTAAAATATTAAAAAAATTATTTCATCAATTAATTTTTTATAAAAGTATTAAAATTAAATATAAATGAATTGTTAAAATAGTTTTTTTATTGAAATATAAATAAAAAATAATTATATTTATACCATTTGAAAAATCATATCATCAAATTAATTTTTCTATATAACTTTTGACAATGTACACACAATCAAGATAGATGATAATCGCGGGCCGGGCCTGAAAAAATTATTTTAAAACCATTCCAAACCGTCGTCCATGCCATATCTATATGACAACCTTCAAAAAATAGCACCACAGAGCATCACTACAAACTCCAAAATCAACCGGATGACCCGCTCATCCAAAACAACATACAGGAATCTTAATGGATATAACTTAATTAATTAAATTCTAGATTTATTTTTTAAAAGTTATAAATTTAAGTATCATAAATTTTAGAACCACTGAAAATTAATATTATTATTAATTTTAAAATTAATATGATTAATTAAAATATGCACACTGAAACAAATATTCTATGTTAATAATAAAAAAAAAACAACAGACAGGCTTGCGAGACAGTAAAGATTGACTGTTAGTTAGACTCTTCCTGTATCCTTTATATCCCTCCCTTTTTTCCCTTTATAATCCATTACCATTTCTCCTACTTCTTCAATAATCCAGTCTAGAAAATGAGCCGGTGGTGGGCAGGTGCAATTGGAGGTGCCAAGGTAAAAACAAACCATCCCATTTGTAAATCATCACTTTATTTCAACTTTTGAATTATGTTGTTACTTAACGTTTCATTTTTTGGGCAAATGTTTTGCAGCAGCAGTCTGAAAATGGCAACGCGTTCCGAGGACACCATAGCGTGGCTCTAGTAATAGGCGTAACTGGCATTGTTGGCAACAGCTTAGCTGAAATCCTTCCACTCTCCGACACACCTGGTGGACCATGGAAAGTCTACGGAGTGGCCCGTCGTCCACGACCAAATTGGAACTTAGACCACCCTGTTGAATACATCCAATGTGACATATCTAACACGGCGGAAACTCAAGCAAAACTCTCCCAGCTAACTGATGTTACTCATATTTTCTATGTCACATGGGCCCTCCGATTCACGGAGGCCGAGAACATCGAAGCTAATAACCTCATGTTCCGCAATGTCCTCCAGGCTGTTATCCCCAACGCCCTCAATCTCAAACATGTTTGCCTCCAAACTGGTCTTAAACACTATGTTGGTCCATTCGAGTTGGTAGGCAAGATCGAACCACATGACACTCCTTACACGGAGGATCTGCCCAGATTAAGCGCACCCAATTTTTACTACGATTTGGAAGACATTCTGGCCGGGGAAGTGGCAAAGAAAGAGGGAGTGACTTGGTCTGTGCACAGGCCGCATACAATTTTGGGGTTTTCTCCATATAGTTTGATGAACATAATGGGCACCCTTTGTGTTTACGCTGCTATATGTAAACATGAAGGGATGCCTTTACTGTTCCCTGGGACCGAGTCTGTTTGGGATGCTTATTCCATCGCATCTGATGCAGATCTGATTGCTGAGCAGGAAATTTGGGCAGCTGTGGATCCTAATGCACGAAATGAAGCGTTTAATATCCACAATGGAGATGTTTTTAAGTGGAAGCATTTGTGGAAGGTTTTGGCTGAACAGTTCGGGATAAAAAAATATGGGTTGCCTGAGAGTGGGAAGAAAGTGAGCTTGACGGAGTTGATGAAGGATAAAGGAGCAGTGTGGGAGAAAATTGTGAAGGATAATCAGCTGTTGCCTAACAAGTTGGAGGAGGTAGGAGTGTGGTGGTTTGCAGATTTTGTGTTGGGTGCAGATTCCATTATTTCGTGTATGAATAAGAGTAAGGAGCATGGGTTTCTGGGGTTTAGGAATTCCAAGAATTCACTGATTTCGTGGGTGGACAAGTTGAAGGCTCATAAGATTGTGCCTTGAGCTGGGTGGGTCTAGGTTTGCTTCTTTTTTACCGCTGTAGTAAGGTTGTTTTCAAAAATAATTTTGAAGATCGATGGATTGTTCTTCTTGTGGGTGAATTCTATTAAAGCATATATCTGTATTCTGAAGAAAAATGCATTTGCTGGAGGTCTGTTTCTCTTTTGGTTGTTCTTGTCAGGAATTTAGAATAAACAGGGAAAAATCTCTCTTCCTTTTGGGCTACTAGTAGTATCAATTAACAACTTGGGTTGCCTCTCTTTCATGTCAGGACCCAGAGCCCATAACATAGATAACTTAAACTTTGAAATACTTGGGGAAACATTAACATTAAAAAATAATAATAATAATAATAATAATAAACAGCTAAAAAAGGATGGATTTTAGGTAATGTTTTGTATTTGGATAATAATTTTTATTTAAAAATATATGAAAATAATATTTTTTTTAATTTTTAAAATTTATTTTTGACATCAACTTATTAATTATTAAATAATTCAATTTAATAATTAATTTCAAACAAAAAATAAAATTTTATAAAATAAAATAAGGTTTCACCACAAAATCAAACTGTTCATCCTCCAGGTGTAGATATTGTAGCAATGACAATCCTATATTTTTCACCACTTTTTTTTTTTTAAAAAAAAAAAGCTGAAAATGATGGATTTTCATTGTTCTTATAACAGTGACTGTAATTTTTGACAATTTTTTTTTTTTTTACTTTTTTCCCACTATTCTCTCTCTCTCTGTTGATATTGTGCAGTGGCATTCTTGTGATTTTTAAATAATTTTTTTTAAAAACTTTCTTTTAAATATTCACTCTCTCATTATAGATATCGTGAAATGTAGTTCTTATAGCTATTTCTAGAGAAAAAAAATATTATTCGATTTTTTTAATAATTTCTTTTTTTTTTCTTTTCACATGAGTTCTTTTCCATGGTATCTTTCTTTATTTGCTTTTATCACGTACACTAAATCAAAGATATCAATCTCTCTCTCTCTCTCTCTCTCTCTCTCTCTCTCTCTCTCTCTCTCTCTCTCTCTTCTTTGTTCTTATCTTAAAAGATGTGGAAGTTTCTTGATATTATTGAATTTTTTTTTTTTAGGTTTTGTTTTTTATTTTTCTTCTTTCCCCAGCACCTTTTAAAAAGACTACATACAATGAAGTAAAAAAAATACCAATTATCTCTTTCTCTTTTACCATGAGTCCTATTTGTTTGTTGAAAGATATTTTTTTATTTTTAAATTATATTTTATATTTATAAAAACATCAAATTGTTATTCAATAAACTTAATTATTATAAAAAACTAATATAAAAATTTAAAAAATCCATTAAACCCCAATTTAATAAATTTTAATTTTAAAGGTTGTTTAGTCATTTTACTTTACAAATTTATGTGTAAGAAATATTGTTTAGATGTTGTAATGTGTCTTGACAAAGATAAAGAGATATAACTCGGGTTATAGATCCGAATGGTTCAAATAAGTTAGTTTTATTTAAATAGGATGATAAAAAAAGCAATGAAAAAATATGAAAAAAATCTCTTTAAAAAAAGTGATTACAATAACCTATAAACTTTTTTTTTCAAAAAAAACAAATGATATACTTCAATTCTCAGCTCATTAAATATAGAATGATGAAATGAGATAAAATAAATCTAAAAAAATCAAGTCTAATCAGCTCGAGTTAATATGATAAATTTATAATCCCGATAATTATAGTTGATCTAATCTAAATTATTCGCCAAACCTACAGCCCATATCATGAGATCAAGATAGTCCGATAGAAAAAAATAAAGAAAATCACAAAGTTTTTTTTTTTAAAAAAAAGGTCAACCCGCGTTAACTTTTGAAACATATGACCCGGGTAATTAGACTTGGAGCATCCTATCTGGAAAAGCCATGAAGCTCAATCCCCAATAAATAAAGTATTGAAAGATGAAATTTAAGAAAAAAAACTCAATTATACAAAAGGATTCAAAATAAAAATTACAATTAAAAAAATAAGGATTAAAATCGAAATACAAAATCAACTTTATTTTTTTTATTGAATAGTGAATTTAAAAAAAAAAACAATTTAACAAAAGGAAAAAAAAATCAAAGTAATGAGGACCAAAATTGACATAAAAAATAAAAATAATTTTTTATCGAAGAGTGAAAATGAAAAAAAAATCAGTTTAACAAAAACACAAAAAATAACAATAAAAAAAAATGAGAACCAAATTAAAAACAATAAAATATCATAAATTGGGATTGAAAAATAAAATTAAAAACATATCAAAATTTCACAAAAAGGTTAAGAACACAAATTAGAAATCAAAAGGACCGAAGTGAAAATCCTTATACATTAGAGGACAACTTTGAAGTTTGGTATGGCCAGCGCAAAATCAAGGGGAGAAGAGATAAAAAAAAAGAAAATAAAGCATTGCTGATAACAAATAATGCCACTATCGATCACATGCAGCACCCCATCACGAAGAGGATGCCGTGGTGCGTTCAATGACATGATAAAATGAGGATCTTGGCCACCGGAAGGTTTTCCATAAGCTACCTGATGATTGTCAGTGCCTTCCACAAGATGGTGCGTGCGCTATATGCACTGATCATTTTTTATTTTTGTTTTTTTTAATATTTAATCAAATACTAAATTGTCTATCAACTGATCCAATAATAATTAAAAAATCATTATAAAAAACAAAAGAGCCCTTTGATGCATGTTTTAAAATTTTTGTTTTTAAGAGTATTTTGGTCATTATACTTTTAAAATGAGAAAAAATATAAATATATATATTTTTTTTATCAATTTGTAATGATTAATACGTCTTGTATAAGAATTTCAATGCCCTTAATAATTAATTCAATATTTTTAAGTGTGAAAGGAAAAAACAGTCATTACACTTTTTCATGTAAGAGTATATCCAATGAAAAAGACCATTTAAAATAGCTAAATAATTAATATAACATTTTAAATAGTATAAATACAGCTTCTTCTTTACACACACACACTCCAATGGCAAACGCTATTTTATCAACCCATTTATATTTTAATATATTTGATTACAACTACTTTGACTTGGTAACTAATTTTGCAAAGTTCTGCATTTCTCAATGTGCTGAGCTGAAGGCAGAAAATTAGTGTTCTTCTTGCGTTAACACCATCCATGTAACAATCAAAACTTTATACAAATGTGGAAACATTAGAAAATCCCAGAATTTACTTTGACTCCCCCAATCCTGACATAAAAAATTTCCTCAGATGTAAACCTCTAACGTTCTGCTGTCGTTCCTACCTCTAAAACAAGGGGAAAAAAAACATCAGCAACTCAACCAAAATGGATTTCTACACGAATCATAGCAGATTCTATCTAGCTTTGCTGTTGGTGCTCTTTGTATGTCATTAAATTGAGACAGTAGTAGAGATAGAGTTCATCACTACTGTTTCTAAAACCCAAGGCCACCAACTTGCAAATAAATGTTGGTTGAACAACAAACAAGACAGTAAATCTAGTTGCTAGAGACACTTTCTAACCAACCAAATCACCACAAACATTTATGATAAGAATTGTAGTAATGTAGCCAATACCAATCCTTCTCTTTTCCTGGTTGCATGTACAATATTGTCAGCGATACCTTTAGCTTCAAAAAGGCTGTGCAAAGGAATGCTAAAATATTTGCAGCAGCGGTTACATGGGTAAGTCTAATTAACACAAAACCTACAGAATGAAAGAAGTGATGAAGAAAATAAAAAATGGATTCACTAAAATATTTTGAGTAAGCACAATACACTGTGTGGTTTTGTGCTTAAATGTAAACAGCTAAAAGATATATTCATAGATCAGATATCTTCTGCTTAAAAAGGTAACTGCAGCTTTCTTTCCTATCCACAACACACCAAATTAAATTAGAAGTTGAACTGAGCAGTCAGCCAGTCAGGGATGTAGCTCCAGATTACAAATTCCAAGAAAACCAGAGAAATCTAAGCGTTTCTTCTTCTCTTCTCATCAACACAAGAAAGCCAGAGAAATCTATATCCCCAGTTATTCCAAGAAAGCAAACAAATCGTATAAACTAATCAAAATAATACATTTAATCACGAAAGAGGCTATTAAACAAAAAATAAATCAGTCAAAAACACATATCTAAAAAAATCCATAAGCATTTGCAAGTGTTATTCTTTTCATGTCCTCGTGATTTTTCTCCATCTAAAAAAACCATTTAAAATTAACAAAAAAAAAAAACGAAAAGGTAGAAAATTAACTTTTTTTTTTAAATAATAATTTCAAGACACAACAAGAAAAGAAAAGGAATTATTACAGAGAGTAAGACAGATTCAAGAGGGTGATATTCAATGATGTCGCCTCTCTTGGAATCGAGACCAAAAAGAGAAGGAATTATTACAGAGAGCTAGGGCATGATTTTGAGAAGGGAAGGCTTCTTGTTCTTCTTGTTCTTGAAGAGGGAAGCAATTATACTATTTAGGATTCTTGCTTTCTCTTCAACTTCCCCCGCTTTTCTATTATTATTTTTTGTTTGATTGCTAATTATTTTTAATCTGATTTATAGACGTGGTGATACTCTTTGGGATGGAGGTGGGTAATTCTGATTCTTGCCTTTTTCTTCAGTTTCTTTTCTTTTCTTTTCTTTAGAGGTGGGTGGTACTTATTTCCTGTCCCTATTCTTTCTTCTATTTTTCTTTCGGGAATTGCAGTATCCTGGGTTTTCTGTTACGCAGAGGAAAAATCCTCAATGGAACAAAGTTGCTCACAGTAATCATCATCATGGGTCCTTCTCTTTTCAAAGGTATCTGTTCACTATACTAATCTTTTGATATATATATATATATCTATATATTTCCTTAACCTCTGTTTAGTTCCTTTTTGTTTGCCTAGAAAGTAAGCCACTATAACAGAAAAAATTGAAGCTTGACATATAAGGTTATTACTGTTGTTGACTTTCTAAAACTATGCATAAATGAAGGGGAAAATAAAACTATATTGACTGACCCTGGTGTTTGTACATGCCTAATTTTTCATACTAGCTTGAAAATGGCCAGTCTTTGTTTGAAAGCATAGAAAAAAGGCTCCCTCTTTCTGTTTCTGTTGTTTTTGCTCAGAAACCAATTGGGTTTTTTCTCCTGAAATTGTTCGTCAATTGTTGAATGAGAGTATGTTTGTGCCTAGATTACAGGATAAAAATGAGGATGGAACAGTGGATGGAGAGTGTGGGTCGGTGTTTGAAGGATTTAGAATTCCTCGAAGTTTCTTGAAACTTCAAGCCAACCAGAAGAAAAGGAGTGCTGCTTACAGGGAACTTTTGCACACTTATGATCAGAATGAAGAGCTTGGAGAAAGGAAAGAGCAAAATCTCAAGGTATTCACGGTTAGTTTTCAATTTGATTTAGTGTATTTCATATTTCTAGATATTGCAGGAAAAGAAAGGGATGGATTTTGAATTATCAGTTTACTTGCATATGTATAGACAGCGAGCAACTCATTACTTCATTTGTCTTTTGCTTCTTTTCTTTTTTTTCACTACAAGAATATCTGACGAGATTTTGCAACCTCACCTATTGATTTTGCAGCTTGAAATGTTTGTGCTTTTGCCTTTGGAACTGTTGGTGGAAATATCACTGCTAGGAGGGAAAAAAACAGGGACTGTTGTGGCTTTTCATTTAAGAAATCACCAAAGCAGACTGATCCGCTCTCTATTCTTGCTGATGATCTTTTTTCACGTAGAGTATTTCCAGACTGTTAAATTCAACAGTACAAAGACAAGTGAGTGTATGTTGTTTCCTTTTGCCAATCTCTTGCCTTCACTGCATCTATATGCAAATATCTGTTCGACAATTGGATTCACTTCCCATCAATAGTATAATTTAGTTTGCTAGGCAACATAAGTTCATCGTCAGGTTCCAATGCAATAGGTTTGCTAAGGAGCTTGACTATTAGTTTTTTCCCAGGAATTGATTGATCAGGAGCAACACTGTACGCATTCAAAGAAAAAAATCATACCACCAAGCATACAACTTTAAAGGTCCAATCTTACCACCTTTTCAAACAAAGTCTTCCAACACACATGACCTCCTTACTCTTTCAACTACCATTCATCGCTAATTATCATTCACGTCTGTTCATGCTTGTTTCTCTCGGAAATCTTGCAAACCAGCTAGGAGCCGGCACTGTAGTTCATACTAATCCTTTTACCTTTTGTGCTTCCGTCTGAATGAGATAGATGTCACCAGGATTACATATGGATGGATCATGGAGGTGAAACCACAAAATTCCAAGCTAACATATAGATGTGTCAAAACGATGCAACTCTTGAAGATGCAGGTTTTTTAATTATATTAAATACCAAACTCAATAGTCAATACTATCATTTGACGTCCAAGGGCAATTAATGACGTACACCGCAACACAAGAAGATAACTGGTAAAAAACTATAGGAGTAGTAAATAACAAAGACAAAATGCAAGAACAATTTCACCTATCACTTTGGAAAGCTGATTAGAAGCAGCAATCCACGCTCTCCTATTCTTAAGAAATAGCCAAAGAGAGGTCTACAGGGGCCTCTAATTTCATTTCTTTTTCGTTGGGGCTTATCGATCTTAATTCTCTTTTGACGGGTATGGCTTGTTAATCTGAAATTCTCTAGATAGTGCTGTTATTATTGTCTAGATTTTTTTTTGACAGTTTCATTTGGATCTTCAAATTAAGGTTGAGAGGAATTCGGATGAATCTCGTAATTCTTGTTATTGAATGGTTGGGGAGTTAACTCATCCTATAATATTGCATTGATTTGAGAGTGGTATTGGTAATTTTTTTTTCATAGATATGTATAGGGATCTTGTGGTATTAATAAAATGTTATGTTGGTTGATTAATATATAGTTAGATAGAGCAAAATTTAATTTTATTAATTTAAAAGAATTAGAGCTACAGGTAGTAAATTTAAAGCTTAAACAAATACTTAGTCCTTTTTTAAACTGATTTGCACAGGAAAAGAAAGAGTTTATGTCCTTTGTTTTCAATCATTAACTTTTTTTCTTAGACCATGTTTGTTTTTTGAAATTTATTTTTTAAAAAACTACTTTCTAAACTTTTCTGTGTTTGTTTATTATTAAAAAAGTTGGTCAATGGAAAACACTTTCCGGTCAATAAAAAACACTTTCCAGTCAAATAAAAATTTGGTTTGGTTTCCAGGAAAATGTTTTTCCTTTTAGCTGTGTTTGTTTTCCGGAAAGTGGTTTCCGGAAAACCACTTTCCAAACTTTCATGTGTTTGTTTGCTATTAGAAAAGTTGGTCAACGGAAAACAATTTCCAGTCAAAGAAAAATTTAGCTTGGTTTTTAGTAAAGTGTTTTCCTGAAAAATTTGAACGGAAAATACTTTCCTGAAGTTGTGAAAAATTTAGAAATGTCATTATTTGCTGATTATATCAAATTTGATCCTCAAACTTTTGATTGCTATATATAATTTGTTTTGAATATTTATTTTTCAATTTCATCTCTTAAAATTTAATTTTTATATTAATTTTGATCCTTATTTTTATAATTGCTATTTGCTTTTTTCTTATCATTTTTTTATTGAAATTTTTTATCTATCAAATTTGATTCTCATTCTTTTGATTGTTACTTATTTTATTTGAAATAATTTATAAAATGTTAATTATTATTATTTTAATTTCTTCATCTTTTATTTTTTTTTAATTTTTTAGATTTGATCTCTTTTATTTTGATTATTATTTATTTTATTTGAGATAATTTATAAAATTATATTTTTTTTCAATTTAATTCTCATTCAAATTTTTAATTTGTAAGATTTGTTCCTCATTATTTTAATAAACTTGAGAAAAATAAAACATTAATAAATTATTTTCCAAATTTCATTTTCTATAACATAACCAAACACTGGAAAATATTTTCCAACTTATTTTTCATTACACTATCAAACATTGAAAAATACTTTCCTGGAATTCACTTTTCCTAGAATTTAATTAAAAAAAATTATTTTCCAGCCAATAGAAAAAATTACAGAAATCATCCCATATTTTGGTACAAATTGTAATCACCCATTATAGTTTGCCACGCATGTCATGGCTCGCGTCTGATAATAATGGAAAAAACCACTTTTAGTACGGTTATTGAAGCGGACCAAGACACGTGCAGAACAATCAACGATTCAAACCTACAGAACAAACAACGATACAGCTTTGACCGTTAGGTGCTGTTTGTTTTTATTTTTTTTTAAAATAAAATTTTTATTTTGTTTTAAATTATATTTTTAAATTATTTGAAATAAATTTTAAAAATAAAAAGGAATATTTCTAAGCCAGAAATATTTTTAAAAAACACTATCGTAGTTACAGAAAAAGTTGTTAGCTAGCGAGGATCTCCTTGGGCTTTCCTGATTTATTTTATCTACTATCATCGTTTCCTGCCTCCTCCTGCTTCAAATTCAATCAAAAGAATAAAGAAAAATGAGCTGGTGGTGGTCTGGTGCTATCGGCGCTGCCAAGGTAAGGATTCAACAACCCTCTCGCTATTATCTATCATGCCCATATATGTGCGCGCGCGCGCGCGCGTATATATATCATTTATTTTTCTTCAATTTGCAGAAAAAAACCGAAGAAGATGAAGCATCACGAGGTTACCAAAGCGTGGCCCTGATTCTAGGTGTTACCGGGATTGTTGGCAACAGTTTGGCGGAGATTCTCCCACTCTCAGACACGCCTGGTGGCCCATGGAAAGTCTACGGCGTCGCCCGACGTTCCCGCCCCAATTGGAACGAGGATCATCCGGTGGAGTACATCCAGTGCGACATCTCCAATACTGTCGAAACCCAATCCAAGCTTTCTAAACTCACCGATGTCACCCACATCTTTTATGTTACCTGGGCCAGCAAATCCACGGAGGAGGAGAACTGTGAGATTAACGGTCTCATGTTCCGCAACGTCCTCCAGGCTGTCATACCTAACGCTGCCAATCTCCGACATGTCTGCCTCCAAACCGGACTGAAGCAATATGTGGGTCCCTTTGCGTTATTAGGCAAGATTGAAGCTCATGACTCACCTTTCACGGAAGATCTGCCCAGATTAAGATTTCCCAATTTTTATTACCCATTGGAAGATGTTATGTTCGAGGAAGTGGCAAAGAAAGAAGGGGTGACTTGGTCTGTTCACCGGCCTGGTGTTATATTTGGGTTTTCACCTTATAGCTTGATGAATATGATTGTGACTATTTCTGTTTACGCTGCAATATGCAAGCACGAGGGAGTTCCGCTGATCTTTCATGGATCGAAAGAGGCATGGAATAGTTACTCAATTGCTTCTGATGCAGATCTGATCGCAGAGCATGAAATTTGGGCGTGCGTGGATCCTAATGCACAAAATGAAGCTTTTAATATCCAAAACGGGGATCTGTTCAAATGGAAGCATTTGTGGACGGTTTTAGCAGAAGAGTTTGGGATTGAAAAGTATGGATTTGAGGAGGGGGAGAGTAGTGTGACCTTTGCGGAGAAGATGAAAGACAAGGGACCAGTGTGGGAGGAAATTGTGAGGGAGAACCAGCTACTGCCTAACAAGCTGGAGCAAGTTGGGGGATGGTGGTTTGCAGATTTGGTGTTCAGTATACCGGGTTCTGTCCTTTGTTTGAATAAGAGCAAGGAACATGGATTTTTGGGATTTCGCAATTCCAAGAAATCATTCGTTTCGTGGATAGACAAGATGAAAGCTTACAAGGTTGTGCCTTGATATGGTTGGTTTTGGGTTTTGTTACTATAATCTCTGTTTTCAAAATATAATAATTGGAGAGTGATCAAGGGCTTTGTGCTCCATTGTGACTGGTATTATGTCAGCGATTTTAAAGAAAGTTGCATTTGCAGTTGGTCCAATTCTATTTCCTTGTAAAACCTACCACTTTAGTTGGTATTATCTTGCTGTCTGCATTCTGCTTCATTAGATTGCTCTTCTACTTTTAAAAAATTAGAAAATCTTGTGGCCCTTGAAATATTTCAGTGGTAAATGAAGGAAAAAAATTTTAGTGGCAAGTGATTCTTTTTAAAATTTATTTTATACATAAACATATTAAAATAGTATTTTTTTTTAACTTTTTAAAAAATAATTTTTGCCCGACAAAAGACTTAAAAGTCAAAACACATCAAACGACTTAAAAATATTAAAAAAAATTAAAACAGATAATTAAATTAAAAAAATTAAATGTATGTTAAAAATATTTTTTAAATAAAAAAAAGGGTGTTATTCTATCACGAGGTTCTTTGGTGAACGATTAAATTAGCAATTGTTTTTATAGTAATTTCTTTTTTCTAAAAATGTTGCTTCATGATGTTTAAATCATAATAGCCAAAGAGAAAGTACATACCTTTACGATCAGGCATCCCTCTCAGATTGTTCTTGACACATCTTTAAAGGCCAGCAAGAGCTGCTAAATTAAATTTTAAATAAAATCTTTAACAAGAAGATTTTTTAAAACAGCTAATATATGATTGAAAAGAATTTATTTTAGTGTGATAAACCGATTGTAAGTAAAACTAACTTCGCTTGAAACACCATGTAACTTTCCCTTCTATCTCAAAAGCAATTCCAGGATAAATAGTATTTAGTTATTATTTCAACATAAATTGAATTCTTGATATATAATAAGTTTAATTATTTATTTTATTAGTAAATATATTTGAAGAAATTATTTAATAACTGAGTATTGAATTGTTTCTTTATTATGATTAAGGATTTGACATGATTTTAGTGGGTGGAGAAATTATTATTTTAAGTTAATTAAAAAAAACATGATTTCCACATTCATTTCAAAAATAAGTTTTTTTTTTTTATCGAAATAGAAAATTATCTAATGTTTAAATCAATAAATATAAGAAGAAAAATAATGTATCAAAAGTGAGAGCAGGAGAAAAATATGGTGGGGGGAGTGTGTGGTCTACTCTACTGTTCTGAATATAGTTTTATGTTTTGGGTTATAAATGAACTTGTGTGAAGTTAAATTGTTTCGTCTTAAACTTTTACCTATTATATTAAAATATTTATATAATTTGATCATGTTAGCTTAACTCGTTAAGGGTAGTCTAACGATAAAGAATATATAAAAAGCTGAGTAATTAGTTGTTATATCTTGTTATGTAACTAGTAGAAAGATAAGTGTTCTCCATTGATGCAGAGATTAATGCTTGCTTTGCATCTTTTGAGGAGATATGCGGACATGAAATAACCCTTGACCGAGAAGGGTGGGATTGTATTGTCAATTGTAGAGGATAATGCAGCGTTATACTGACTTCCTTGGAACTTGTCACTTTTGCTTTATGGTGTGTGCTCCTGCTACTCATGGGACTTCCTGAGAATTTGCATGGGAAGATAGTTAGGGGTTAGGGTCGAGGCCTAAATAGTACTGTTTGGGGTTGGAGAGAGGCCCAAACCTGGCAATGTCTTATCTAGTCGTGATTCATCAGTCAGGCTGATTGATCTCGTGGTTGCATATGAACAGTCATGTTGATCGATTTTGCATGTGAGATCCGGGTAAAAAACAACTCAGATATATTTCGTACTAAATTTATTCCACTGGAAGTTTTTCTATGTTTCTGTATATATTGTTGAAATGTTAGTTTTTGCCGAAAAAATCTGATGACGATGTTGCCGCAACACGAGACTACCAGAGTGTGGGTGTAACAGGATTGAATAGTCGGCAACAGCTTGGCTGAGATCCTCCCACTCCCTGACACCCCTGACCCTTCCATCGAAAGTCTACGGTGTTGCTCGCATTCCGCGGCCTGCAAAAATAAAATTTGGATTGATAAGATGATTTCCGACAATTTGGTGACGATCATCATCATGTAGCTTTACCTAAAAGCAGTCAAAAGTTGAGTTAATGGAAGGGAATTGGGAATTGGTAGATGGCATCCCTTCTAAGTGGACCGGGCCAGTTAATATAACAATAGTTTGTAGGCTTGAGAGGCCTATTTTGAATTCTTGGTGGGCTGGGTATTTGTTCCTTCTTCAGTTATAGAAGCGAAGGAAAATAGAGAGAGAGAGAGTTGTATTTTTGAAATCGTACCTCCACTCGACTACGGTATATTCTTACTCTTAAGTGCCTCTGATTGATTTTATTTTATTTATATACCAACTGTTGTTGCGCAGCTCCAAAAGCAATGGTGCTTACAAATTTTAGCGGACCTGGTGTTGGATTCGGTATGCTTATTACTACAATTAATTCTGATTTTCTTCTTCTATCTCTCTGTCGTTTATGCGAAATTTGATTTCAGGTTTCGGTGTTGGTTGTGGCTTTGGCGTAGGCTGGGGTTTTGGGGGTCAGTTCCTTTTCCTTTTCCTTTTTTTATTTCACTTTAAAGTCTTGCTTGTGATGTTATTTGAAGAAAACCCAGCTAAGCTAAAAATATCATGCTGCTTCTCTGAATTGTGGGGTTCTTATTTGATTGGAATAGGCGGTTGGGTTGGGAGTGATTTCTGCCTTGAGTTTTGATTACGGGGTTGCCTTATTTTCTTAAAGTGTTGTCCTTAATTTTTCATAACTAAACACTGCTTTATCACTGCTATTGATCCAAATTCAATTTTGAATCTTCTGCTCATCTTCTTCTTCTTCTTCTTTGTCATGTATTTTTGGGTTTTTTTTTTTCCAGGGCAGTATAGATAAATAAATACTTTGCTTGGACAGTGAAATTGTTGAGAAATTCGTAGAACCTAAGGAATGAAGAATCTAACAATCATCGCTTTGCCATTCTCTTAAGGTGGTAAGGGTATTTTTAGTGTAGTCTTCACATTAGCTGGTCTTTCTGGAGAGAAAACAACAAACTGTCCTTCTACAGCGTTGATTGTCTGGTAGATGTGGGTGATGCATGGATCCGTTTGGCTAAGTGTGGTTGGACTTCAATTCTTGTTCAACCCAACTAGTCTCGGTACTTCAATCTTGCTCAGTGGAGCTATGTGTCGCTAGCTATTCATGGCTGGGGCATAATTTCAATGAATTGATCTAGTGTTGCCTTTACCTTCTACCACAGCCGACAGAAAACAGCTGATTGTGTTCTCATGTTTTGCAAAATATGAGCTACATCCAATAACTGTTGTGAATGATATCCGATCGTCAAGAACATCTTTGTGATATTTAGAATTTTGCATGACGATCCCATGATCCTTGATATAAAACTTGTCTGGTTGATGTGTGTGGTAGAATAGTCACCTCATCTGACTTGCTGTTTGAGACTCTGCGTAAATCTTCCCTTTGAGTGTGAACTGAGCTACCAATTTGCTTACGTATATGTTTGTCTGGTGCAGGCATGCCTGTGAATATTTTGGGTCTTGGTGCAGGTATGCACCTTCTTGTCTCTTTCCTCAAATGTAGATCTTAGACTATCATTCATATATATCTCTTGGTCTATAAATAATGCATTCAAGAATTGTTCAGAATTAGGACCTTTGTTTTGCAGGTGCAGGCTGTGGGGTTGGTCTAGGCCTTGGATGGGGCTTTGGCACTGCCTTTGGAAGCCAGTATAGGTCATCTACTGTCACATTCCAGGGCATGGAATTGGCCAAAAAAGAAGAAAGTGATGACAATCAGTCTTGAGTATTTGTTATGAAGCAAAGTTTATGCATTTCGTGTTTTTTTTCTCTTTTTTTCCCATGAAGTTTCCAATTGTCATGGCACTGTAAAAAAAAAAGAAGCAGCTTGCTCTTCAACCTATTTCTATGTTCAAGGTACTGTAGTGTCGAAATCCCATTGTTCAATTTAATGGATCATAGAAATTCTACATGCCAGGATAGTTTGTACGTCTATGAAATAAATGATGATTTAAAAGCCGAAATCAGAATATCCCCCAAAAGTACCCGGTTTCCATGCAGCATCTTCCTGGCGAAGTGGCAACCAGAGTGAATTTCTAATAAAGAACCTGATGTTTTATTATTTGACTTGGTGCAAGTTTGTAGCTGTATCTCGTGATGCCTTTATATCTACACTTCACTAATCGATGAACTCCTTTCAGTGTTTTATGATTTATCTACGATGTCTACAAATTATTTTATGGAGATGAAAACGTCTCACAGAACTTCTTGGCAATTAAGGCAGATTTTTTTTTTTTGGTACAATAAGAAAGAAACAGAGACTGTTATCGGACATAAATTGCACCCAAAGCGTCACGCAGCAAAACAGAGTATTTCCATTTTGATTATTCCAGTCTACTTTGCTGGTTTTACTTTTGCTGATCATTAAGAACCTGGGTTGAGAATTTAATAGATTGTGAGTTTAAAATCTTTGTTTAGGTTTAAAAAGTTTATCAGTTTTTTTTAGTTTTTTATTAAATTGTTATTTTTTAAATTTTATCATTTACCATTTATATTACCATTAATTAGTTTTTATTTATTTATTATTATAACCAGCAAGAATCATATTTTATAATCAACTAAAATAAATACAGAAACAGAAACAAAGTTACTTGCTTCGACAGCAATGGCCTCCCTCCGCTCATGCACGTCGCCATGGAAGCTGGCCACCAAGACGCCTACGAAGTTCTCCTGAATGCTTGCTGGTAGAGTAAATAGAAATTCCCTCATGATTTCCTCTTCATCCCCAGTAGTAATTAACTAAAACAGATTTCGTCTCATTATAATTACGAAGATATCCTCTAATTGTACAGGAATTCGGTCTGGGTTAATACTAGGAACAATTGCATGTGCAGGGAAAGGGAAGTCAAATTCTGATTCTAGTGAGAATTACTTAGAAGATAGGGTTAGTTTTAGTGAAGACAAGATAATGGACTCGAATAGCTTGGCGATAATGATGGCTTGGAGATGCCATTGATGGAAGCACACGCAAAGGCGGTTTGCTCAGGTGGTGGTCATAAACTGAACATTGGCTTTGGAACGGGCTTTGTGGATACAGCTTGCGTATCCTTCTAATGTCTTGAGGTTGTTGGGTTGCTCAGTGTGTTTTTGTTAATATGATTCTACTGTAGTGCTGGACTGCAGCTTGCCATTGTTTGATAAAAAATGAACCTCAGGTTACATAATTAAGTAGTTGATACTTCTTCCATGATGTTGTAGACCGATAGTGAATCAGTTGAACTAGGCAACTGCTGAAGGAGCTAGAGATATGGTGAGGAATTCATTCCATAGGATGTCAAAACTGATGAATGGCGGGAATCTCCACAAATCTTCTTGTTATTAGAACTTCAACACTACATTGTGTCTATATTGTACTTCTTATTTCAGTTAAATTAGTCTTTGATGATTTTACACCCCCTCGTGTTCTTCTTAAGCTAAAGCTAGGTCTTTGTGAAACCCCTTTTCCCAATTAGTTCTTGGGCATATGATAACTTCACGTAAGCAATTTCAACATGGGAGCCTTTTCGTTTGGCGACTGGATTTCTCCTCTTGTTGAAGTTCGGTTTCACTTGATGCATACGCGAACATAATTAACTCCCTCTTTAATCTTCAGCCATGAAGCATAAATTGTTTAAAGGCTTTAGATTCAGAGCCTCTTATAAAGACAACTGGAGATCCATTTTCAGTTCACATACAATTCTTTCCATGGGCTTCTGTACAATTATTCTCCCTTTTTTTTCTACGTCCTCTGATCACCTCAGAGAGCAAATATAAACGTTACAGCTGGTTCAACCGGCACATTTGTTGGAACATCAGAGAAGAGATTAAAAATACACAGAAATTCAGGCACATGTCCTATGAATGATAATCATTTATGGGATTTCTTCAAGATTTCGGATCATGTCCAGCTGAAAGCTATTGGACTACGGACAACATGCTTCCCGTCTGACCACTCCAGATGAGCAAAGCTGTTCGTACCGGAGGGCATGGATGTAGCGGTAAAAGTCACCGTGTAACTCTTTTTCTCATATTCTTTGGCAAAGCTCAGGGATTCTGGCTCAACTAACATCTTAACAGATGTAGTTTGTGATGTCATCGAAACCTTGTATGTTGCTGGAGCACCAACATTTGTCAGAGTCCTGGTGTATTTGACTGTACTTTTCACCCCAGCTCCGCCCTCCTTGCCTGAAGCAGTTTGTAGTGGAACAGAGAACGATGGGTAATTAAGATCCCCCAGGCTGTATTTCTTGCTTGGGTCGCAAATGAAGTCTTTAGTTGTGATTTGTTTAATGTCTGATGCACTATAGTTTAAAGCACAAAAGAAGCTTATGTAGTCATCAACAGTGGCATCATAGACAAGGCCAGGATCAAGGGCTGCTACTGGATTTACATGTCCAGCTCCATAATCGAATGGCGTAGATGGTTGTCCTGTAGCCACGTCTAATAAGTTTTCCCCATTTTTGTATGTTGCATAGGCTGTGGTCATGAGAGCGGACTTAATGGCTGCTGGACTCCAGTCCTGGTGAGCAGCCTTGATGAGTGCAGCTAACCCACTTACATGGGGACATGACATTGATGTACCTGAAATGATATTGAATTCTACATGCCTCTTGTCATTTGTTAGCCCAGTTGGGCCAGCTCCCCCACTCCATCCCGCTAGTATGTTGACTCCTGGTGCTATTAGGTCTGGTTTGAGTACTTCTGGAGTGACCAGATTTGGACCTCTGGAACTGAATGCCGCTACCACAGGCGATGGTTCAACACCAAGCTTTGTACCTCCAGAAGCAATCGTCCCCATTGGCTTTGGATCAAGGAAGGCATACTTCTTAATTGCATTTGCGGTTCTTAGGCCCACAGCGGCTGTGGGAAGAAGATGTGCGTCAGCGACTAGCTCTTCCCCATACAGCTCTGTGTTTGCAAGAATCATCCCTAGGCCACCAGAATCTTTCACCACCAAGCCCTTTTGGACCCTGCTATTCCCCCCTCGATCACATATCACAATTTTCCCTGCAACTTGTGCAGGAATCAAAGTTCCTATCATGCAAAGGCTGCCGCTTGTGGAATTGCTCACGTTACCAGCATAAACCAGGGGCACCAACGAATCAGATAATGGCTTTCCACTATAAAGCGATATACCCGAGTACTTCTTACCATCTCCAAGGCTCACAAAGGCTGGGAAATCACGGTCCAACGTTCCAGCACCTACAGTGGTTATCCAAGGAGCGACATTAGACAAGCTGCCTGGACTTGGCCCACCATTTCCAGCCGAGCATGAGACAAGAATCCCCTGTGCTGCTGCTCGGAAAGCTCCAATCGCAACTGTATCTCGAGTGTAATCTGAGAGTCCTCCTCCAATAGACATTGACATGACATTAACGCCATCTGCAACAGCCTTTTCCATTGCTGCTAAAATATCAGAGCTAAAACATCCACCCAACCAACACACCTTGTAAGCTGCTACTCGAGCTTCTGTAGCCATTCCACGTGCTATCCCAGAAGCATACCCGAAAAGGCTAGCTCCTGAGACAGCTGATCCAGCTGCTGTAGTTGCAGTGTGGGTTCCATGGCCATCATCGTCTCTTGGTGATTTTGACTCCATTGTTTCGTCAATAGGTCCGAATGCTGCTTCATACCCTTTTGAGAAATATTGTGCACCTATCAGTTTCCGGTTACAGCTTGATGAATTGAAGTTCTTACCCACCTGACAAGAACCTTTCCAGGTACTTGGTATTGGGCCAAGCCCTGTGTCACCAAAGCTTTTTATCTCTGGCCAGACACCGGTGTCCAGTACTCCAACAATCACCTCACTTAGGGAGGCAGATGCAGGGAGGAGGACAGCATCACTTTTTCCCAATCCAAGGAACTCCGGGGTATGAGTTGTGTGCAGCTTGTAAATCATTTCAGGTAGGACCGATAGAATTCCGGATTGTTTTTCAAGTAATTCAGCTTCCTCTGGTGTGAGTTGGGTGGAAAAGCCATGGATTATGTTGTTGTAAGTGTAAAGCATGTCAGCAGATTCTGATACGGATTTTAAAGATGAATCATACCATTGGAAATGATCATAGTAAGTCGCTGGCATATTGGACTTGTCCATTTGAATTATGAAAGTCTTCTTCGTTTGCTTCTTCACTTCTGCTACCGCATACGTGTAACAGAAGCACAGAACCAGAAGTGTAGCTATCAGTTGAGGCCCGAACTTCAAGTCTTTCATCTTCATGACATGTCTTTCCGACCTCATATTGGAGAATTCAGGCAGTATATAAAATGTTATACTTCTGGTAACTTATCCTGTTTTAAAGTGCAGGGAGAATAGAAACTGAGGTTTGCATAGGAATAGGGAAGATTCTCTTGGCTCCTAGGTCGGTCTCCACGGGGTTTATATATATAACAGGATGAAACCTGGTTTGGCTCGAATGAATTGTTGTCTAGAACTCCGAATAGGAATTGGAGCTAGCGGAGGAGGTTATGAAGCTTATCAAATTTAGCAGTGCTTTATAACTAGTTGTTTAACTCTTCAAATCTTCTGCAATGGCACTAGTGTAATATACTCTGGTTTTCTTATATATGGAAACCAATCAAGTTTTGATAACTACAGTTAGGGACAGATATATGCATGAGTAAAAGCAGTCCTAGAGTAGAAATGCAAGGTATTGATGGCTGTTAAATAATCATTTTCCCACGTGGCACCATTATCTCTGGATTCCTGAATGTTATTCCAATTAGTGGCCGGCTTATTGAGTATCTCTGTCTTAAAAGGCAAGCACTAAAGGTAATGCATTTTCCTACAGAGTCGGATGCCGATCACAGGGGTGCGATGTTGAAGGATTACGAGTTTTCGTATGTGATTTCCAATATTCCGAAGCCATGTCATGGCCGTTGGCCAGCATTACAAGGCCAGTGTCTTTGGATTTCTCTTGGGACACTTGAGAAAGTTCCCAGTTAATGATGAGCTACACTGTGAATCAAGTAATATTCAGTTTACTGGGTGTATTTGTTCTCTCTTTTCTTGCCAGTTATAAGCACTTCTTCTTGCAGCCACATGTTTTGTAGACAGGTGCTTCCATATCTTCATCCTCCGCGAGCAGTTGGCCACAGAACTTGCAGGTTCTATCTGAACAATCCCACTTGAGAGGATAGATTAGATAGACCTCAGTAGTCAGTGGGGAGCGGGAATTCACGAAATCTGCCATTCTTTCTAAACTTTACAGGTCATCACGCGTAAGAGCCAGTGACATGGGAATCATAGCTGCTTTAAAATCTGTCGTAAATTATGGATTCCTGCTTTCACTCAACGTAATATAAACAGATATACTGCTTTTAGGCAGTGTTTCCTTTCCTTTCGCAACTTATAAAGAAAATGAAGTTTCCAAACAGAACAAGACAAGCGTATTTTATTAAACTTGACCACAGAAAGAACGCCAATCGCCTCTGTGGATCCATTTTTTGGCTACCAATAATATATGTTATCCCATGTGGCTTGACATGGCGAAAATATACTGTGTTTTTAACCCTCGCCTCGCCTCGCCTCGCCTCGCCTCACTTGCACGAAATAATCATCCGCCTGTGTTTAGTGGAAAGAGCACTGGTGAAGGACTGAAGTCATGGCCTCTAACTACTGCCGTAATGAGCAATTATCAGTGCCAAATCGTGGTGCGTGGTGGGTGGAGATTTTGGGCCATCTAGATGGAGTAAATGCATGGCTGAGAAAAGAGAGCTATGAAAACAAAACTTTATGGAAACAAAAGCTGAGGACAAGAGGTGGTGCTGTCCAATTAACAATCATCACAAAGTAATCAAAGGTCCCTAAGAAAAAAGAGCCTTTTTCTTTGATTAGATAATGGAATCGTTGTAATGTTTAATCATGACAGACACCCATGTGGTTGTTTCTCACAATCTTACAGCTATATTTTCTTCGACAACTAGCTGGAATGGGCCCCGCCACTAATAATTGCCTCATTGTCTTCTGTTTTGAAATGCTTGTATATGTAACTCGTTACGTATCCATCAGTCATCATCACTTGTTTGTCTGCTTTTTCTTTGATTACAGCTTTCATTTAAGGACTAGCAACGGAGAAGGGTAAATATAACCATCTCCCAACCGCTTCTAATGAACTCCTTTTATTTAACTATATGATATAAAAACATTGATAATAAATATGCTTTTGATATTGTAATCATTTTTGCTGTTATGATTTGAAAAATTAGGTTAAAAAAATTATAATTTGTAGTATTTTATAGCTATTTTTTTTTAAAGATAGAGTTTTGAGTGGAGCTCGAGCAAATCAGTCATGTTCTTAATGTTAGCAAATAAAAAGGATTGAAAATTTGTTTAAACTTGAAATTTGATTTGCGAAACTCCAATTCTTTTAAATTAATAAAATTTTATTTTATTTTATTAAACTGAACATCAACTGAGTGATTGGTGAGAAATCCACTATCATAGTAGGATCTCCATGCTCGTGCATAAAAAAAACAAATCATCAAGTTCAATCTTTAATCAACATAACATTAAATAATCAAGTAAAAATAACAAAACGAGTCAAAAAAAAAAAAAAACAAGAGACCAACTAAAAAAAAGCTTTTATTGTGGGGATCCACTGTGAAAGCTCTTAGAAGGCACAATATAAAACATCGATCCTATTAGTTTTTCTTTTATTAATGTTGCTAAAATAGCAGTATTTATTATCTTACACATTTGTAAGAATGCAGTTGGCATGGAGTGGTTTTTTCAAAAATAACACATTGACTAAGAATACATATCCAAAATATCATAATAACTTATTTTTTAAAATATAACAGTTACAGAAGACATGCCGGTGGATCATGCGCGATCAAGCAAGAAGTGCGTCATGACCTTATAACCATAGTTATTAAACCCGGACCGGCCTGGTGGGTCGAACCGGGAGCTGGACCGGTCCGGGTTTGTCAAAAGACCGGCCGGTGCAACGACCCGGCCAAACCCAATCGACCCGGTTGATCAACCCGTGACCCGGGTAAGACCCTTTTTTTTTGTTTAAATGTAAAATTTAAAATCCATTAATATATATACTATATATTTCCAAAAAAAATATTTTTTTCTAATATAAAATTTAAAACCTATTAGTATAAAAAAAGAAGCTATAACTACAATAACAAAGGACATTTTCCAGCTTTTGCGGTCGGTCACGCGCTTGCGCCTCTCATGAAACTATATATTACTTTGAGAAATATAACTACGTTATTTTTTAGTATATTTCTTAATCACTATGTTATTAAAAAAAATAAACTTAAATGAGCATCGATAAATCTAGGCAATTCCCCCCTCACTCTTTGGGTTTTGTGGGAGTCAGTGTCACAACCGAATAATTAATATGCGAAAACAATGTGAACAAAGGACCATTTGCCCATTAATGCCTCTTCTTCTTCTCCATGTTGGTATCCAATCAAATTCCTGTGATCATCATTTTAGTCGGCAGACACATAAAACAAAAGGGATAGAGAAGAAGAAAAAATAATGGAAAGAATCAATTGTTGGGTGTGGTTTAATGATTCTATCAAGAGAGATTTAAGGATAAATGGCACTTTATCGAATAAGTAAGAAATTGAGGAGGGTGGATGCAAATACCTGATTGAGAATTTTGAAAAAATTGATGTACTCAAATGAAAAAATTAACTTTTTAATCATATCTCCGTACATCTTAATTTAATCTTCATTGACATTAAAAAATCTTCATGAGTGGCTCTATCTGAGCAGGTAAACGTAGAGCTCCATAAAGCTGTGGCTTGCCACACAATAAAAAAAAAAAACTACGTTAGTCTCAGCATGCTTTCGAGTTAGAACCTTAAAAATTATTACTGGCCTGCAAAAAGTTTTCAAAGTATTTTATGATGTTTCTAAGGCTTTATGATATTTATAATTTGAGCCCTCCAATAATTTAATCCACCCTCCAATGCGACTGTCATCGTCATCTTGCGAGAAATAATTAACAAAACTAAATAGCATGCGTACATTGAACTAACTAGGTTAATATATATTTTTTAATTGTTTTATAACATGCGATAATGTTTCAAGATTTAATATGATGAAGAATAAGATTTTTTAATGTTTGGATAGTGGATAATCATATATCCATGTTAATATTATTTTCTCTAGAGCTCGGAAAGTAGATGGTGATAGAAAACTCAACACCTGCAAAACAATTTTTTTTATGGGATTTGGGGCTTTCAAATGATAAAATCAATAACTTTTTAGTAAAAGATTGCAATAAATAAAAAAACAAGCTTTAAATTCCAAAAATAAAAGTGTTTGTTCTTGTTTTTTTCATGATTAATACTTTGATAATTAAAGTATGAATACTTCGAAAATAAAAACTATAAACCCTTTACTTGGGTGGTTCAAGAGGTATATATAGCCCTTGAACCTTGTTATGTTACTTAAATAGAGGGGTTGTAATGTCATTTACTCATGATAGCATTAATAAAAGATAAATATCATCTAGACAATATTAATGAGGAATAAATATCATTTATACAATATAAATATTAATGGAAATATGGTAGGTCATTTCAAGACTTTTATACTCCTAAGAGTGTAAAAGATAATTATTCTAGACATAAATATTTTATGTATAAAAGTAATAAAAATAAACAAACAAAGCCTCGTGGTGCAACACGGCGCCCAAAATAATCGTCAGGCTCATATCCACTTGAACTAGGCACGATGCTAAGCCCTCGGGCGATGGGTCTGGTAGCTAGTCATATATCTTTTTTGGCTCAGCACGTAGCTGAACTCAAAGATATTGGGTCTGTCATCTCGCCAGACCCACATGTACTTGAGCGTAGAGTGTAGTTGAACTTAATGATGTTGAGTTTAACACCTCGCCAGACTTATATCTGTTTGGGCTCAACGTGTAGTTGAACCTAAGATCATTAGGTCTGGCAAAGACACTAGACCCATATGTACTTGGACTCGGCTCGCAGTTGAATCCAAGAATGTTGGGTGTGGCAGCTCGTCAGAACCACGTCTATTTGGGCTCACCGCGTAACTGAATTCAAGGTCGTTAGATCTAACAATTAGCAAAACTCATACGTAGTTGAGCTCAGTACGTAGCTGAACCTAAAGATAATTGACCTGGCAGTTCATCGGGCTCATTTGTATTTGAGCTAAACGCGTAGCTGAATCCAATAATGTTGAGTCTGGCAGCTCACCAGTTCCATGTCTGTTTAAATTTAGTGCGTAGCTGAACCCAAAATATTTGGGTCTGGAAACTCATCAGGCTCATATGTACTTGAGTTCAGCATATTACTGAACCCAATGATATTAAATGTGGCCGCTCACCGGATCCATTTAGAATTAACGCGAGGCTGAATTCAAGGACGTTAGGTATGACACCTCATCATACCCATATGTATAGCTGAATCAAAGAATATTATATTTGGCAATTTACTAGACTCATGTGTACTTGAGCTTAATATGCAATTGAATCTAAAAATATTGGAATTGGAAGCAAGCCAGACATATGTCATTTGAATTTTACATTCAATCAAATCTAAATATGTTGGGTTATCACAATGTCTTAGGCTTTTTTTTTTTTTAATATGGACTTGGCTCAAAAATTAAAATTTCAAAAATACAATGATCAATTAACTTCTTTATGTCGTAGCTTAATTGGTTAATATGTGTCTTTAATTAGTCAAAAGTAGCAGGTTCAAGCAACACTAGGAATTATATTATGCAACACTAGGAATTATATTATCTTTTATGCAATAGATGGGTAATCGTTTGTGTGTGTATATATATATATTTTAAAAAAGGTTGGATGACCTGCCTATTTCACGCCCATGTGCCCGAGCTTTGCTGTAGTAGGCCTAACTATGTTAAGTCATCCAGGTCATCATTTAAGTTTTCTTTTTCTTTTTCTATATCTTTTTATTTTATTTTCACTCTTTAATGTTAATTTTTTAATTAAAATTTATTTTTTAATATTGAGTTGATTGTAAATTCATTTTAATATTTTTTATTATATAATAAAAAAATTCATTCAACCCAATAAAATCTACAACACAGATCATGAATTTGATAGCTTGTCTAGGATTAACCTGTCATGTTTTTTTTTTTAATTCTATTTTTTTTCTTAGACAGTTTTTACTTTATTTTATTAAAGCTCAAGTTAAGTAAAGAATGGAATGGTGAGTTTTCAAGTTTAAAATATTATATCAAATTTAATAATAATACTGAAAGATTTTCTATGGTCTTCTTTTTTTATCCAAGCTATAGCGATAGCGTAAAAAATAACCTGGTTATCTTCTATAGAAAAAAATTCTGAAAGGGAATGCTGTGGGCCTAGGTAGTGGTGTTGGCTAGGGTGGCGTTGGAGGGGATGGCCACTTTGGAGGTGGGTTTCGCTGGCGTGGTAATGGTGGAGGTATGGCTCGGGTTATGGTGGCGGCAAAGGTACCGGGGACGGCGGGGCATATGATCACAACAATGTCCATAGCACTGGTTCCGTGTCAGAAAAACGATCTTAATATGCCATGTTTCACCAAATAAGAATTACTAATTTTTCTAGCATCGCTAATCAGGGGAATAAGGATAACATTTCTCCAAATTAGCTTTTAATGTATTCTCTATCTTAGAGAGTTTGTCAGCGTTTAGCAGCATGCTCTAATAAATAGCAGTCGTTTACATTAATCAGTGCTGGTGTCATCCATGGCCACCACAAAGAAATGCGTTAAGACAGTCAGGCATGGAAGCCATCCCTAAGACTTGGCCACGCTTACCACATTATGAGCTTTGCTTATAACTCGTTTCAGAATTACTTGGAAACGAATTCAAATTTATTGTCCACTTCCAAAGAACGGGAAATTAAAATCTAAGAGCCCTCGTGACAACTTCGGGGAACCAAAATCATGAGCTCACAGCGCAGGCAAATGGTCTTGGTCATGTAACTTGCCATACCAGCAACCATGACATTCTGCAAATTATTTGACTGATTAATTTTTCTCTACTTTTTTCGGCTGAACAGCCAAAAAGAAAGAAAAAACTTAACTCGGTTAAACATATCTAAACTCCAAGTGCACAATATCATCCACCCTGTCTCATCTATATCCTAAACAGCGTCAAGGGAGTGCAAATGCTAAGGAAATATGAAAAAGAAAGAAAAGGGAGACTTTAACTTGCGAAGAAAAACAGAGACTATAGGCAACTACTTTCCCTCCCAACAATTCCAAACGCGAATAGCACTTTACTTGCATGTGAATGTATAATCGTAACAAGTATTTGACAAACAGCAATCGCTTAATTAGTGCGCAAGTCTTATAACACATTCTTTCACGTAATCCCAACATCGCTTCATATTTTTTCAGGGATTATAATTAAAAAGGAGTCGGGACAATTACCCGGAAAGACTGGCATAAGCATGCTCAAGTATGCCTCAGGAAGAATGGTGCATTAACATCATATATATTATAATTCAATGATCCCAACCAGCTGGGAGATGAATCATGGGACATACATACACGTTGTATATATACAAATTCAACAATGCACTGCACACCCACGTTATTAGTATCATACAATGCATAGTTCACTTCCAAGGACATATAAATTATAGCATAAACAGGCAAGAACCTTACATAATTGAAGCAAAGATTATACTTAGCAACAAGATTTAGTCTTGTCTGTAGTTCAGCCAAAGGAGAAGGGTTCCATGGTTGGAGATTTCAAGCAGCAGAGCAATGCTTGTCATTCTTCGGCCTGAAAATTTTCATTTTAAATTGGTTACGTGTAAGCCCTGTGGCTTGTATATTGGGATCATTGGTAGTAAGACCTTTCAATAAGAAAGAAATGAGTGACGACTAAAATGAAAATTCATTAGAGAAATGCTCAAGAATATGAAACAAATCATGGATGGCAGATTCCCAATAGATTGTCGCTAGTGATTGTCAAGTTGCAGACGAAAGCTAGATAAGAATCTTATTAGAATTGATTTCAAGAAGTGGCAGAAACAAGTTTTCTCATAAGAATGTGATGATGCAGAGAATGGTCATCATCCACCAATTATACCAAAAATCTTTTATATTTATAGTGTGATGCCTGTGGTTTCTTTTTCGACAGTACAAAATATTCTTTGAAGGGATTTCTTCTCAACCTCGTTGAATTCAATCATGATTGAAGAAAGACATTCCAGGAGGTAATTACGGATTATTCAAATTAGACAGCAACCACCAACATTTTTCTTCTTTTTGGTACAACGGAAAACCCCAAGTCAACAACCTAAAATCCCAACCCAAACTCCCATACCCCTACACCTGAGCTACCCCCAGGCATAGCGGGGAACCCCTGTAAATTTTTCTTTTTTTTTACTATAATACTGATGCTTGTTTTTTTTTTTTTTTTTAAGTAGCGGTTATAGAGAAACCTTACATCAGACTTGCGATAAATAACATCAACTAAAGATTTCTCCAAAATACTTCCTACCCTTCTGCTGCGCAGAGCATAGAAACCACACTAATCATATTGTCCTATGAAACTAACAAGATTCAGTTCAAAGCCTTTCAGGAACCCGCAAGTTCCTGCAACAGCTTAGGAGAAAAAGGCATATGGAAGAAAATGCAATATGCATGAATTAACGATTTATACCCTGTTATCCAGTTTGAGGCCCCAGTCAAATCCCTTTCTTCAGCACCAAGCTTCGGTTCTGGATTCTTACATGTCCTACACGAGGACACGGTGATATTATCATGTTATAATAATAAGCTCAGGAAAAAACAAAGACTAACAAATAAATGATTTAGGGGAAAAATCAAAATAGCCAAACATTTAGGACATACATTGCTTCTGTACAATTTGGTTGCCGGGATGAAAATGTACTTAAATCTGGAGTTACAGCAACAGGATTTGTCACTTCAGATGATCCTGGTTTACTGTCTCCCTGTAAAGTGAAATTAACCAGAGACTCTTTTTAGTCAAAGTCATTATAGGAAACAGAACGCTGCAATGGAAAATACCTACACCAGGTTTGTCTTCCATCCACCCTGGGGCTCTATCAGATACAAGGACAATATACTGCTCCATAGCTGCCTCTGGACTCATGTTCCCCAGCCTTTGCCAAGCATTCCTTGCACAACGTAACCAGTGCCCTCGATCACTCATACATAGCAGCTGTCAACCCTGTTATTATAACTAGCTATCAAACTATACGGTGTAACTTTTTGGTACAGGCAGCCCCTAAGGTGTTGTTCTGTGCATTCATTTTCTTTTTCTTAGGTTAACAGTCCACGTAGCAAAAGATTACAGCTGATGAACGCCATAATCTTGTATTTTGTTTGCTAAGCTGTCTGGATTTTTGGCTATATCTAAGCAGTTGGAACAGTACCAGGAAAAGGTCCAGGTATAGCCAACAAGATTTGAAGCGTGAAAATCATATTTTTAAGGTATTAATTGATATATTTATTATAGGGTTGAAGCAATATAACTTCAAGATACAGAAAAGCTTTAAATTTTATTTTATTTTTTAAGCAAGAAAAACTATTGTAGACCTAACCTTAGAGAGGGAGACAGACAAAAAACGTCATTTATAATACAACCTGCCCAAGCGGGGATTTCTAATGATTTCCATGTGTTCGTTTTCTGATTATCATTTATTTATTTTTAATTATGGGCTCTACTCTAACCTTGTTTGACAAATGTTCATCTCGTGCTGACATCTGTAATGAGCAAGCTGCCTCGATTTATCGGCATTTTCATTTTCTTGATCTACATTTCGGAAACTCTCACTTTTTATATCATTAAAACAAAGTATTTTACCTGGAGACTATCTTATCCTAACTTCTCTCTCAATGTAAAACGTTTATCTGCTCCCATTCAGTCAAATTAACAAACAAGAGAATAATAATAATAATGTAAAAATAATAAGAAGAAAAAAAAATGTAAACGGAGACATGGGGAAGTTAATTGAGGAAAGTTTAATACCACTTGGCACGGGCAGAAACCTTGAGAGCCATGGGAGGCTTCTGGAGGCAAGGCCCCTCGGTGGCAACCTTATGAAGTCCATACAACTCCATTTGCACATCGCTCCCTACACCTGCAAATCTCCCATCTTTATCTCCTGATTCCACAACAAACCTTGCTGCTTCTCCAAACATTGTCTCCAATTCACTCCTTTCTATCCCTTCCCAATCATCATCCTCGTCATCATTGACTTCAATCTCATTCATCTTCTCTTTTGAATCAGTCTCGACAACATCTAATTCAATTCCAACTGATTCATCTTCTCTGTTTTCATTAATTGAGCCAGCCAAATTTACTTGTTTGACCTCTTCATTGTCAAATTCACCTCCCTTTAACTTGTACTCTTCTTCTCTTAAAATTGCCTCGATCAATTCTTGAGCCAATTCACGCGCCTCGATTTCAAGCAGTATCTCCTCGCGATTCACGGCCTCGTTAACGTTCTCGAAAGCAAAGATTCCTGTGATGAATTCATCGATCTTTTCTGTTGCTTGTTCAACAAATTCTGTTTTAGTTTCGGTCTTAAGCCCCTCGACTTGCAATCTTTCACGGAACCGTAACTCTTCGGTGATCACTTTTCCTTCTTCTTCACCGACAATCTCTGCTGCAGTAATAACTTCTCGATTTGCATTTTTACTGCTGGAATCACCACCAGACGCAGCCAAAGAAACAATTTTGGCTATCAGAAAAGAGAACAAAACAGCAACAACACCAGTCACAAGCAGCTCTTTAACAAGCTCCATCTCTTATCAAAGCATAAAAAGAGAGAGCTTTTTTTGTTTTGTTTTTTGATGGGAGAGAAAATGGAGAAGACAGAAGAAGTAATAAAGGGATTAAGCACAAGAGATGCAGAGGGAAAGGAAGCTCGCAGGGTAGAGCAAAGCATATTCTGCTGTCTAAAAAATGTGCACTTGGCCACGGTCGCCCTTTTCAACTGTTTTTTCTTCTTTTTTAAAAGACCGTTTAAAATCAATTTTTTAGATCAATTTCAATTAATAAATAAATAAAATTTATAAGTTTAAATAAAATTAATTCAATTTATTTCATATATTATCCTTATTATTTTTATTTTATTTTTTAAAATTTTTTAAAAAATAATAATAAATTGACAGGTTTTTCTAGTTTTAACATTAATTTTTTTTTAGTGCAGTGATCTCTGAACTATATTTTATTATTTTTAAGAATTAAATTCATTTAAAATTCAATTATTAAGATAATTCTAAATACGAGTTTTTATTAAAAATTCTAATTAAATCCAACTCAAAAATTCCACTGTAAAAGTTTTGATCTTGCCCGGGGTTAAAAAGAATTGTTTTGGAACAAGTCTAAAGAGGCAATAAAGGAAGAAATTATTAGAATCTTAAATACCTAAAAGAAAAGTGCGTTTATTTACGTGCCCAAAAATACCCCCGATCATGATCAATATTTTCAAGAGAGCCATGACCCTAAAAACAAATAAATTATGGTTTTCTTTTTGGCATTTATAAGTTTGATGACATGTCCGATCTTGACTGGCTCAAACTGTCCAGAAGTATATTTGCCTGTATTTTTTCATCGTTGATCTATTCACATAGCCTTGCCAAGTTCACGAATTTCCATTACTCAACGATATTGATCGTGTTTTTTCTTTGAATATCTTATGATGCAAAGGCGTCCTTATCTCAATCTATATGTGGCGGTGATGAACGCCATCTTCCTTTGATAATCAAGGGAGGGGGGGGTTGAGAAAAAGGAAAAATAATAAAATGGCGGTGGTGGATAGGGTAGGGTAGGGTAGGATAGGAGGAGTGTAGGTCTTGTGGTGTCTCCCGGACAAGTATTCATAGATTATACCTTCAGTCGAAGTATGGAGTCTTCACGCGACTTCAAAAATCACTGTAAATGAATTCCATGGATGCAATTAACACTGAAGAAAAAACACTACACGAAAACGACTCCGTCAAGTATAACTTCACGGGCAAGAAAGGAGTGGACAAGTGACACGTCGTCTAATGGCTTTTATACTAGCAAGAATGCCAATGTAGATACAAGAATGAATTCTCCACCTCTATCTTTCTAAAGCCTTTCTAATTTTTCTACAAATGGGCCCGTCTCCATTGGTATCAAAGACAATGTTCAATCGGTTAAACATGACTCCTAGAGAATTACCAAAATACGAAGTTATCTTCTCCTTTCGTTCTCTTCTTTCTTTTTGATTCATACTTGGTTGGCGGGAAAGGGCCTTTCTCGCCGGGCGAGCGCATCCGATTCTAGCGCAAAGGAAGCCTTTCTCTCGCATATGTATGAATTTCCGCATGCGTCTTATTTTCTTTTTTTCTTTCCTTCCCGTTCGATTCTTTGAAAGATAGAGATAAGCTTTCTAAATGAGATTGATTTCCACGAGTATGCAGGCTAGAAAGATGTTATTTGTCGCTATTCTATTTATTTGTGCATTAAGTTCAAAGAAGATCTTAATCTATAATGAAGAAATGATAGTAGCTTGTTGTTTTATAGGCTTTATCATATTCAAGTCGGAAGAGTTTAGGTAAGACTTTCAAAGTGACTCTCGACGGGAGAATTCAGGCTATTCAGCAGCTACAATTGCCTTAGCGGGAGCAGCTATCGGTATTGGAAACGTTTTCAGTTCTTTGATTCATTCCGTCGCACGAAATCCATCATTGGCTAAACAATTATTTGGTTATGCCATTTTAGGATTTGCTCTAACGGAAGCAATCGCCCTCTTTGCCCTAATGATGGCCTTTTTGATCTTATTCGTATTCTAGTTTTTAGAGGTAGATGTGGCCTTTGTTTCGTAGAAGCACCTTCTTCCTATCCATGTCTCTATCTTTATTCGCAGAGACGGCCCGTCACACGCCTTTTTTGTCGGCCTCGCTCGAGCCCCTCGCTGTTCAACGCTAGTAACGTGGTCTTGGAGTACTTTATAAGCCCGCTGAGCCTCATTAATCTTCGTCTCGAAGTGCTTCCCGAAACAAGCACGAGGGAACGGTCGAAGATAACTCGTATCGGGATAGGAGACACACCGTATGAGCTTTTGTAGGAGCAAGCAGCATCGAGTTTCTAGGATAGGAATCCTTATTTATTGACCTTGAAGTTCCGGCATACAAGTAAGCACGAACATGAATAAAAGCAGGCAATGGAATTGTATCACAATCGTAATATGTTGAATAGGCATAATAGAGCCCGATTGCCAGCTTAAGTTATTGGAATAGGCCCCCTGTCTTGTTTGTCTTAGCCACCTTATTTTGAAGGAGCAAGCCTGCTTCGGTATTCGGTAGTGGTAGTAACTTCAAAGGAATTGGTAGTATATCTTGAATAGATAAGCATTCATAATGTATGAACTCAACCCATGTTCAAGAGCTTGAAGAATGAAGTGAAAAGCTTGACTTTAGAGTTCGATCGGTTTTCGCCCTTCTCTTTCGCTTACTGGTTCATACCGTATAAGGTAAGAGTTCGGTTCCTATTGAGTCGGTTCTGGGACTAAGAGAAAGGGGATATCGATAAAGATGAGTATGCCTCGAAAGGAAGAAAGAATTTTTGGAAGCAATTATAGAATATTTAGTTTCTGATTTCTCTTCTGATGCTTTGCTTAATGGAATCGGCTGTTGTGAACCGAACTCTTTCAATACATATGGAATCCACTTTGTGTTCCGTGACTTCCTTCCCCCTCCGCCTCTAGAATTATCTCATTCTTAACAGCCCGAGACCCATTTCACCCATTTATGAGAAAGAAATTTACGGAAAAACGGAGCTTCCGCAACATGGGGCGAGGCTATACTATAGAATTCGTTATGCTTGTCATTTGAGCTGGGAGGCCGTGAGGTCGATGCGTGGTTGGGGTAGGCACATTATCACTAGGGTCGATATTCTTTCATTCGTCAGTATGGGTAGGTAGAGTCCTTTGCTCGTATGCTTGTACTATAGTAGCACCAGTCTTCCTTCCTTTTTAGTGCACATGAAACGGAAACCCCTTCCAAGTCTCTCTCTCCTAAACTCCAGGCCAGGATCGTTCCCGCTCCGCTCCAAGGTTCGTAAAGATATTGGCGATGAAGTCAGTTGTGGCGTAGTTACACGGGGTTTTTTTTGTACGAGAATCCAAAACCATGAAATCGGATAATTGGTTAGAGAATAAGGAAAAGATAGCGGAAGATGTTTGATTAAGCTCTCGAAGCGAAAGTGGCATCTACTTACACTTCTTATTCTTTTATGAGGAGGCAAACTCTGAATACTAGATATGACCTCAAAATAACAGGGGTCAAGGTCGGCCAGTGAGACGATGAAGCTTATCCCCCATCGCTTGGAATACGATTATACGTCTAGATGGGGGCATTTCAGGTCTTTTCTTTCACTCGAGACGATGATAATTTGCGTAATGCGTAAGAAAGATTCTATGATGAGCCCGAACCTTTCCTCGGACACCTTAAACTTAAAGTCAAGTCAGTTCCTCAACCCCGTCTGTGGCTGTTGGTTAATTGGTAGAGGAGCACGAAGGTATAAAAAAAAAGGTAAAGCCCGCATGCCTGCATTTTCTCTTAACGAGCCATATAATTAGGCAATTTAGGCCCAGTAGCCTGGCTCTTTTTTATTTTTTATTTAAATATAAATTGATTAATTTTGATTAATTCAATGTATGTGTGAGATACTCAACCTAGCAATTATTCAGTTTTAGTTGAGATTAATTAAAATAAATTAATTAAACAAACTTTTGTGTTGTTATTTAACTAGAAGGCTAAACTAGAAAGTTGAGAAGTTTTTTTTTTCTTGTATTGTCACTTTCGTTTTCATATGTATATATGTTTTTAATATCATTTTATTAAATAAAAAATAAATTTATTAAAAGCGGCTAGGTCTATGGATTATATTATGAGATTATATATTTTGATTTACATATATCTTTTATTTTCTAGTTCAATCTTTGGTTATTATCAATGACTTATTTTGTATTTTATGGATGTATATGGCTTTCGATTTATTTTTTTTAAATTCATGCATCAACTTTTTAATTTATGATTAAATTTTTACTTCAAGGCAAAAACCATGTTAGAAACACCTACACATTCAAGTTTTTTGAGTTAAAACAAAATTGATTCGACCTACAACGAAACGTGGGTCGACAAACTAAATAACAATACTCTAAAAAGCATAGGAGAAATATTATTCCCCCACACATTGTAGATACACACTCATGGGCACTATTGATTCACTATGCCCAAGAGTTTTTTTTTTTTAATGGCCCTTAAGGACCTAATTAAAATCTAATTTAGCTAAAATTGTTAAAGAATGAAAACATTAAAAGATAGAGGATAAGAGTAAAAAATATGGAGGATATGGGTGTCGTTTTCGAACTTTTAGGTGAAATGTTCGATTTAGTTCTCATACTTTCTAAATTATAAAAATTGAGTCCTTCCAATTTTTAAATTCTAAAAAAAAAATCAATTTTGGTCCAAAACTTCATTTTCATAATTTTTCAATCATTGGTTTGAGAAACGAGAGAGAAAGTCATTAGATTCTATTGGTAGAGAGAGAATCATCGCTGACACTGATTGTGGCCATCAAAACGGTTGATCTCAGTGTCGACAGATTCTATTTGGTGATAAGAGTTCCGCTAATGTGTTTTTTCACTTTCAAATTTTTAAAAAAACATATTTGAGTTCGAGAAGATTTTTTTTTTTGGTTGATTACAAGTTGTGGATGGTTTTTTATGTTTTTTTAGGCCATGAATGAGTTTATCAAGATATCTGGAATGTTTTCTAGATGGTTTGGGGCAAAACATGGGTTGGAAAATGAGTTATTAGACCAAAAAAAGCGTCTCCCTTAATTTTTCAACCACTGCGGTGGTTGTAATTTGGGGATGAGTAGGGGACCTATCGCTTGCTTATTTTTTTTAAAATAAAATAAAAAAAGGTTGTCGGTGTTGAATTGAAAGATTGTTGGTCACATATGCTATCTTATTACTGAGGCGACACCAAGACGATTCAAACACCGCCATGGAAAGCAATGTTTGACCACTAATTGGCCCTGCACGTGTTGACACATGCACTGCATGTGTCAAACATTCTATTTTAAAATAGCATCTATATTTATTAAATTATAAAATTACCCCTAAAAATATGATAATAACAAAAAAGCCTTGGTAAAAATGCAAAAATACCCCTAGACAAAAGCTTAAGAAAATTCAACTTATAAGGGCATTTAAGTCATTTTAATATTCTTAAAAAAATGAAAATATGAAAATTCCCCATAGGCATTAGCCTTAAAAATTGAATTGAAGGGCAATGCATTCATTTCATTATCCATTAGAAAAAAACCGATTTGCCTCTCGTAAAAATGATTAATGGAATTCCTATGAAAATACCATATTACCTTTTAGTTATTTGTTTTGTCTTGAGAAGGAAAAAATGATATTTTTAATGGGATCACAATATTATTTTTTCCACATGTTTTAGAGTTTTTTTTATATATATAATTATAACAATAGAGGGCAAATTCTTGTTTTATTAAGATTAGGTATCCCTAGCGTAGATTAAAAATACCATCTCATGATATTTAACCAAAATTTTTAAGTTTAATGGGTTAATTTCTCAAATAAAACACAAGGGAAAAACTACGAGCTTCACGTATGTAAAATTCATGTATAACATTTCATGTTTTTTTAAAGCCTTTAATTTCTGCTTGCACCTTTTTTCAAGGTTTGATTTCGTGAATAATTAAGTACTGTTTGTTTGTCAATTTTTTTTTTTTTGTAAAATGAATTTCTTAAAAGTTTATTATTTTTAAATGTTTGACAGCATCATAAAAAAATGTATTAAAAAACACTTTCTATTATTTCATTATGCTATGAAAAATAACTTATTAGTATATTTTTTCAAGTTTATTAGAAGGGCGAGGATAAAATATGATAAATAAAAAAATTATGGAGTATGAAATTGAAAAAAAAATATAATTTTATAATTTTTTTCAAATAAAACAAATATCAATAAAAAGATCGGAGACCAAATCTGACAGATAAATTTTTTAAAAGAATATGATATTAATTTTTTTTTTAATTTTCATAATTTATTTAAAGTAAAAGAAATAGTAATAAAAAGAATGGGGACCAGATCTTATAGATAAAAAAAATCCAATTAAGAATAGGATAAGATAGAAAAAATAATAAAACGAATGAGGAGCAAAGTTGATATAAAAATCAAATTAAATAAAATTTCAATGGATAAAATTAAAAAATAAATATATTGCAATTAAAAGATTGAAAACAATATTTGATACAATTAACAAATAACATGATATTTTAAAATTTCCTAAAACTTCTGGAAAATATATTCCATCTAAAATTAAAAAAAAAACACTTTTTTTAAAATCAAATGAATTTTTTTTACTGGAAAATATTTTTTATTAACCAATTTTTTTAATAATAAATAAAAATGAGAAGTTTTTGAAAATAATTTCTAAAAATTCATTTTCCCCGAATCACAAGCAGGCCAGTTTCTTACAAATTCCATAGAGGGTATTTAAGGCTTTTCTCACTCGCTCAAAGTACCAAAAAGAAAAGAAGCGGCTGGTTCTGTTAGGCTGCCAAATTGGGCTGGGTTGCATGGGTCCACTAGTCATGTGTGCTAGAGCCTCGTCACATACGTACACAAACCACCACAAGTTAGAAGTGAGCTCCAGCTGTGTGGTTCATTTTGATTACTCACACACTTCTTTTTCGTGGACTCTATCCACTTCCATGACATGACATGGACACACCCCTAAATTATTCCACCTATTCTAGTCCTCGAATAGGATCCAAACCTGCCTCCAACGAAGTTTCTAAGCAACTCCCTCGTGGATCACTCAGCACACAAAAAATAGTCTCAATTATAGTCCTCACACAAACCCTCTCCCCCGCAGAAACATAAGCTACGACGTCGTTCTAGAGGATTAAGTCCTTCCTCCTTTTTTTTTCTTCTTCTTAATAGTTAAAATCACAAATAAATTTAATGATTGCACATCTTCTCTGGCCTCCACTGGGGTCTGAAGATAAATAGGTATCCTCTAGGAAGGTTTTGCCGGGGTGTTCTCTCCTATCTTAAAGCGGCTGATACCCAAATCACATTTCCTCCACTCCAACACCCGACCTCAGTTCAATCGAAGAAGAAAAAATGGGAGGAGGCAACGGGCAGAAGGCAAAGATGGCTCGCGAGAGGAACCTGGATAAGCAAAAAGCTGGTTCCAAGGGTAATTAGTTAACTATTCATAAAACCCTAGCAACCCAGATCTCTCTCTCTTTTAGTTCATTTGACTGCTCGATGTTTGTCTGAGGAGATCTATGTGGTTATTTTCATGGCCTGACTCGAATTTGTGGTCCGATCTATATGCAGGAAGTCAGCTTGAAGCAAACAAGAAAGCCATGTCGATCCAGGTAATTTCTTCCTTGCTCTTTCCTCTTTCCGCCTGCTAAATTTTTAAAATTTTAATTCCAAGAAATTGCAGCTCCTGTTACTTCATAAAGTGAAACTGGAGCTGATATTAGGCCAAATGCGATTGATTTTGTTTTTACCAATTAATAATTATCTAGGCATGAATTAATCAAAGGAAGAAAACCAACCTCTTCAATACTTACTCTTCCTTGTGTGGTTATTGAGAGAGATGCCTTGATCGTGTCATATCTATGTTTTCCATTGGCTTCAGCCATGTTATCGTCTCAATGGGAAATCTTGAGATTATTGTGGTCGACTCAATAAGATTTCCCCTTGGATGCGTTGGATCCAATAATTCAGTTATTTAAAATAAGCATATGGAATTATGAATTGAAAAATTTGTTTTTCTCTGTCTTGTATTTTGTCTGCAGTGTAAGGTGTGTATGCAGACATTCATTTGCACCACATCAGAGGTGAAATGCAGGGAGCATGCAGAAGCCAAACACCCCAAATCTGACGTCTGTGCGTGTTTTCCCCACCTCAAGAAATGAAGATGAAGTGTGGGAGAAGAACTAGTGGATACGGATTCAACGCTCAATCTTTATTGTCTTGTAATCGAGTTTGGAACTTTGCAAAGCAATTCATTCAAATTCATGGATGTCAATTGCTATGTATTGTGGAGTGTGTTTATATTACTATGATGCCTTGGTTACGTTGTCGACTTTATCTTTAGATTCTTGGGTTTTGCTTCAATTCCTTGAGATTGCGCCATTACTAACATGCCAGTGAAGGTAGAAAATAAATTAATTGAAGAATGTATGTGCGTAGCTATCCGTTAGATTACGTTAGGCACAGATCCGTTAAATCCCAAAGAAATTATACTAAAACATACCATTGCCTCTCCAGCTGTAATCCTGTATTGATGATCCTAACGAAGAAGCTTATCAAGAAAATCAATGGCCTGCTTGCCACACAAATGAAACCAAAGAACCAATACTTGCGTTAAAAAAAGAATCCATGGCCAAAGCCGAAATGATTCTTACAAAGACTATTTGGAAACTAATATTTCATCCCTAGAAAAATAATTCACATGACCTCTGGGGAAACTAGATGCCTGTTTCTGAAGTGATGAACTGAGACCGTGGCTTTCTGCTGTACCAGCAGAAGAACTGAATAAGCATTGTGTACCATAAGTATATGTCAAACGGCAGAAAATTGACTTGAATGTTTTTAGAAATTGAAAGGAGAAAGGTTGTGTATAAAGGTAGCAGGGGAGAGGATGTGGGTGGGCAGAAACCACAACAAATCTTCTTTCTTTCTTTAAGGCTAAAAAGACTTGTTCAAATAAGCTTTAAACTCATCTGTTCCAAGAACCTGAAGAAAAGTGATGACCAATTACTATGATGTCCCACGACTAGATAGAATAGTGCATACAAACTAGATATACCATGTCCTCTTGTACTATCTAACAAGCAACTGATCAAGTCTGACCGTAAGATTATTTTGTCAAATACCAGACATAAAATTACCTCCACAATTCTGACGAGCTCGTCATAATTGTCACGGCCGCAACAGAATGACTCCTTTCGCGATATCTGCAGGGAAATATTTGTGCAAAACACTTATGATCATATAATCATATAACATTACACTAGAGTACATTGGCAATTAGCTCGTATGAGATTTAATTACAATATAAGGAACAGGCAGATCCACCAGAATTCTCACCATCGTTGCAAGCAAACAGCCCAGGCTCCACATGCCCAGAGAATAGTCAGAGTCTTGTAAATCAACAAGGAGTTTTGGACCCTTAAAATATATGAACGCCAATAGATACCTTACTTGCATTTTCCGCTAAAAGCTTACAGAATGTTTATGACTCTTTTATGAAGGGGTTAGAGCAACAGTAGCAGCTTGGAAAAACATGATTTCTCATAGTGCTTCAGCCAACTGTACCTTCATGGAAATTACTTTAAAACAAAGTACCCTTTGAAATCTCCACCTTAGTGTTAGAGAAGAAAATACTTTTAACATCTACATTTACTAATCTAGACTTCATAAATTCATGAATAGCATGAAGCTACTCTCGCATTGTACTCGTTGCCGGGATGGTAAAACTCTGCGAGTCCCCAGTCAATCAAGCGTAGTTTTAATTTGGACCTGATGATCAATCATCTCATTTTGAGGTTTCACATCTCTATGAACCATGCCTTGTGAATGGCAGTAATCCAGTGTCTAAAATTACAGAAAGCAGTAGTTCAGTGTGTAACAGATCATTTGGGATGCTGTAGTGTTCACTACAAGATTTCACAGTTTTATCGACGGAAACATTCCGTCGGCGTGTGATTAGAAGTTCGTCGGTGATTTTTTTACCGACGTACTCACCGACGGATTACGTCCGTCGGCTTTCCCTTCGTCGGTGATTCTCCATTCCGTCGCTATATCGGTCGGAAAAACAAAAAAAACATTTGCCGATGGTTTTACAGACGGAATTTGCGCGCCAAAAAAAAAAAAGATTCCCGCTTGAAATATACCGACGGATTTTTAGTCCGTCGGTATATTGTGATTAACCGACGGAAACTATCCGTCGGTAAATCTGTCGTTGAATGTATGAAATACCGACAAAATATGTCCGTCTGTAAATTCGTTGGTGATTGTGGAAGCTACTGTTAAATGCCGACGGTTTAAGTCCGTCGGTAATTCGGTCGGTGAGTGTTTAAAATACCGACCGAATTAATCCGTCGGTAAAATCCTTGGTAATAGTTTTTTTCTTAATTTGTTTTTAAAAAATTATTTAGGATATATAATATAAAACTATATAAATTAATTGTAATACAAACCAATTATGCAAATAAAATTTATATTAAACATAAAAAAAACAAAGTTAAATAATATTCATTACAAACTGAATATGTTTTAAGAAAAATAATAAATGAAGTTTTAAAGGTAAATAATGTTGATTACAAATTAATATAAAGATGATGGAGCTTGAGGAGGAGGAGGAGATCCCGCGGAGGCTGGTGGTTATACGGCCAAAAAGGATTAGGCGCACATGTTCTGCTATTTGATAATTTCATAATCATTTCGTAAAGCTGGTCATAAGCCGCTTTTTGCTGTTCATGAGCCGCTTCATACTCCGCTTTTTGTTGTGCTTGAGACGCTTTGAAGTGCTCAGACTCCGCTCTTTGTTCCGCTCTTTGTTGTGCATGAGACGCTTTGAGTTGTGCGTACTCCGCTTGTAGGTTATCATATTTCTCGGTGAGTTGCTGCAAAGTCACGAACTCCTTAGATTGGGAGCTCGATATTGATTGGGAGCTCCCAACGGTTGAAACACTACGGGTCGACCGCAAGTTGTCGGCCGTAGTGTTGGAGAGCTCGTAAACCCGATTTTTATCGGGTCCACCTGACGAGCCAACCTCCATCCACAAATCCGGATCGAATTCCGGATGGGTCAAAGTATCGTCCCCGTATCTCTCCCTCAACCGATTATTATAGGTCTCCTGAAAATAAAAAAAGAAGTAATCATCATATTCAATACAATAAACATAATAACTTACAAAATAAAATGGTTGAACAAACATACCACGAAATGCTGAGCACGGTTATCAACGAACTGTTGCGCCCCCTTCTGGCGGTCTTGACTCCGCACGTGCGTCTCCACAAATCTCTCCATCGGGCTCGGCTCACGTCCAAGAGACGCAGCCTATAATGAAAAAAGATATAATAACAACAACTGAATTTAACGATATATTTCATTTAAATTAATCTTACCATCCGTTTCGCATGTGCAGCAAACGAAACGGAGCCGCCGATGTGAGTTGTCACCCCGCCATGAATTGGCCGATTCCGGTTGCCAGACCGGACCGTGAGCGTCGTGTGAACCGCTCGGGCGTCACGTGCTCAAGATAGTGCGGCCATATATCTTCCAGGATGTATATCGGTTTGAAATCCCTCCAAACCGCAACATCGTTCTAGCCTTGGAAACCCCTATCCCTCGCGGTTTTTTTTGCCTTTTTCTGTGCTTCATACCAAAAATCACGCAACCTGCTTCACGCAACCAAAAATTAATTTCGAAACATAAATTTTTGTCTAAAAAAAATCCTGTATTGTTTTCGATCTTACCTAGTTGCCGCGTGATTTTCCCACACCTTCCTCACAACGAGTGTTATGCTCAATGTCCTAGCGAGAATTTGTGCTTTGTATAAATAAACAAGTTTAAATAAAAATAATAATTTATTTACAATTATATTAATAAGCTGAAAATTATAAATTAATACCAACCTCAAACCTGTTAAACCATGCATTGATTTGAGGCATCCATTCAGGATGCTTGGATATCCGACTCCATTGAAACAATGGAATCTCCATCGACGATTTAAACGCCGATGATATTACTCGGCGGCTTCAATGTTTGTGAACCTGAAAATAAATGAAATAAATTCAATAGTGATTACTTCATACATTATGTTGTAATTTTTTTTAAAAAAAAAAACTAAAACCTTAACAAACTTACATTGAAAGGTCGTCCTTCCACCGTGCCTCGTACTTGCGGGTAAATTGATTCCGCTGCGAAGGCACGCCGCCTCTACGTCGTGAAGTACCGCTGGAAGAGGCAAAAGATCGGTTGACGGCGCAGGTGGTGTAGGTGCCTCTTCTTGAGAGGCACCTAAGGAAATATCATCATCGCTGCTAGACGAACTAGCTGCGATCGTACGTGAGCGACCAGCTCTGCTTTTCATTCTACGCATCTACACAATTTTATACAAATAATTATATAATTAAATTCAAATGTTAAAAAAAAATTCGACAGCACCTCCCCTATACCGGATACTACCCAAATCCACAAACCTGCACATATTAACAATAGCCACAACCAATTTACCCAATCTATACTAATTATTCCAACATATTCAATTACTAATCCTAAGGTAAATTCAACATTAAGAATTACAATTCAAGTAATTATTCAATAAATATGCCAATACAACAAAACAATAAATTAAAAAAAAAACTCTAGAATAACAATCAAAATAAATGGAAAAAATTAAACACAAATCATGCAATAATAAAGTAAAATTAATAATTATTCCAACATATTCAATTACTAATTCTATGGTAAATTCAACATTAACAATAAATACTCAACAAATTAACTAATAATAATTATGCCAAAAAAACAATAAAAAATATTCAATAAATTCAAAAAAAAAACTATAGACTTTAGCAATGAATTATGCAAAAAAAACTATAGACTTTATCTACATTACAAAAAATACACCAAAACAAAAAAAATAACCAAAAAAATAGCAAAAAAAAACCATGAAAGTAAAATGAAATAGAGGAAACACTAACCTTTTAATCTGATGGAGATTCACGATAAAAAAAGCTTGAGATCGGAGTGAAGAACGGAGTGATGAACGGAGAGGAAAAAAATGGTGAAAAACTGAGGAGAAGAGAAAATGAACTGAAGAGGCGGTCGGGGTAGGTTAGAAGCCAGTTTTACCGACGGATTCACCGACGGATATAAAATTAATTATTATTTTAATTTATTCCGTCGGTGATATGTTATAACTCCGTCGGAAAATTTTGAATTCGCACCAAAATTTTTAATGCCCCTCCATATTTTCGTGGTCCGTCGGTAATTCCGTCTGCAATATTACGCGGTCGAGGCGCATTTAATGCGCAACCCTTTGAAATTCGTGCTTGTCCGTCGGTAATTTTGTCGGTAAAATTGACCCGCCGACAACTTACCGACGGATTTAAATACGTCGGTATTGACCGTCGGTGATCGGGTGGCATTTCAAGTAATTATTTTCAAACTCTCTGTGAAATGCCGACGGACTTAAGGCCGTCGGTGATCGGGTGGCATTTCAAGTAATTATTTTTGAACTCTCTGTGAAATGCTGACGGACTTAAGGCCGTCGGTGATCGGGTGGCATTTCAAGTAATTATTTCCAAACTCTCTATGAAATGTCGACGAACTTAAGGCCGTCGGTGATTGGGTGGCATTTCAAGTAATTATTTCTGAACTCTCTGTGAAATGCCGACGGACTTAAGGCCGTCGATGTGGCCGTCGGTGATTGGGTGGCATTTCAAGTAATTATTTCCGAACTCTCTGTGAAATGCCGACGGACTTAAGGCCGTCGGTGATTGGGTGGCATTTCAAGTAATTATTTCATGTCACAAAATATATCATCCATGATCAATAATTATTTCAAGTAATTATCTCATAATTGTGGCATTTGAACTAATTATTTCAAGTAATAAATATTTTGTGTTTCAAAATATATATATCATTCATAATCTAAATTACATGAACAAAAGGGTTTTACATAGGGCTTCATTTTGGTAGTTAGTCGAATTTTCTTCTTCTTCGTCATCAATTGAATTGTCATCACCTTCATCGCAATCTTCAATATGAATATCATTTTCTTCATCGATATTTGGTTGTCCGCTAGAGCTCAAAACAAAATTTAACTCCTCTCCGTCAACATCAACAAGACTATCATCGAAAACACGAAAATTTGAATTTTCTTCGAATTCAATCGAAGGAGCAACTCGATATGGTTTAACCACCTCACTAACTTGAAAGACTTCATCTCGCACACTTGTGTCTTCGTTCTCATCCCGAACAACCTCGACACGACCCCGGGTTTCGTTTTTAAAACGGACAACCAATCCACTCTTGATCGATCCTTTCTAAATGAAGGGGTGTATGTGTAATAAACTTGTTGACATTGCTTTGCGAAAACAAAGACATCGTTTATGTTGCGGAGTCTAGCTTTTGAGTTGATTTTGACCAGACCATAGTGCGGATCAACTCTGATTCCTCTGTCAGTCGTGTCATACCAATGCATTTGAATAAAAACACTATATTCTGCTCGTTATGATATTGCAGTTCGACGACCTCTTCTAATCTACCATAGTAGTCAACCTCTAACTCACTACTAGTGGATCCCTTAACACAAACACCGTTGTTGTATGTCTTTCTTCCTTGCCCGTATTCTTCAGTATGAAAAACATATCCATTGACAAAATACCCGTTGTAGCACTTACATTTTCTTTCAGGCCCCAGGCTAGTGAAGACAATGACTTAGGTGCACTCCTTCCCATTTGATAAACCTTGTATGTAATGTACATCAATAAACAAGTAAATGAACGAGAATCTCGTAATGACATGCATACGTACGTAATTTTGCAAGTTAGAATGAGTTTGTGATAGTGCTTACATGTGTTCTCAACCACGTGGCAAACTGCTCATCTTGTAATTGAAAGATCTGGGATTCGGTCAGCTGTGAGTTATTGGAGAGCAAATATTGACGATGTTGCCTGCAAGTGATAATGAGTGTATGATATTACAATATATAATTAACAGTATATTACTAACAAAGTTTAATTAATATAAACTTACTGAATAAAAGGTCTCAACTCATCACAGTTAAATAGAACATAGTTGTGTGCTTGTTTAAACTCTATTTCCGACAAATATCTTCCTCTTACGGCATTTTTAGGTGTGGGTCGTCCAGTATTGGAGAATATTGACAAGTTCCCACTGGAAGGCACTTCACCGCCATCATCATGCCGTGGAACGCGATTGATTCTCGTTCTCAGATGAGGTTCGAAATAGTACGAGATAAATGTTGAGATCTCCTCAACAATATAGGCCTCACATATCGAAGCCTCAACATGCGCCTTGTTCTTAACCTTTTTCTTGAGATTAAACAAGTACCTGCATTGAAATATTAATCAAGTATTTTCAATTAAGAAAAACATATAAAATACTTTTATATATGAATTACATTGCAACCGTAATATCTAACCGTTCGAATGGGTACATCCATCTATATTGGACCGGTCCTCCAGCTTTTGCCTCGAACGGTAGATGTATAGGGAGATGCTCCATTGAGTCAAAAAATGATGGAGGGAATATCATCTCAAGTTTGCATGGTGTCTCGACGATATTCGTTTGAAGCCTCTCAATGTGATCAACATTCAACTTGCTTTGGAGCATATATCTCGAAGAAATGACTGATCTCCGTGAGTGCATCCCATATTCCCTTTAGCAACAAATCACGAAAAGCTAATGGGATGAGTGTTTACATAAACACGTGGCAGTCATGACTCTTCATTCCATACAATCTGCAGTCCTCTATATTAACCAGTCTTGATATGTTCGATGCATGTCCATCCGGAAAACGCAGACTCTTAAGCCATTTGTAGACTAGCAGTTGTGCGTTTTTTTCTAACACGAAGCTTTCTCTTGGTTTTGTGACCCGTGACTCATCATAAACCAACTCCATATTTTTACGGTTACAGTATAAAGCTATATCCAATCTAGCCTTGATGTTGACCTTTGTCTTCCCCTTCACATCCATGACGGTGTTGAAAATGTTCTCAAACATGTTCTTTTCGATGTGCATGACGTCAAGGTTATGGCGGAGCAGATTGGTCTTCCAATAAGGAAGCTCAAAAAAGATACTTCGCTTTACCCAATTACGGGTCAAACCAAAACCAGGAAACTTTTGCTTACCTGATTGAAGGCCAAACACAATATCACCGTACTCTGAGACAACATCATGTAATTCTTCACCAGAAAGACGCGGGGATGCAACATCTTTTTCAACTCTGCCAACAAAGAAATCTTTTCTGTTCTTTCTGTACCTGTGATGAAGTGGCAAGAAGCGACGGTGACAGTCAAAAAAAGAAGCTTTACCTCCATTTGCTAGCATGAATGCCTTGTTGTTTTCCATGGAGTATGGACATGCGAGTTTCCCATGCGTGCTCCAACCAGAAAGCATTCCATAAGCTGGAAAATCATTGATAGTCCACATCAATGCCGCCCTCATAAGGAAATTTTGTTTCCTCGATATATCATAAGTCGAGCTCCGGGAGGACCACAACTGCGCCAACTCATCAATCAACGGTCGAAGACAAACATCTATATTCCGCCCGGGCTTCTTGGACCGGGTATGACAAGATAAAAACATGAACTCCGGCCTCATACACATTCCCAGGTGGCAAGTTATAAACCGTGAGTATGACCGGCCAACAAGAATAAGGAGCAAGAAATGACCCAAATGGGTTGAATCCGTCTCGTATACAACCCAAGACGCACATTCCTTGATTCACCTGAAAAGTGAGGATGAACAACGTTAAAGCGTTTCCACGCTTCGCCGTCAGAAGGATGAACCATCACTCCATCAACCGCATGGTGTGCTTGGTGCCATGTCATGTGCTCGGCGGTCCTTGGTGACATGAATAACCTCTGCGAGCCTAGGTGTGATCGGGAAATATCTAAGTTTTTTATATGCCACTAGAGTCTTTCCCCTGCCAGTTCTAGGTTTGTAACGGGAATGCCCGCATGTCATGCACTCGGTCATCTCAGCATTTTCAAGGTAGTATAACATGCGAGAAGTTAGGGCACATGTCAATTTTCTCGGTATCCTAAACCGAGGGGTTTCATCATGGACTTCGCAAAGATAGAAGTTCTTTTTCACCTGTTCCTTTCGTGTAAAATGCTTCTTGCCCATTCAATAATCTTGTCATACCCGGCCTCACTCAACCCGTGATCTGACTTGATGGTGAACACCCGTGCTACGGCCGATAATTTACTCGTGGTTCGTGCAGCCATCCCATAATGGTTCGTCAGAATCTTTCAACAAATCAAAAAACCTAGCTGCATCTACATTAGGTTCTTCTTCTACGATTGGACATTGACTGCCATTACCTTGATTCATTCTCATTGCATCCATAACCATATTTCGTAAGGATTAGTGTTGTCATTTGCCGTTTCATGCACGTTGCTAGCACTAGAAGTAGACCCAACCACCGTTTCTTCCATTCTCCTCTCACTCTCGCTAACAAATACTTCTCCATGTGCATACCAACACCGGTAATTCTCCATAAACCCTTTGTGTAGAAGATGCATCATTACAACATCCGGATGCGTAGATACTTTTTATTTTCACACTTCCTGCATGGACACCTAATACCGCCTCCGGTAAAATTTCGGGAATAGATGTTGCGAAATTAATAAAACCCCGAACCCCATTACAATAATCCATCCTCCGCAATCCTTGGGGTGAATCTCGATACATCCATGAACGATCATCCATGACTTATATCGAACCTCTATAAAATTATGATGACATCATGTATTAATTAACTAAGTTAGGTAAATAAACTTGTAAAAATATTACTTTACCTCGAGATTATCCAACAAACCATTCACAACTTCTCATAAATATTAAATATTCATTATCATTTATCAACGTCCATACGAATTAAAATATATAAATTTACAGAAATTACCACTCCGCAATACCATTGATAAAACTTTAAACGGGCCCATAAAGCAAGCTATTAATTATTTCAAAATAGCACATGTAATTCGGTAATTCCATAAAGAAATAACAAATTACAAACAAATACAATCTTACAAAATCTAAAACAAACCATAACATGTACAAAATTATACATTCATATACTACAAGTTTGTTTGAGAAATAACAATAAAACATGTACATCTACTAACAAAATACATATACTAAAAAAACAATAAAATTGACATTTAATTAAATCTTAAAATTTAAAAAGATATAATTACTTACAAAAATTGATAAAATCCGTCGGTAAATCGAACACGGATGTTGTGACCACAAAACTTCAAGAAATATATCTTGTTGTGCTTGATATGAGGAAGATTTTTTTTTTGAAGGGGAGGGGGGCTGGTTGTTTGCGAGATGGGGAGAGTTGGGATGAGGAAGAAGAAGGAGAAATAGGGGATGAGAGGGTCGGCGGAGGCTGTCATATATTAACGTTTTCCGACGGTTTCACCGACGGAAACTCCGTCGGTGATTCTGACGAAAACATAGACACGTCACCGTACGGATATGCTATTTCAAATCCCTCGGTGAGTCCGTCGGCAATTTAAACGGCGAAACGGTCGCATCACTGTACGGGCTGTCGTTTTGAATCCGTCGGCAAAAAATAACCCGCCAAAACCTCCACGTTAGCGACCCGCCTTTTTTTTAAATTCAAAAACTTTTTCGTCCGTAATTCAGTCGGTAACTACCGACGGAAATATTCCGTCGGTAGTTACCGACTGAATTACGGACGGAAAAGTTTCCGTCGGTAATTACAGACTGAATTACAGACGGAAAGTTTCCGTCGGTAATTTCGACCTCAAAATACCGACAGAAATATTCCGTCGGTAAATCCGTTGGTATTTAGCGAATTTCTGGTAGTGGTCGTCCCCTTTCAAACTAGAGATGGTGCAGTGCTTTTGACATATACAACACAACATCCTAACATGCTTGTGAGGAAAATCTAGACATCATCGGGTTAGATATGCCAACTTATAAAAAAATAGGGATAAAAGAGCAAACTCAATCCTTGCAATTGTAGTTAGAACAATTTCATCAAGTATGCGTTATAGATGCGATAGGGAAATGCTCCAGGTTCAAATACCCTTTCCAACAAAGAAAAGTGGCTGTGTTTCTCATGCATAAAGCAGTTAAATTTGAAATGATATAATTAAACAAGACTAAAATGAATATTTCGAAAATTGAAGAGGGGCAAATATTGCCCCCTTCTTCTGTACGTGACTCCTCCACTGGAGAGGCTGAGGAGACCTCGGATTGAATGCATCTTGATAACTATTATAATGTTGTTTGATGGACTTGTATACACACACACACACACACACACACACACACACACACACACACACACACACACACACACACAAGTAACTCAGGTTAGGATATTCTTGATCAAGAATCGATGTAGAGGTCTCGAGGCTAACGAACAGTGGCGAAGGGATGCATCCCTTTAGTGTTTGTTTCTCAGTAAAGGAGCATTCTAAAGGCTGCATTACATGTCTCTTTCAAGAATAGTAATTTTTATTTTCCATTGTTCCTCCTTTTATGCATTTAGCTAAGCCCTCTTGTAAGAATTGATATATATACCTTGTATAAGCTAAGCAAGTCTTTTGCAAATTTGCAGGCCAATTGAGATAGCTTTGATCATAAGTTAATGTCTGTAGACCAATTTTTATGAGAGCAGTCATGTCCCATTCGCATTTGATCCTTTGGTCATGTCTATACAGTCTTTCTTTGGGGTCTACTGGCTTTTAGGTTTCACAAGAGCAATCTAGTATTTACAAGTCCAAAAAATTTATGAAAAACCATTTATATTATCTTGCAATTATACATTGACATTTATATGTTGTAAAATGACCATTTGACCCCTTTTTTTTAAGGCAAACAATATCAGTGCTTTTTTCAAGGGTAAAGAGAAACAATACAGTAGATTACCGCAATATTTCTCTCACACCTTCTCAAAATATATGTAATATTATCAAGAATATTAAAGTTCATGTGATATTACGGTGTTTCAAGATATAATTTACCATTTATTATAATTGTGTAATTATTATATTACTCCCTTGTCATTTAATTTTTAACTTGGATTTGGAGGTGGAGTGGCAAAGACATAAATGTTTTTTAAGCATTATGTTGGGATATATTGGTAATTGTGTGTTTTTAATGCACAATAAAATTATTCATTTAACCCTTGAAAAAAATAATTCAATGCCGGCTAGTTAAATGTATTTTTTTTTATAGAATAGTGTGATTACTTTGATACCTTCAAAGACAAAATTAATTAAACCCTCACCTAATAGCTTTTTTGTCGTATTATTTTGTTTTTGTTGTAAATTTCAAGGGTGTTAAGGGACGCCATTGCTGAAATTATATTTATTAAATATAATTAAAAAAACTACTTGCACGCACTAACGTATGAGCGACCCCATGCACCGTTCTAGCGACGCGTGAGGGGCTTTGTAGCCACCAAACACCGCCCTCCAAGATAGTATTTGAAAGGTTTCGGTGTCCCTAACCCGATGAGGCGGCATATGTGCCACCCTTCACGACAGTTTGGTGGTGGAAGCTGTTCGTAAGGCGGCATGTGTGCCACCTTTCACGGCATGTGTGCCACCCTTCATGCATGAGGGGCTTTCCCCCTTTCTTCTCTCTTCTTATTTACATTTTTGCGCCAATCACTTAAAAAATCAAGAATAGCCCTTCAATTTTTTGGTTCTTCAAATTTGGTTCCTTTTCTTTTTATAATGATTTTTTTTATCTTGAATAATCTATAAAATTGATATGTATTTTTAATTTCACCCCTTTTGAATATTTTTATCTTTCAAATTTGATCTTTATTTTTTTATTACTATTTTTTTATTTTGAGTCATTTTTAAAGTTGATTTTGTTTTGCGATTTTACCCTTCTTTGCTCTCTTTTTTTCTATCAAATTTAATTCTTATTCTTTCGATTACTAATTTATTTGTCTTGACAAGTTTTTATCTGGAATCATTTCTTAAATTGGTTTTGTTTTATGATTTCACCCTCCTTTGTTTTTTTTTTTCTATCAAAATTAATCCATGTTCTTTTGATTATCATTTTTTTTTTGCTTTTACAAGTTTTAAAAATTAATATTTTTAAATTGGCTTAAAATAAACTCCTTAATTGGACCCAGATCCAGGGTTTCATGGGTTACGAGTTTTTAAAATTTGACTAGGTTTAGGACGTTTGCCCAAGTTTTCTAGGTTTTTACAAATGTTTTTTCAATTTTACCCATTAAGATTTTTCTAATCTTTAAAATTTTACCCTTATTCTTTTAATTGCTATTTATTTTATTTGGGATCATTTTTAAGTTTTTTCATTAAATTGCATGCTCATTTGGTTTTTCCTATCAAATTTTATCCGCATTCTTTTTGTTACTTTTGTAGGATTTTTTAATTAATATTTTTTTATCCATCTCATCATTCAAAATTAAATTGGTTGAGAACTATGCTTCTTGATTAAATCCGGATCAAAGATTTCACAAGATGCAACTTTTAGAGATTAGAACAAGTTTAAGAGATTTGCTGAGTTTGCTTGGTTTTTTCCTCCTTTTCTAAATTGATGTTTTCTTATTTTTTTTATTTTTTGTTATTTTTTTAGTTTAATTCTCGTGGGTTAGCCCTTTACAATTTTCTTTTTATTTAACCCCTACCATTTCTTAGTCTATAAATAATCTATCAAATTACAAATGCTTTCTAATTTCACCCCCTATGATTTTTTAATCTTTCAAGTTTGGTCATAATTTTTTTAATTGCAATTTATTTTGTTTGGTATCATTAATTTTTTTTTCAAACTTCATCCTCGCTGGGTTTTTTCTTGTCTAATTTTATCCTCATTCTTTTTGTTGTTATTTTTTGTTTTTGCAATTTTTTTATTAATATTTTTCCTCGATTTTATCATTCAAGATTAAATTTGTTTGGAGTTAAGTTTCTTGATTGAATTCAATTCAGGTTCAAGATTTCACAAGTTATAGATTTTAGAGACTAAACCAGATTTAAGAGGTTCACCCTTGTTCCCCTGTTTTTTCTTCTCTCTTTAGAGCTTATGTTTTCTTATTTTTTTATTTTTGTTTTTTTGGGTTTTGTTTTATTTTTTTGAGTTTTATTCTATTGGGTTAATCCTCTATAATTTTTTTAAATTTCATCCCCTATTATTTTTTAATTTATAAATAATTATTTTCATTCTCATTCTCAAATTAAAAACACCAAAAAATTGAAACAGGCCTCCGAATAAAAGAGCGCATGAAGGACTGGTCTCTAAAACCCAAAGCCCACACAAACAATAAAACCAAGCCCCTCACAACGAAACGGTTCGGGCAACAAGGAAAGGAAAAAAAAAAAAAAAAAAAACCAGTTCTGGATCACCAGGTCCCTATATTATTACTATATATAAGACGGAAAAGGAAACACAAGACTGCAACGGTTTCCACTCTCTTCTCCGAAAAACCTGTCTCTTGTTCTGTCTCTGTCTCTCGAACATAAAAATAAAATTGAATGAATTAGCTCCACTATTGCTTCTGTTACTTAATTTCTAAATTAATTTCATCTCTATTTATTTCGCACCTCGAAATCTTATCCATTCCAAAAGCAAACAGATTGTGTAAAAAGCAACATAGTTGTAATATCAATCACAGGCTGTTTGGTTTATAATGGACCCTAACATAATGAAGCTTCTTGAAGAAGACGAGGTACGCATTTCTGTCTTCTTCTTTTACTTTTTTATATAATATTATGAATTTTAGGTTTTCAGTTTCGAGGGTTTTGTGTTTAAAGGACGAAACCATGCATTCCGGTGCTGACGTGGAGGCTTTTCAAGCTGCCTTAAATCGGGACATCGGGGGTGATGTCTCCACCTCTCAGCCGTCTGATTCGAGTTCGGGTACTTATTTGATCTTTCATTCAACCGCCTTCTAATTATATAATTCAGTTTCTTATGATTTACTGATAGCTTAATTATATGATTTAGGCTGAGAAATAAGACGGCGGAAATTAGCATTGCGATGTAAGCGCATAAAGTTGGAGATTTTTTTTTAAAAAAAGTTGTAGAGTGTTTTGGGTGTTGTGATAATTTAAGTCATTAATTAGTCAATCAGTTTATCATGGTGGCAATATTAGTTGTGCTTGTCTTTAGCCTTTTTGTATGTTCGTCATGTTAATTATATCAGCAATGTTTTTTGTACTTGTGCTTGGCATTTTAGCCTGTCTGGAATATTGTGTTTTCAAAATTCTGATAATTTTTTTTGTACACAACTGAAAAATACTGTAGTTTTGTCCCACGAAAACAATCAAAGTTCCAGTCAACAATTTCCAAATTGGCCAACTGTGGGGCAAAATGACAATGCCAGTAACACCGAAGAACTTGATGCAAAAAGTGTCGAACAACAACATCATCAGGAGCAGCAGTCATCTGCAATGGAGACAAAGCAGCATGTACCTAATGCTGATAACCAACAACAAAAGGGGGATGTCCCGCAGGAACCAACCCACCCACCAGTGCTTCAGAAAAAATTCCAAGATGATATTAAACAAGAGCTTGTGGAACAAGCTCCTGTCCAGACTCCTCAATCTATCGGGGCGCAGAGTTCTGAGCAAAATCCTACCCCAAAATCCGAGCCTGATAAAATGCAAATTTCAGATGTTGATTCTCAATTTTTAAATTTTCAGAAGATAGGCAATCAGCAAACTGCAGGCACAGATCAGGCTGGTAACCAAAAGAATAGCAAGCAGATACCCTTTGTATTATTGTTGCCTGCCTTGAAACCTCATCTTGATAAAGACAGAGAGATGCAGCTGCAAACTTTATTTAATAAACTGAGGGTGGGTATCTGACATGACTTTTGTGCTTTCTCTTTCATGCACTGGACTGATTGTTATCATGATATATCTTCCTTTGTCATTTTTAGAAAAATGAAATTGCGAAAGACCAATTTGTTAGACTTATGAGAAATATTGTTGGGGATCAAGTGCTCAGGTTGGCAGTTGCACAACTGCAATCACAGGCAAGTAATGAATGGGTTTAGTGACATTATAATGAGCTATAAGGACTCTCTTAGGTGATACTAGGCTGAAGCCAGCTTGTCCTATATTGCAGTCAGGTTCCAACCAATCCCAGTTACAGTCTCAAGCTGGTCGCCAAAACAATGTGAGAATGCCTGCTGGAATCAGTGCTGCTCAATTTCCTGATCCACATCATTTTGTACTTCACCCAAGGGGATCTATTTCTTCAGAACCATCTCGTAATCCTCCGTCAGCAGTCCAATTGCAGACTGATTCAAGCATTGTCAATTCTCAGAAATCCAAAGCGGTAGAATGGCAGCCAGATTCTCTTGGAATGCAAGCTAGCCAGTTGCATTCTTCCAATACCAGTATTGTCAATCAAGAAAGGGAGCGATCTTCTATTTCAATGCAAGGGCAGAACAAACAGCAACAACATGTGCACTTTCCACCAACTTCCTTTCCAATGTATGGAAGCAGTGGTGGTAATTACAATCCATATCCTGGGACTAAAGTTAGTACTTCAGGACCATCTGTGAAGCCACAACCCCATGATCAACAAACAAGGCAAATTTCACATCATCAGAACATGGGTGTGACACAAGTAGGAGGGCCACCACATAACATGATAAGCACGCCGAAGTTTGAGAGGCAAAATTCTGCTAATGATCCTAGTAAAGTGCACAGTGGTTCTGTTTCCCATTATACAAACAAATCAGCTGTACAACAGAATTCAGTTCCTTGGCAAGCACCACCAAATAGAGAGCAAAGTCCTGCTCCATTCTCATCAGTGAATTATGTAAAACCGGGCTCTCTTGAACAGGCTGGTGAGCAGCAGAACAAACCCCAGTTGTTGAGCCCTCAAGTGCTGCCTCCTGCACCCGTTGAACAGGGAAATGCCATTTCAGGAAATTTAAAGGATCAATCTTTAGACAAGCAATCTTCTAAAGTTGTTTTTTCAACATCCGGTGGTATGGTTCCTCCCAATTCTGTTTCCCCTTCAATTGCGACTCAACTGGACCCTAATGGCCAGGTACTCTCGCACTGATCATGAATATATTTCAACAACATTTAGTTTTTTTGAGTTCTTGATTTCATAGTTTATCTACCATCTTCCTTGTTGTTATTTGAACCACTAGATGCAAATTGCACAGCATCCCTGACTCTTTATTAAATCACTTGATGGTGGTTGGACTAGTTAGCAAAAGTTATTAGGTTGGAGTTTCTAAGTGCTTCACAAGCCCACTTCTGCATTTTAATGCTTTTTAAAAGTGTGTTTGCTTTGAAAAGGCATCAAATTGGTGTTTTTTAGTGTTTTGATGTATTGATGTTAAAAATGAAAAAAAATCATTTTGATGCATTTTCAATTGAAAAGCACCTTTGAAAAGCACTCTGCTCCGCAATATGAAACACACACTTGGTCTGTGATGATTTATTCGGTTGTATTGGACTTTACGTTTCTTCTAGTGAAGTCCAATGACAGTGGCGTGAATTAATTAATTAATCATATGTGTTTAGCAATTTGAAAATATTTTACTAGAAATTTAATTTCCTCCATGCAAGTACTTTGAAATTGATTGAAAAATGTAGCCTTGTCCAAGATACTTGGATATGACACGCAAATGTAATCCCACTAGAGTACTTTTTAGGTGAGCAAATATGACATAGCGTGGGAAGAGAAATCAACTCAAAACTGCAAAGAAGATTAAATATGATGGCGAAAACTAGGAGAAAATTAAAGCTGGAACTAGAAAAATAGGTTTAGGGTTTGTAGCAACCTCTAAAGTGGAAATCAATCTCCATCTCTAAAAATACAAGACATCTTGGCATAGGCAGCCCTATTTATACTAGTTATAGGTTTAAATCCTAATCCTTATATGAAAAGAAGGCAGGGTCCTTTCAATACTAATGATTTATAGGTTAAACAAATAACCAAGCACTATTATTAGGACTGATAGTGAATTCAAAATAATGTAAGGATTTGTGAACTAAATAAGAAACTGACACAAATTAGAGCGAAGAATATGGTTTGCTACAAGTCAAAACCTTCAAGGACCAAAAACATTGTAACTATGGGAAACTCTCAAAATATTTAATTTTTTTATCCACGTCTCCATTTGCCAAAAGACTATTACAACATTTTATATATAAAAAAAACTAGAAAACCCGAGTAATACTAAATAAAAAAATAAATTAGAAAAACTATTCCTTTCAAATAGAAAACAAAAAAACTAGAAAAGCTATAAGAAAATAAAAATAGAAAAACATAAAATTAACTAAGGAAAATATCTGTTTTTCTAAAAAAATCTTGCATCAGTCTCCTTGGATTAGAAGGAATCCGTTCTCAAGTTTAGACTTCAGTCAGAAACCGTTATCCACCACGAAAATCTTTTTATTTGTGGGCTATGCATCGTGAGTTCCAAACACCTTTGTGCAGGTAGCTCCATTGTGGGTTCCTAGCTCCTTTGTTCGGGCGTCCCATTGTGGATCCTAACACAACATCTTTGTGTAGCCCGTTACCATCAGGATTTCCAATAAGAGCAACTAATGCAGACGAAAACAACACATTAGTTCCGGGATGTCATTTTTGCAAGAAGGAACCTTCTCATCTCCTCCGACATGGGCATGTCTTGTTCTGTGATCTTTTCCAATCATGGTTATTCAATATCTCACATCAACTAATCACCAGGAATTGTTGAGATTTGATAAAAATCCTCATTAACTTCAAACCAAAACCATAGGAATCGTTGGGCTCTGATACCAACTTAAACAAATGGAAGTGAGGGATAATGGGGTTTGGTATAAGTCAAAATCCTTGAGGATCAAGAACACCATAACTATGAGGAGACTCTTAAAATACTTAATTTTATCCATCCATATCTCTACTTGCCAAAAGGCTATCACAACCTATATATATATAAAACTAGAAAACCCTAGTAATACTAAATAAAAAGAATAAATTAGGAAAACTATTCCCATTAAATAGGAAAAAAAAACTAGAAAAGCATAATAATATAGAATAGGAAAACATAAAATTAACTAAGAAAAATATTTATTTTTCCAAAAAAGCTCCTGCATCAGAAACTAAAATTACCAAGTAAATGTAAATTCTTCTTAAAGTTCCTGTATCAATATGGTATATAGCTAAAGACATCCTCGTCCTTTCATGGAACATGTGAATGAATTTGTCTTTACTAGCTTATTTCCTTTTGGTTTGACTGAGTAATGCTATATAAAACAGATTCTCCAATCACATGAAGTTTTTTAAAGTTTTGTTTATTTATCTCATATCAGAAATATCTTGTTTTGCATACTCAATTTCACACACAAAACTTTCGTAATGATTAAACTAGTCATTCTCTGTTTATTTGATGAATAATATCCCCTTTGCTTCTATGTGCCGTCAGGTAAGCTCGCGAAACCCATCTGTAGCTTCTCCTGCTGGAGTTAGTGCAAGAACACCTCCCAAAAAACCTTCTGTTGGCCAAAAGAAGCCATTTGAAGCACTTGGTTCATCGCCTCTTGCATCAAGGTGAAATAGCTCCTTTTTATGGAGCGAGAGTGATTTTAATTTGATCATTTCTTTCTTTTATCTTTTTAAAAGCTTGTTTTTTATCATGTTTGATGCATAATCTGTGGGATAACGTGCAGTAAGAAGCAAAAGGTATCTGGGGCTTTTTCTGATCAAAGCATTGAACAACTCAATGATGTCACTGCTGTCAGTGGAGTTAATCTCAGGGTATGGTATTTTTTACAATCATCAAGATTGCCTGTTCAAAAGTATCACCTAGCCAGTAAAAGCACTCCCTTTGACAAATAGGCTTGTAATTCTTTCGATATTTTGCTTTGAAATAGGAAGAGGAAGAACAACTATTTTCAGGGACAAAGGAGGACAGTCGAGTTTCAGAAGCATCACGGAGGGTTGTACAGGAGGAAGAAGAAAGGCTGATTTTGCAGAAAAAACCTTTGCAGAAAAAATTAGGAGAGATCAGTTAGTATTTCTGTTCTTATGGCTGTTGTAAACTCATTTCTCCATGCACTTTGTGCTTTATGGAAGGCTGTTTCATTCACATGGTTTGATATGTGTTGGGTTCGTCTGTCTCCAGTGGCCAAATGTGGTTTGAAGAACATTGGCAATGATGTTGGGCGATGCTTGTCCTTGGTGAGTTGCTTGTTCTTGGTGTATTCTTTGTGATAATTCTCTCACGTTTTCTTATGGAATTCCATTTTTAGTGCGTGGAGGAAAGGATGCGTGGACTGATAAGTGACCTGATCAGGCTGTCAAAACAGGTGAGTTTGTTAATCTGTCTCTGCTTGTATTTATTTTCTCACTTTAATTATCTTTTCATGATTTTAATTGGATCTCACAGCGTGTTGATGCTGAGAAGCCAAGACACCAGACTCTAATTACTTCGGATGTTAGGCAACAGATAATGACAATGAACCGGAAAGCTCGGGAAGAATGGGAGAAAAGGCAGGCTGAAGCAGAAAAGCTCCAAAAAGTTAACGATGTGCGTGCTTTATATGGCACTGTACTTTCTTTTACTATCATTATCTATGATTTTATTAAGTACATGTTCATAAAGAACAATGCACAAGTATATTGCGTGATATTTCACCATATGATATATTTATGCAAGCATGAATTCCTTAATTTTTTATGACCTCAATATCTCTAAATGCAGCCCGAGGGTGAAAATGGAGGTGAAGGTGACAAGGAGAAAGATGAAGGTCGCGTGAAGTCAGTGAAGGTATCAAAGATGTTGGCAAGTATTAAAAGTTTGCCTTCTAGCCAGTAAAATAGATCTTTGTTTTTCTAATTTCTACAACTACAACTACGTAGGCTAACAAAGAGGAGGATGATAAAATGAGGACAACAGCTGCTAATGTTGCTGCTCGAGCTGCTGTTGGGGGAGATGACATGTTGTCAAAATGGCAACTAATGGCTGAACAAGCACGGCAGAAACGTGAAGTAGGGATGGAGGGGGCATCTAGTTCCCAGCCAGTTAATGATGTGAACCGCAATCCTCAATCACCATCTGGAAGAAATGTGAAAGAAAATCTTGAAGCAGAAAAAAGGAGCCCTGCAGTTCCTTCTTCTGCATCTGGTAAGTGTGACTATTAGCGGGACATGTGCTGAAGCAAACTCAGTTCGTGATCACATATGTATAATGATGTTCGTTACATTTGTTGGTTTTTCACCTTGCCTTTTTTTTTCCTTTGGCAGGAGCTGTTAGGAAATTTGGAAGGAATCAAGCAATTGTGCCTCAAACGAAGGTGGTTCGTACTATTACTGTTAAGGATGTGATGGCGGTGCTGGAAAGGGAACCTCAGATGTCCAGATCTACTCTGATCTACCAACTGTACGAGCGAATCAGGTCTGATGCTGC